>CAUOFW020002447.1:0-600000 GCA_963454935.2 Ilex paraguariensis | reverse complement strand
ACATTTTTCTTCATTATAGATGTATGCTCTTCACTAAAATGAATATAACGATTCATCTAATTAACCTGAACCCACTGGTGTAAAAACATTAAGGTTCGGAAGTCAGAAAGAATTACCAAAAAACAAGTTATGATACGATGTGTCAACATTAGAAACTGCACTAGGAAACCCTGGATTTGCACGGCTACTTCTTCTTAAGATTGATGGACCACTTAAAGGACATGGTAGACGTTTTGATGAAATGTTACTGCCCAGACTACTACGTCGGACATCTGTAGAAAGTCTAAATCTCTTGGCTTGACCCAGTGGTCTCCTAGCAGATCTTCGTCTTGTTCCCGAGAATTCCAATTCAAAGTTTTCAGGATCAGTTTTCAGAACATGAAAAACCTTCTTAGCTAATTCATGTATAGCACGAGCCTGCATAATATCAGAGTGGATTTCAAATGATGGAGAATATAAAGATCTTCAGGCTATGTTAGACTGAGTATTGACAGAAGCACCAAGTATAATGCTCCAGAAAGTGGGTAGGAGTTCATGACCTTACCTGTCTAAAATAAATGGTAGCTGTGGAGTTAAAATGCATTGCATTTCTTGGTATCAGAAACACATCATGCTGCATAATATTCCAGAAGCATGTGGTTAGAAGACGATTTGGATGTTACATGTGGCATGAACAAAACATTTTTTTGCATGCTTTTCATGGCCAGAAATGTAGCAATTATTATAAGACTTTGAATGCTCAGGATTATTCAATCCATAGATCATATCTAGGATATAACATATAAAGGATATGTCACTCTGAAAAGATATTGATATGTTGGTCCTTTTGCAATGTGCCATCTCTACAGTAAATAAATGAAAAATAACGTTTCAACTAAAAGTGCTCTCTGTTCAAAAAAAAAAACCTAAAAGTATTCTTAATCACCAACAGCAAAAGCATGTAGGCAGAATAGTCTATCCCCTCCCCCTCCTCGTGTTGAATTTTAGAAGATAAAGGACACAATCACATTCAATAAATTTGGTTTTAGAACTAAAACACACTGCTTAGTCGTAAGAAAATTCGTTTAAAATGATAATAAGACAACAGTAACTTTGGAGATATGACCAAACCTCAAATTGTTCAAGACTTCTGTATATTCCTTCATGAAGTTTAGCCCTCATGGTGCCAAAATCCATAGGCTCTTTAATGATTTCATAGTATTCCTCTACCTTATAGAATTCACTAGATCTTGTTAGTATTATGGGGGTAGATCTTATAAGAGATCAGCATATAAGTATCAGATAATGAACCAATAATGACCAAAGACGAACCTCACTGGGGTCTACTGGTTCAGAGAATATTTCATATGTATCCCTCCTAACATCAAAGTTAATATTCAGAAGAAACTCAAAATTTTAATTACAAATAAAATTAAAATTTTGTCACCCTAATACGCTAAAAAGAATATTTGTGAAGTGTACCTTTGCAATACATCAAGGATAAGTTCAAGTACACGTTTTTCTGGCATTGATGATGTTAATGAAGCAACTGAGGGTTGACCTAGTAATATCAATACCCAAGTTACAAGCAGTGATAATTTTCATCTTAGTGTATGCAGTACATTGAAAATTGAGAATTCACAAACTTCCTGAGAAAAATAAACCAACCAGTGCAAAAAACAAATTATCAAACAATTTGTCAAACAATTTATCAACTGATGGTGTTAAAAAACAAGTTTTTGGATGCTGATCTGATTCAAAAAACAATTTATATTGTGATGTCATGCGAGCATGATTGAAGCCTCAAAGTCTGTAGACATATCTAATGGACAAAAGGCTCACCACTATTGGTTGAACGATCTTCACAATTTGGGCTCTGATCTCTATTCTGCACATTATCAAACATAAGATGTTGAAACAAACGCTTATAACATATTGAAGGATGATAGCCAAGCAAAAGCCTCATAATTCTTTCTCTTTGGCACCAAGAAAAAAGCATCAAAAGATTAAATCAATGATCACTATAATCCTTGATTACAGGGCACAGTTCTCTTTGTCTTGCTTATTATCAGAGAAACAGAACAGAATAGAATCATATTTGTTATTGCATTCTTATCATCAGCTATTCCATCTTTGCCTTAAATTAAAAGTGTATAGATACCTAGGAACTCCTAATACTCTTGGACTGCTTCCTTAAGCAAGACCAGTGCCATCCAGACATTTTAATTAGAACAGTATCAACAACTCTGAAAACGAATAAGCCTCTGGGTAAATATAACAAGTCATTTCCTTCTATTTTAATGTGATTTTTCCCCCTTCAGACATCACTAGGAATGCATCTCTTTAACATACGTCCTTCAAAACCTTTTAACTAGCGAGAAATTCAGACAACTTGTCAGCCTGAAGAAAGCAAAAGAAGCTCATTTCAATCTAACTAGGTCGGCAGGTTAACCTGTCAGGATATGCTGGGGGACACAAGTGCAGTCCTGCAGCAGTATCTCGACTGAAGGGGTAACATTTCAATTTATTTTTCATGAAGCTTTAGGAACCCTGATTGCTGAAACTGATCCAAATTAGGTATAAGCAGTGCAAGTGAGGCCCAATTTAGGACCACGGACCGTCCTCAATCTCCTTGCTTCTCTGTCCAGTGAGTGATGTCTATAGTAACTATTAAACATAAATTACAATGATTTCAACTCACTGAAATATCTAACTGCTATGACTTAGAGAGTGCTAGTGGCCTTCTTCGATCAGAATTCTCCTAGTAATCTCAATACCTGAGAACTTAGTAGCATATCAATATTAATTAATAACAACAATTGAGGCAGCCTGAGAATGACACACAACCATATTAACTTCCAGCAGCTTAACCAAACTGCCTAAATGATTGTCCCTTATGATTTAAAACCAGAAAGAAAAAAAATGCACTCTAGTTCTTGTTGCTGGCAACTAACTATCGTCGTCACTAGCATTACTCATAGAGCCAGATCAACAGTTATGGGATGTCCACATTGTAATGAATTCTTGTTCCCCATAACAAAGTGTAAATGTGGAAAAGTTAACTAATGACATGAAAACCACCTACCTGTTTGGTTTTAGTTGAGATTGAATCTTCGAGTTTTCTCTTGACTCTAGCCCTTGTCCGGGAGGGTGGTCCCTGTTCACCCCCCCTACTGTCTTCATGCATCAGAATAGTATTCTGTGAATCAAACATGGTCGGTTGGTGAGGCTTCCATGCATCTAGGGCCGAGATCCGAGGACTCCTCCTTATATGTCCACCTTTCCACACTGATTTTGGTATTCTCCTGCAAACACAAAAACATTAGAAAGAAAACCCATGTCAAACAAACAGTAATATCATTTCTTTCCAGATGCGTCATTCCATTACTATAGACATAGACATAGTAAGGAATGAGTTTCATATACCAGGTCATTTATACAGATTGAAGAAAGGAAGACTCAATTCTCCTGTTTTATCCACCTGAAAGAATAGTTTATGAATGTAGTGCTAAGGCGATCAAGAGACTGTGCAACAGCTTAATTTATATACAGGAAGGAGCTAAATACACAGAGAGTGAGAAGGACGAGTGGTAACGCCAGGAGCGTTGGAGATATTTGCAGAGCTACTCACAATTGGTTAGTTCTTCGAATTTGGATATGAAAAATTTTGTAATTTGCATAAAAGGATACACAATATGAAGACCCTCGAATAATCATCATATTCGCTTCCTATTTGAGTGGAGTACTTGACAACTGTGGAAGCGTTTGAGGAGCTGAAGCATTGGGATGTGTCCAAAGAGCTGTGACGGATCCATATCAATATTTAATGCTGATTCCACAAGAAACCCATAATTAATGTATGCATGCAATCACAATGATTTTAAACATCTGACACAAGACAGTTTCCTGAAAAAGTGACTGGCCAGCAGAGAAGATTATACCAATCCCAGGCAGTAAGTGCATCCTCTGAAAAATGTTGAACGAAATACCATTATTAGGCGAGAATTATAGCTGTCAATTTCTCATTTGAATCAATTCTAGCAGTTAAATAAAAAAGTGAAGTAGGATATATAGTGGAAATGAAATGGTGTATTTTGTTGGCTTTAAATAAAGATATATCAATATATGTGTGTTTATTTCCAAATATGCTAAGATTAGGACAGGACACAAATGATATGATTCTTGAATATAACTAACGGTAGCTGATGATTCAGAAGACAATACGCAATAACTCGAGATTATTTTTGTTATATGCATGCTTATATTTTCTTGAAAGGGCCACACTTTATTCCAAAACAAACTGATCGACTTCAATACAGAAAGATAATTGTTAGACTACACAGAGCAGTAGCACCATCCAAAAACTAAAAGGGGATTGAAAACAATGTATAAAAGGTTTCTTCTAAACACTGGTCTGGAATGGACTTTCATGATCCCATCCCATCCCTCCTTAATTTCCTGGAAACCAACAGATAGAGTAATATGTCCTTCTGAATTAGCATCCGTGGTGGTGAATTTTTATTTAGTTTATTGTTTCCTCATCTTTTATATTTATTTATGTATAAAGAGTATTGATTGAGCCAAAAATAATATGCTTTTTTTCTTTTTTTTTTTTAACTTGGGCATATCTTGATTAAATTTAGGTATATGGTCAATTCCTTTTATTACCACCAATAATGACTTAATTATTCTGGCTAATTTGGCTGACAGTTTTATATAATATATCAATTTTACTATGTAATATTTCTAGAGTTGGTATAAATTTTCACCAAAATTCCTTTATATGCCTTCTAATAAATTTTCCATACCATTCCTTTTTTATCGCTTGCTTTATATTTTCTCATAATAATCTTTTTTTGAGCCACCCTTGGGTTTTTTATTTTATTTTTTGCGTTTTTTAAGTATTAATGTATCACTTTCCAATTCATCAGGCATGCCCTTGGCCCAAAAAAAAAAGACGAAAGAAAAATTACACTCAAATTCTTTAAAATTTGTCATTTAATCACTTAGATCTTTAATATTTAAAATATTATATACAAACCTTTTAAAGTTGTATAAGCATAACACTTAGACTGCTGCCTTCAATGTCAGTTAGTATATTCATTAGTATATTATACCCAGACTTCCTAAAGTTTATAAGAATATAACACTTGGATCTCTTAAGTTTAAAATATTATATTTAGTTCCCTTATTAGTTACAGAATTAACGAAATCTATTACACGACCAAATTATCCCAATTCCAGATGGAAGATATTGTGTCCGTTTACAATTGACCTCTTGCTTGATTATTTAGTTTTATTCCAATAGACATTATAATTATATGTAAATGAGTGTTGAATTGAGTTTTTTAGTATATTTATGTTGATTACTATTTTTCTCTCAAAAAATTAGGGTTTTGTTTAATTTTTATGTCAATGGATGATATAATGGAACATGCAAATATATATATTTTTTTAACTTTTTTGAGGAAATGGAGGGGGAGTTGAACCTTTAATCTTAAGAAGACAAAATTTTTACAAAATAAAGAGTACCATTAGAGTAAAGGTCCGTTGGTAAAACATGCAAATATATTTATTAGACTTATTTCATATGTTCGTACTTGATGATAGAAAAATTGACATCAACAGTACTAATTATGCTTTTTAAGAAAAAATTAAATTTAAAATTTAAATTTTATTTTAATAAATGATATCATAAAACCTGAATTTTGGTTGTAAAATTTAAAATATTTGATATTCTATTTTTAATTAGAGTGTTTTTGGTCTAAATGTATTATTTTAAACTTGAAGTATTGAAGTATTACATGCTTCAAATTACAAGGATCTGGATGTAATTTACTGACGAATATGCTAACGGACATAACGACAAAAGTTTATGTGTTACGTGCGTACAAATTTCAGGAGATTTGTGTCTAATATTTTAAAATTTAGAGGTCCAAGTGATGAAATGGCAAAAATTATGGGGTCTGGGTGCAATTTTTCCAAAAAAAAACACAGACAAGTGAAAGAAATTTTTTTTTTAAAAAAAAAGTTAAAGAAAGGGAAGGGAATAATTGAGGTTGGGTAATGGTGGTCCGTATGGCATGCTTGGGAGTGGGACTTGGGAGAAAACATAATATAGAAAGGAGGGGTCTCATTCTCAACAACCAAACAATTTGGACCCTGTCGTAACGAAGAAGAAGCCAACCCGTGACTTGTGGGGGTGGGGTGTCTCTGTGTGTGTGTGCGCGCGCGCGCCTGACGAGCCCCACTTGACTTCCAGTTCGATATGCTCCTTTCCTGTTCTCCTCTTTCATCGCTGCCTTCTTTATTTCTTCAAACACAATTATTCAATCTTTAGAATCTTCAACTGCCTCTGTATACTTCAGACTTGTATTCTCTGCCCCAACTTTTGATGTTTTTTCTTTGGGCGATTACATTCTAACAGTTGATTTTCAAAACACCAAATTTGACCGCAAGATCGTTTTTTTTTTGTCCTTTGATAAACCCTAATTTGGTTAGGTTTTTTTTATTTATTTATCACTTTTCGACATCCAGAAATCCTAAGTCGTATTCTGTTTTACCTTGTGATTTTAATGATTGGTTGGAGTTGGAGTATTTTTCTGTTGCTTTTGTGGTTGTAATTTGTGAATCGATGTTCGAAAGCTGAGCTTTTGACTGTTTGCGCTCAATTCGGGGGACCGATAGTTTCACCATCTGAAGGGTAAATTGACACCGGCACAATTTGTTTGGTAAAATCTCATTCCTTCGTTGAAGTTTGTATCATTCCTATGTCTTTTCTATTGTGTCAGATTTCCACTTTGGATGCAACTGGATTATGGTTTTGCATTCTGTTTTCGATTCGTTTGTTTCAGTTTCTTGCGACATTTGATTCTTGTTTTTGAGAATATTGCCTGCATTATTGTTTTTCTATTTGATGAAATTATTTGGACTTCAAGTTCTGATTGCTGTTTATACAGTGGGTGTAGAAGTTAGGTGTTGGAGGAAAAGGGAAGGACAAAGGAAAATTAACAAAAAATATGAACAATTACGTGACCAGAATAAACAATAGGAGAAAAAAAACAGGCCAAGATAGGGAGCATTTGTGTTACTTTCGAGTCTTAAGTAGAGTTGTGGTTCTCATATTGATTAAAGGTGGCTGAACCATGATAATATGATTTCTATCTCCCCATGATTAAGATTGTCACACTAGGGGTGATTAATGTTCTCCATTCTTTCATTGGCGTGCTTATTTTGTCCAGAAACTAGTTTCATTATAGTGATGGGTGTAGGTTGCTCAAGTATTGGGGACAATCTGTTTGATTTGTTCAACCATTTTACTTCCACTCTTAGACTGATTATCAGTGAGACCAAGTAATGTAGCAGTTAGTATTTGTAGTTGTTACTTCCGCTCTTGGACCGGATACTCAAAGATGTTCAGCTAGGAGGAGCTATCAGTGAGACCAAGTAATTTAGCAGTTAGTACTTCTAATTGTTACTTCCACTCTCGGACTGATTCGATCTACTAAGATTCGGATGCAAGACTGGATTCTGTACTGATTTTCTTGAATGTATGGATTGGAAATAAAGTATAAGGTAGATAAGAACTAAACACATTTATGGGAAGCAAGAGTTTGTGCTGGATGAGATAAGGGGAATTGCCTGAAGCTTTTGGTTAGATGCCTCATAGACTGATGAATGCTTTGACAAGGAGAGATGTTTTTTGGGGAAGTCTAGAGAAAAAAGGGGATGCAGTAGACAAGAAAGGAGGACCTAAAGTTGACAATTAAATTCCCTCACATGGCTTACATAAAATTTAATGAGATAAAAGGATCAGCAATTCAGCATAGTTAACCCCAAGTGTTTGAAATCTTTTGGTTTTGACATTTTTGGTGTCCCAAAAATCTTATGAAGAACTGCAGGTGATTTTGATGCATTGTAGCATTCTCAAGAAGTGATATAATATTTAGTGTTTGACTTCATAATAATACGTCCTGGAGATGCAGTTGATATGACTAACATTATCCGATGTGCATCGGCCTTTCCCCCAATTATCCATTACCTTTAGTTGGTTCATTTTGGATGTTGAAGTTTCATGAAAGTGTCTGTTGTATTCTTCATGATTGCCATTTGGCCGTGTGTGCCTCGTGTCTCTTGAGTGGTTACTTTGTTTCTTTTTCTTTTTCTTTTTCTCTTTTTTTTTTTGTTTTTGTTTTTGTTTTTGTTTTCCTGTTTAGTGGATGTGCTGCTCAGACGTTTGTATCTCGCCTCATTGCTTCTAAGCCCCAAAATTGATTGAACCCTATATAATAGAAAGCCCCGAACTAAGAACTACATTTTGTTTCAAAATAGCCGAACTGTTCAAAACATTTCCGTTTCCATAGAAATCAAAACAAATTAGTGATTAAATATCGAAATTCCTATGTCTCGAGGTGTTTCAATATGCTTCGACGTGTTTTGATCGATGTTTGGAATGTTTCGCAAACATATTTGCAATCAGAGGTTTTTGTTTTCAAGCTGACTGAAACTGTGTACCAAATCAAAAATTTGATCCTCGGTCCAGAGTCCAGACCAAACACACAGCTCTAGATGAGCGTCTGGTTCAGCAAATTCAGTCTTACTGCTGTGGCACCTAGAATTTGAACCTCCCACTAGTGAAGCTAGAACGCATGAAAATGATCCATAAAAAGGGCACCAATAAGAGGCGCAGTTGGAAGTTGATCAGAGTGTCGCAACTGCTCCTCATCATTGGAATTCACCCACATATATTAATATGTAATACATTCTTCATATTTAGTAAGCATGCGACACTCTTTCTCTCACATGTTCTCCTTTGTCTTGACTAATGCACTAGTTTTGCCCTCCTTTTTGATTGTCTTTTCTTGGCTTATTTTTTATCACCTCTAAATTTATGTATAATGCCTGGGTACTTTTTGTGGTTGCCATTGAGTTCATTTTCTGCTTGTCTTCTTGTAGTTCTTGATGGATGCAGACTTAGAAAACATATCATCGGAGTCGCCTCAGCCCACTGTGCATGGCCACATGAATGGCACATTAGCTGTTGATCATTTTTGCCCGCAGGCAGCATGTGCACTATGTGAAAGAATCCTTTCATCTGATAATCAGGCTGGCAATCTTGAAGCAATCAGCATATGTGGGGATTGTGAATTTTTGTTTCTGGAGGATATTGGGACCCCTATACATCATTCTCATCAAAGGAGGCCACCAAGATTAAGAAGAAGGTACAGCAGTTCTGAGTCGATTGAAAATCTCTTTTCGCAACAGTTCTCACATCTGATTAATCTGGCAAGGCAGAATCAACCCTCTGTTTCTGAGAACGAGAATCAATCTGTAGATAACGATGCCGCTGCGAGCTTAGGGCAGCAAACGAGTTCCCGTACTACTCCGAGTGCGTCTAGAAGATGGAGGAGGAGGGTACTTTCTGATACTGAAAGTGATGGTTTTGATTCCTTTTATGGTGAGAGTGAATCAAATGTCAGCTTCAGTGGGTATAGGCTTTTCCCTGGTGAGAGTGATACTGTTTCATTTAGTGCTTATGGAGGGGATTCAGATGCTTCTGTTGACGATCACAGTTTTTTGGATAATGAGATTTTTGGCCATCCAGATAGGGGAAGTGATGTTGACAGTGATACTGATATGGACCCAATGCATGCGGGTCTCAACCAGTGGAACTCGGATGATGAGGAAGAAGATGAAGATGACGATGAAGAAGACATTGAGTGGGAAGAAGCTGATGCTGAGGAAAACACAGTTGACTCTTTGGAAATGGGAGCACAGCTTGAAAGGTCTTTGAGTTCAAATGAAGGCAGTCTCCTAGTTAACTCGCGCAGACATCTTCACTCTCCTGAATTTGAGGGTACATTTCCTTTGAGAATCAGGGACAGAGGACAAACATATATCCCTAACATCTTGGCTAATTTAGAGTCATCAGAGTTGCAACGTTATATCAGGAATTCTGGGGACTATCTTGATGCGAGAGGATTCGAGGAACTGCTTGAACATCTTGCTGACACTGACAGTTCAAGACGAGGAGCACCTCCCGCAGCTGTCTCTTTTGTAACTAGTCTGCCACATGTAGTCATTAATGAGGAGCATGAGAAGCAGGACACTTTGGCATGTGCAATCTGCAAGGAGTCTCTGTCTGTTGGTACTGCTGTAAACCAGCTTCCTTGTTTTCATTTCTATCACCCGTCCTGCATTTTGCCATGGTTAAGTGCACGGAACTCATGCCCTCTTTGTCGATATGAGCTTCCAACTGATGACAAGGATTACGAGGATGGGAAACGAAGCAGTGGCAGTGGATTAGAGATTCAGGAAATCCAACAGCAGGGCATGAATGAGGATAGTTTCTCAGACATCACTGATGGTGACGAAGCAGATGAAGCTAATAAATTTAGTCATGGTCAAACAGAGCAGGGGGAGCTGCTTGATGTGGATCGTGCTGCAGGCACCTATGGTAGGGAGAGAGAAAGAGGACGATGGTTCTTTCTTGCTGCAGCTGCTCCTATTGTCAGTCTTGTTGGCATTGCTCTCGTGTTGTGGCTTGGCAACCCTCTAACAGGAAGAAGAGGGCCTGTTGGAGTTGGTGAGTTTCCTGTACAGGGACAGCATCCAAATCACAGTTTGGGCTCTCGCCCTTCCAACCGAAGAGAGAATCACCGGAGCGGGAGCTGGTGGTCTCTATTTTAACATGTTTTCTAAACATCAGATTGTTATTGGTACTGATTGTGATTGGTTCTGATTGTTCTCCACATCTAATCCACTACATTCATGCGTGCACGGAGTTCTTTTCTCGTTCAGGTGCTGTATGAGTCATACATATACACCAGGAGTTTTTGACTCTTATCTTTCTATATGAAATATTGTGTAGACCTCGTTGCTGTACATACTATTTTTGTGAGGACACCGTTGAGTGATTTTGGTCAAGTTCTGGCACATGCATTATTGATCCAGTGTTGTTTTGGTGAGGCAGTAAAAAGGATTGAAATCAGTGCAATCTAATTTGTGCCGGAGTACACCACATCGTTTTGTTCTTTCTGATAAGTTGACTTTATTTTTCCAGACTACCAATCAAGGGAGTGTTTTAAATCATGTTATCCCATGGTTTATTAGTTAAATCTTTAGGTATTTCAGGTGGTGATCAACTTCTGGCATATGGTGTAGATTGCATGTGATTGTTGTTTTAAAGTTTGCTACAGGGGCTTGTATGCTATTTGATGGCTAAATTGTCCTCCAAAACATGATCACATATGCCTGACGAATATAAGTTGTTGATTATGAGGCTCTACTATTGATACCAAGGAAGTAGGCACAATTAACTCTATATTGTCACCACATTGCCTCTCAAGAATTGCTATTACCAACACAAAGTGGATCCATCGTTGAGCATCAACAGGAGAGAAACAACAAGGTGGCAGGGACAATGAGAAGGTTACATTTGTCGATTGCAATTATCCATGGGGACTACTAGCGTGTCATTATCCGTTGAACTTATCATCAAGTTCAAGTTGTGGTCATCTTGAGACAAATCTTCAGCTCCCCTTGGAGGAAAGTTGTGAGTGGGTGTGTCTGTGTTGGTTGGGGGGGGGGGGGGGGGGGGGGGTTATGTGTGTGTGAGAGAGAATTGAAAATCAGCTGGCAAATAAAACGGAAATGACCATTTAATAAATAAAATAACCATCATACAGCTTGTATGAATGCAAGCAGCCCTCAGCAAAACTTTCACACTAGCGATAACTCTTCATGTAGGTTATCTATAAACATTAATAAAGATGGAAAAAAGGAAGTGGCAGATCTGGCACAGCATTTGCCATAACGCAATTTTGCTAGAACCGGAGAATGATGCATCCAACGAGATCAACCCCGACAGCTCCCTCCCACTTCTAGCCGAGGAACGTTATAATGCAATTTTAAAAGAGTATGTTGAGATATAGAATAATCCACCCAGCCATAGAGAAAACAGCAAAGATATGAACCCAGAACAAGACAGCAGCTGCTTCCCTTCCACATCCTCTTAAATTGGCAACAGCACCTACGAGAAGGGTACAGATGTAAAAGTTAACTATAGTTTGCTGCCAATTCTATTACCGTAAATAAGGGTAATGAACTGTGTAATTCATGATCACAAAGATAAATTATAATGATGAGTCGATGACTGTATACTAGGTAGCATCCAGTCAACTAACTGCTTTGAGGTTTTAAATGCACACGTTGAAGAAGAAAGAAATAAGAATGGAAAAACAGATAATAGGACAGGGGAAAATATGAATGCTGATGCAAAGGGTTGATGTTTATCTAAAGCAGGGCAACGCCTGAAAACCAGCTCTCTTTTTTCTTTTTCTTTTTTGCGGGGGAAGGGGGGGGGGGGGGGGTTTAAGAAGCTAAATTTAATATCCAATTTGTAGGCAATGTATTAAGAATCCAAATACTTGACCAAAACAATTTCCCCACAAATAGTATATATCAACTTGTTCCATTATCTTTGGCTGGGGGTAGAGATCTGGTGCTTCTTGTTTGAACACAATCAAAGTCTATATACCATCTGATTATGAACGTTAGAATCTAGATGCACCTTAGGATTTGTGGGGGGATGAATTAAAATTTGGCTCATCTCAAGAGGGCCAACCAAATATTAATTATTAAAAGAAATAGCCAACATAAAAAGGAAGTTATAAGGTTATCTCAAATGTCCGGGAGGCCATGTTCCCCCTTGGCCTTTGAATAGCTTTTCCCTGATGTAAAGCCTAAATGGTGCAAGAAATATTTAGCTATTACTCTTTGACTGATCTTGTCTTTTGAACTTGGGAACATATCTACTACAATACTCTGTCGATGAGGTTGATATGAGATAACAAAAACTGTCGATGAGGTTGATATGAGAGAACAAAAACTGTCAATGAGAATGGCGTTACCAGAGAGCACAGATGTTGGCATTGTATGCTGGAGGAGGAGGACAAATTTGAACATCTTATCACCAGCGGGAAGGAAGCCAAGCTTATCAGCCAACGTAACAATGCCAAGTCCAGTTGGAGGAACCAAAACCAATCGCCCAAAAATAATGGCAGCGGTAGTCCGTAGGCCAAGTTTTGAACTTCCAGGTCCTGAAAGTATTCCATCAACAGTCATGCTATCTGATTTTTGATTAAGTTGTTACAGCATCAGAACTAGGATATGACATTACATGGAGAAGAGTTTATCGAGAATGCTTGTAGTGCCACTCAGATTTTTTCTATAAAGAAATCTCCGGTAGCACATACAATATGAATTCTCCAGAACTACCGTTTTACACAACAGTGTATATGGATGAAACATGCATAGTAGACAAACAACTTACCATCTACAAGGTTGCCCCCTAATGCCAACAAAATGCATGGAATCATGGCCTCCCTGACAATCACACACTTTGTTAGACAATCATTATGTTTCAGGCTGCAGCTAGACATTCATAGTGACACCACAAAATAAAGGCATTTTTTGCAACACAACCCTTTTCTCCTAGTTTTATAATGATACATATGGCTAACCTGAATTATATTATTGGAAAATTTATCAATGTTCAACGTAGTGCTTTTCTTTTTCTTTTTGTTTCCTGTTACACTGCCCACAATTTTGGAATCTCAAGCAACATGATACCATGCATTTCAGGAATCTTTTTAGTTCCAGCATGTTTTTTTAATCACATCAGTAATGTCTTGCAATGTTATTGTATGAGAGATTGTTGCTTCAGGAACCTTAAAGTAAGATTATAATATATATATATATATAGCGATCATGAAAACTCTACACCATAGTCTTTACTGGTTACTTTTGATTTGGACCGTTAGATCATATGATCTAACATCCACTAATCAAAAATGTTAAAAATTAAATGTAAACACCTACCATATTTAGTTATATATTAGAAAGGAAACTTCAAAACCACATTTATTATGATACCAGTAATACAAGGAAAGTATATTTAGTGTTAATATCAAATGTAATCTTTTAAAAATAAGTTAATCGTAATACCCTATTCAATATGTCATGTTATTTTGGACACTTACGAAAAAGAGACAGGAAAAAAATAAGCAGAGTACGAGGCAAACTGCATTGACTATGTTTCGACCTCAAGAATTATACAGATGTTTTTAATTTCTTTTGAACATGAGTAGCTAATTGTTTTGAAAACTATGTAATGGGAATACCAGAAAGGCTCGACTTGGCTTATTTATCGTCTTGTTTCCAGGTAAAGCTCAAAAAAATCGATATGAACATTGGAACTCATAAATGACCATGACAATTAAATAGTTTTGCAAGCAAATTTTATTCACCATGTATGGGGTCTAAATTTTGTTCCCACCTTTATGAACTTGCTATAGTTCCTCTATGGTGATAACCACCCAAACCTCCATTTCGTTATTCTTCTGAGGATTTTATCATTAGCTTTTTATTTTCTATCTACCTCACTAGCAAAGTGATAAGCTACCCACATGATCTAAACAAGGTGAAAATACACATCTTAAATGGGTTTGAACTTAATCAATATTACATGCTTAAACATTTGAATTCTTCTTTTTTTTTGGTTCTTTTTTCTTCCTTCAATTTCCCAATTAACTTGACTGAGCTAACAATTTTTTATTTTTTCTCAGTTTCAAATAATTTTGATTTGATAATAGTACTAAATATACTTTTCTTGTATTACTGATATCATAATAAATGTGAGTGAAGTTTCCTTTCTAATACATAACAAAATATGGTAGGTGTTTACATTTAATTTTTAACATATTTGATTAGTAGACCTTAGATCATGATCTAACAGTCCAAATCTAAAGTACTCACTAAAGACTATGGTACAGAGCTTCCATGATCACGCTACTCTCTCTCTATATATATATCAAAAGATAGAAATTAATTCGCTAACAATCGTAAATTCTTGCCTCATGAACCTTAGACCAAGCTCATTATGTGTATGAAAAGATAGAACTTAAGTCACTAACAATATCAAACCAGAGGAGCTACCAGGCAGATATAAGATGAAGGAACTGAGCATACCCAAGAATCAAGCAGCTGTCGGTGAAAAAATAAAGTGGAGCATCAGTTGTGAAGATCAATCGCTTCAACAATGGCACACATCCTATCACGATGGCTAGGATCTGTTGCAAACAAACACTAACATTAAGTAGCTGTAATGCCAAAAAAAAAAAAAAATTCTTCAATAAGAATTTTAATAGAGATGTTAAAAGCCACACCTCTGACAAAAAAAAAAATAGATTATTTTTAAGAACCTTCAACAGTCCGGTGTTTGCCCAGGTATGTTTAACAATAAAAAAACTACAGATAATTCAGTCCAGAGTGTCTATATTTGCCCTTCCCACGCCTACTGATCTGAAATGTCAAATGAATTGCTTTGGACTAGAAAACACAAGGGGAAAATTCAACACACTGTACAACATAGCATTTTGATGCCTTTAATCCACCCCTGTTCTAATCACTTTTGCAAAATCCAAAGGTGAAGTTTATCAAGCACGGATTGTACCAAAATGGATATTTCCGGATTATAATATCTGTAGCAAACCCCACCAAGTGAAAGATTTAATAGCTAAATTGGTAATTCACCTATTAGCAAGTACACTTGTATTTATAAACAGAGCTTCCTGAATGGATGACAACAAACAGAAATCAATCAATTCAATGTATTCAAAGGGGTTGAACTTACAGAAGCAATGATAGGTGGTTGAAGGATTTGCTTGAGCTTCAACTTCTCATACAGAAATTTTAAGAAATCTTTGATCTGCATAAAATACATGGCATGTAAGGAAAAACGATCCCATTAATTTGGTAAAAAGGTTCTAGATAAATGTCATTGGGAAGGTGAAAATAAATAATGTTTGACACATTGTTGAAAATTACGTGTACTCACTAACAGCAACCGAAACAGAAAGCTTCAATGCAAAAAAGGACCAAATTCTGTCGACCATGTCGGTGACATTTTAACATCACAAATTCACCACCAATAGGGTGATGAAAGTTGCAAGGCAAAGGCAATGCATCTGATACACATTAATTTGGGTAAAATTTCTTGAAGGAAAAACTTTATGGTTTCCCATCAGGACAGAGCAAGACTGGAGATAATCTTTCAGTCTACAATATCAAATGTCTTTTCAGCACGGAAAAAGCTACACTCCAAAATTATAAGATTCATTCCCTGTCAGCATCGGAATCAAATATGAAATAGGCGTGCTAGAAGCAGAAGAGATGAGAGGTCAAAAATGTTAGGCTTAATGTTGCCATTGTGTTTTTAAGCATCTGCATCAAAGAAACTCAATACTGGACGTAACATACGGAGGAGCAATGATTCAGTAGATACAAATAACAATTAACCCTGGAAACACTGCATTCTTAACAGTAAAAACAGCTTACTTTTCTTTTTATCAAAGGTAAGCACTTAGAGTGACTTTCACGTTATTGGCAGAGCAGAAGAAAAGGTATAAGTATTAAACAAAAAATATGTTGCTTAACCTTGTGTTTCTTTGGAGCACTTGAATCTGTTGGAGCAGACTCTTGCGAAAGCAAGGGCACTTGCTCGGGGAAGCTATCCGTATCAAGGCTCTGAGAGCTATCCTTTGCAGGGCTCTTGATGGGAAGATGTTCATCTTTGATGTCAAAGGTACCTTCTGGAGGAGGTGCAAGCATATGAAATACATAGGTGTATACGACAATTGCGCCAACCTAAATACGTACATCAAATAGCTGAGATTTAGCATTTAGTGAAGAAAAATGAACTCATTCTATTAGCACAACTTAATTAAATATATGGAAGGATGAGCGAAAGTGCTTGAAGCCATTACCATATATCTCCTAGATCACTCAATCTAATAATTCTAGAACCAGTAATTATAAAGGGGAATTTAAAAGTGCATAAATACAAGGTTCTATCATCCTTTATTTTTTTCTGTCTCTCATCTCATGGTAATGAATCTGAAACAAATTTCACTTGGATTTGTATACAAATTTATGGCATAAAAACTTTTTTAGACATTGAACCATTAGCAGAAGAATTCAGAATTCATTTTCTCAAGATAACGTGTTCATCTAAGTAAAATACCAAAGGTTAGAGAGGATTTTGGAAGAAGTGAACCATTTTTTTGGAAATCCAAACTAGCTATAGAAGAGGTCATGATAGGACATCCAGAATGTATTACAAATTCTTGAAGGCTTTTTTTTTTTTTTTTGGGGGGGGGGGGTATTAAACATAGACCAATGACATCCAAGTGAGTTACAGTATCCTAGTGAGAATTAATTATCACTTGCCCATTGGCCAAATGAGATGTAGGCATTTCCATCTTGAGAGCATTTATCAGCGTCACCAAAAGGGTTTGCTTTATCTCGACATAAAGCAGCAATCAGAACAAGTGGCACATTCCCAATATTACCTGTATACAAAGTGAATCTCAGACGATGAGATCATAAAAGCACAAAGCAAAATCAACAAAAATAGAAGGGTTCACTTCTCAGTAAGTGGTGTACCAATTCCTATGTGTATGATTGTAAACTTGAAGAAGGGGTATGGTGGATTGACAATCAGTGCAATAATTAGACCTATAACTGAACCAGATATGGTGGCCAGAATAACATTAAAAGGAATAAACCACCTGCAAAAGAAGCAGAAGCTGTTTAATTGCCAAATCTGTCAAGTATCACCATTGCAAATCTAAAAGGGACCAAAATATCCAGAATCTTACCACTCAAACATTTTCTCTAGAGTGATTGCTGTTCCAAGTTGGGCAAATATCAGACATGGGAGCAAAAGGGAAAAGACCAGCTGCATGAAAAATGAAGTGAGCAGTCAATTAGTACCCATAGAGAAATGTCATGAATGATACTTGACACATATGGACAAATTTGCAGTACTTAATTGAAATCATAAGTGGGTTTTTTGCTCAGATTGAAGGCATTCCGAGACAGTAAAAAAAATTAAGACTAGCTGCAAACTAGCTTGCTTACCCCATTTAAAAGCTTCCTTCCACTTGCAGGTAAGATGTTAACATACTTGGAGGCCATAAGAAAACCCAAGAAGCACATGGTAAAAACTTTTGCGATGGGCAAAACAGCAATCCTAATTGTCCCAAGCAATGACTCTCCTCCCTTCTGGGGTTCCATTATAACCTCTGTCAAAAACCTTTCCGTCCTCTCCATTTCTGTCTAAACCACCTGCCCTGAAAGGAAATGAAATCCCGCAGAAATCCACCAAAAGTACTCCAATTCCCACCAGAAAATCGATTTGTCTACTTACAGTAGACAACAATTCACTCGTTCAGAAATAAAAACCTTCTCTACAGCTATGGAAGCGAACCTACTGATTAACAGCTTGAATCCAATCAAGTGAAAATTAGAAGGGCTTGATGAATTCCCAAGGCAGTATTCTTTTGCCAAACAGAAAAATCATAACCTGACTTCCAATCTGAAAAAAACAAAAACATGGAAATCTATGTTCAGCCAAAGAATCTCCTCAAGCTGATACCCTCATCAAAGTTTTTTAGTATACTTTTTTGTTTATTGTTTTTCTGGCTAGGAGTTTAGCCAAAAAAATCAAAGCAATTCAAGGGAGTAGTTAATTAATTAAATGGGAAATGGAAATAAAAAGCTGCAAAACAACCTCAGATTGTAACCAGTGCTGAAGAGCTTTTAATACTTGAAAAATCCGTAGATTTTAAGGATTTTAATTCATATAAAATACATGAATATATTCGAAGGATACTATAATATAAATTAAACCAACGGGGGTAGACTTCACGTTTAAGAAGAGAGAGGGGCGGGGGTGTGTGGACGGAAATATAGCTTTAAGGCGAGAGAAATTAAGCTTACAAACAACAACGGCGGATAAACAAAAGCAAGCGAAACTAGATTAGAATTGAATACAGAAATGAAAAAGCAGAAAAGTATTCGACGGTGGAAAGAACATTATGAGTGTGAAAGCATCAAACTTTAAGCGAATCAGAATTAAGGTCATTCAAGTATGCAAATAGTAATTATACCCACCCAACATGTACATTTAACAATGAGTCTGATGAATTGACAAAGATACAGAGAAAGAAGTGTTCACACAGGGGAAGAAATCAGGGAGAGATTGCCTACTTTCCAATCAAAGGTTTCTGCCTGGCAGGCGTTGGGTTGTTGAGGCTTCCAGAAGAGACTATTTATTTATATTCTTATTGGCATATAAAGGAGAAGGAGAGAATAGGAGGAGGAGGAGGACAAACATGAACCTGGACGATCACAAACAACAAATCCCAAACTGTAAACACCTACTTGTAACTCCCAAAACTAAAAATACTCCTCGTTTGCTTGCACCTGGACAAGGACAATCCCACCTGTACGTCTACTATTCGTAAATCTAAACTAAATTGGATCGGGTCGGATCCCTATATCAATTGTAGCCCTAGTCTAGCCTCTATGATTGATCCTCGGCGTTCCGTACCAAAGGAAAACTTCCACCCTTACGTTGGCGTCGTGTGTTGTGTGGGGACTCCACGAACCCTCCTCCCATGTTTTTACGCGGCAGATTTCTGTCGACATGCACCCTGCGATGGCTGCCTATTATTATATTTTTTATTAGTAATTAAAAATATGATATAATGTGAATAATTTTAAAAAAAATATTAATATCTATCCCAATAAATTTATTAAAATTTATTCTGTTTTATATTATAAATTATAAATAAGTAAGCAAGCAAGCAGATTCACATCAATTCCATCTGAATTTCTTAAAAAATCAGTTAGGAACTTCAATTTTATTTTCATATATTTTTTATTTTAATTTTATCATAAATTAATTTATTTGATTTTTTAAATTTATGACTTAATATAATTTTATTTTAGACATTGTTCATATATAATAGTATATGCATGTTGATATTTTTTGAAATCATGTATTTTGAAAAAAAAATTATCAATTTTTTTAAAAAAATAGTGGATAGAAATTAATTTCAAATTAAGTAATTTAAAAAAGAGAAAGAAAAAAAATATTATTTGATATAGATTGTAGTGATATCTATTTTTATGTTATATTGTTTTTTCAGACATGAATTATGACTAGTTGAAGAGTTTATGTTATCCTTCTCTCTTCTCCTGTGCCTCTGAAAAAAAAAATTATAACTAGTAAATCTATATATATATATATATATATATATATATATATATATATATATATATATATATATGCGTGTGTGTGTTTGTGATAAAATTGTATGAAAATGGATGAAATTGAGTTTTACACTTTATTAGAAATTTGTTTGACAATTTATGTCATGGGATTTATAGATAATGATAATTGTTATTATAACTAGAATTGAGAAATATTTAAAAAAATATTATTATTGTACTTAACAATAAAATACTATTAAAGAATCTCATACAATGAAGATCTTTTATTGGGAGGAGGGGGGAGGGGGGAACTAAAAAAAGGAAATGTTATTTGAATTTATAACGTGGATTTAAAATATAAATTTGATCAATCATAATTATTGAATAGATAATGAATTCTAATAAATGTTAAAATTTATAATAAAATCAATAACAATAATTAATTAAAATTTTATTTTAAATTTATATTTTAAGGACACGTAGCATTATTTCAAGAAAAAAGTCGCAGAGATATTGACATAAGAATGAGAAGTGGCGAAACGAATAATTATCCTCTAACTGTTTTTAACCAGTCTTGACTTTTTTGGTGTGTTTTTAACCACTTTATCTTCATTTTTTTTTCTCACTCTAATGTGCTATTAACTAATAGGAAAATTTTATGTAATCTAAATTTATAATTTAAATTTAAATCATAAATGAAGGGAGATTATTGGATGAGTGAGTCTCATTAATTTTTTTAAATGAGACTTACTAATCCAATAATTCTCTTTTACTTGAGATACAAATTTGAATTACAGATTTAAGATACATATATTGCTTCAACCTAATCCTACCAACCAAGTTTTAATACGAAATTTGTCCAAATGTAGTCCACGTGGGTAGTTGATTGAGGAGGCTAATGAATGATTGAAGTAATGAAGTATGATACTTACTGCAAAATTCATATTGTCGGTTTCATGAATCACCCAAACTTCCCGCATATGTCACGAGGTTAACCAACCCAATTTTTGACGGGGGTTTGTTGTGCTAGGCGATGCCTCCGGCTGCTACATGGTGGCGGGGTTGGTGGTGATTTTCTTTTTGAATTGTAATATTATGAGCAATATTATAGGCTTTATGATGATGATGTTATTTGAGAATTTAATGATGTGACTTTAATACAACAATTGAATTAGTTGTGAATTCTAATGTTAGATGGAACACACAATTAATCTAATAGTTGTACATAATTAGACCTTCAAATTAGGTACAAAAAATATTTTCTTATTACTATAACACCATTTTTGGTGTTGAGCACATACAATTATTGACATCTACCACTACCAACAACTACATTATTATCAACAAATAATGGGCTTCAACTGCTATTCTCTGATACACATCACAACCCTCCAACTTCATAATGCAATTCGATTTGTTTATTATAAGGAAAAGTGACTTAATAATCAGCCCACCCATTACATGCCTATAATCTAATCCACATATACGTATCTAGCATAATTCATTTACTATTGCTTGTGCATATTTGTGGCTTGTGATGTTCGGTGTCAATGATGATACGGTATTATTATTGTAATAAATAATTACTTTGCTTAGGATGCATATTAAAACATTCAAAATCAAAGGTCACTTTTTTTAAATCATTCCAAAGTGTTTTCCATTTTTGCTAAATGGATAGTAGGCGGAGATTAATGGCTTTGGGTGCCGAATATAGATGACACCCAATACGGGTGAAGATCCTCTATTATTTTAATCCCCGGCTTGATTCCTGTAATAAGAGACCAAAAACTTGGCAAATGCAAGGTCATGGTCCTCCTCGCTAGATGCTGGATCAGGAAGTTGAAGAGAATGTTCCGGGAAGGATCGTGCCTGGTATGTTATTTTCAATCACGAATGAATGTGGACAGACCATGTGCAGAACTACGCTAGAGTCATAATTCTCCCTTTGGCTTTTCTAGCCAGGGTATCATTGATCACTCCTATTATCATATCATCTCGATTCCCGTGTATATATATATTTTATTTTTTTTTGGGAAAAGGAAAAAAGGGTACAAAAAGAATTTAATGGTGTGAACTGAAAATTTAATATTGCTATCACATAAATTGCAAAACTTTATGGAAACCCTAATATTTTTGCAGAATTTATAGTTAAAAAATAGAGTTTTATTTTGCAAAATAATGAAAAAAGCTATTGAATTAATCGAACAAGCAAATACAAAAGGAATTCAAGTACAAATTACAAGGTGTATCGATCAAAAAAAAAATTGCACGTGTCGAATGGATCAGAAAAGACAGAGTTGCCCTACAAACCATTCGGGCTAAAATTATATATACTAGAAATCACATGATGATTCACTGGCTTCGTTTCGTAAGTCACATGCTTCATTGTCCATATCAAATCAAACATGTTTCATTGTCCATATCAAATCAAATATTTGAAAGACAAATCAAGTGAAAATGATGCATGCTGATATGCAATAATCCCGGAAACTTCATGGGTATTTCGAAACACAAACAAATCTTGTTAAGAGAGGTACTTATGGGTGAGTGGGCATCGCCTTAGATGGAATGAAGAATGTAAACCAAAATGACTAACATGAATGGATGGAATGAAAACCTAATTGCTTAATCTTTTTGGATCAAGATCGTTACTTCTTGTTGATGTAGAAAACTGGTTCACTGCTCATCGGTGATCTATTTCCCCTGTAAAAAAAAAAAAACAAAAACAAAAACAAAACAAAAAAATGATTGGATGCTATATCCTATATCAACTTGAACTTTTCTAGTAATTAGTTCGTAATGGCACCTACCTTCGAAGTAATCCTTTTCCATTTTCCTTAGTTACCAAGAATGACTGGTCTCGTGTATTTAAATTACTCAATGAGTCTACATGTTGAGTGCAAAATTCTATTTCTTGAAGTAGCTTTAACTTGTATTGTGATGAGACATTTTCAAAATACTCTAAGATGAAGACACGTGTTCTCGGTGTCACTAAATTCTTGTTACTATGATCATGACACGTACCCATCGGTTCACAAGTCTCTCTCCTCGGAGGTATTGGTTGTAGGGATCAATGACATCCAGTACGTTTACGCATCGACATGTATCCCTCGGTCGGGGATATGGTAAATCGGTCCCTATATGTACCTCCTTCTCGGCTCCGAGATGTACCTCCCCCTCGGTTCCGAGGTGTACTGTCCAGGATGGCATTCTCTGCTCTCGCAGAGGCTATTGATGTACAAGTTACTAGCTTAGGTTAGACTAGGTTAGTCATCATGACCTCGTCTTACACAATTGGTGTCAGAAGGCACAGGAAGACAGAAGACGCAGCCAATGGGGAAGGGGCACGTGGCATATTGTGTCACATCAGAGACAAAAAGACCAGATGTCCTTGCTGACACACAACTTGGGAAAGCAAGCATTTAATTAAGTCATTCCCTTGATGAGACAACATTTAATACGGTAAGACTCGGAAGAGAAAGACAATAAATGTCCCTGATACTGGGCATTTATTACTCTCTTGCCGAGAAGAGCTCGTTGAATATTCGACAGACCGATGACGAAGCATTGATTGCTCGGAGTCCCGACAATTAAGAGATAAGACATTCCTCATAGGAATCAGTGCGCACGTTGCCTGTACCTAATGATCACCTACTAACTACACTGACAACAATCATGAGTTTTTGAGGTATAAATACTCCTCGCAAAAGGCAAGACAGTACGCAACAAAAAACCTTTCCTAAAACATATACTCAGTGTTTTCTTCTTCCCCCCTCTCAAATACTGACTTGATCGTCGGAGGGGATACGCCGAAAAACACTGCGGCGCCTTTCTAACTTGTATTTCTTTGTTCCAGGAACCTTCCTCAGCCTTACTGGATCGCTCCGTTGATCCACGTGGGTATTCCATTATCGTTCCAGGTTACCACAGGACCTCACAGGCTGTTCCCAGTAGCAAGGTTGACCATTTGATTGACTGACTCGAGTTCACCACGGGAGAGATCTGTTCTCGTATTTATATTGTGTAAGATCCTGCACACACAATCTAGCGCCGTCTGTGGGAATCGACTAGTTCTCCTAGTTTCTTCTTTGTAAAGAACAATGACCATGGTGAATACTCGACAAAAAGGGAAAGATCCCCAACAAAAGAGTCTTGAATTATGAGCTCCATGTCATGATGGAGGAAGGGATCATATTGGTGGGAATAGAAATGTCTCTATTCAGTCAAGAGGGCCTACTCCTCAGACTAGTATGGGCATCAGGTCAGGAGGAACCGCCCCCTTGGCTCGCCAACTAGCAGAGGTGATCAAAAAAAATTTGGGGATCGATTACGACAGTTGAAAAAGGACAATGTGAACGTCCTAAGCCGGCTTAACGAATTCGCCGCCTCTGGCGAAGGGTCGAGGGACTCATTCCTTTCTCGTGGGCTCCCGTCCTGGGAAACGGAAACGAAGGATCTGAGGAATCATTTAAATGACAAAGCAGAAAGCTCCAGGGCCCCAAAGCGACCAAGAGCCCACGAGCGCCCTCTTAATGACCATTCCAGGAAGGCAAAGCCTTTAGCCCTGGACGACCTCCGACAAGGACTGTCAAGACAGAGGAAGGGAGATGAGTCCGAGGAGGATTCAACCCTATCCACGCGACGTCCAAGAAATGGGGGACCTATTGACGAACTCGGAGACTTCAGAAGACACCTCGTTGAGGAGAAAATTGATCTCAGGGCTCGGTTGGAATCCAGGAGAAAGGACAAGGTTGTCCAGGATGATGTTGAAGACGAGGTCATGCAATCACCCTTTACCAGGGGTATCACAGAGATGGATATTCCAAAAAAATTCGTCGTGCCGAGGTTCAAAACTTATGATGGACGGTCCGATCCCGAAGCCCACCTCAGGCAGTACAAGCAAATGATGTCTCTGTATCATTCAGACCAACGATTCCTCTGCCGAGTATTTTCCATGAGCTTGGGGGACTCCGCGATGAAGTGGTTCGAGGCTCTTCCCCCTAACAGCATTGGATCATAGAAGGAGCTGACGAGACAGTTCCTAGCCCGATTCATTAAGAGGAGTAAGCGGCCTAAAGACATCAGATCATTACTGACGCTCAGACGGAGGGAATTCGAGACCCTCCGCCAGTACGTCATCTGGTACTGGGAGGAGGTTAATAAGGTAGAAGGCTGTTCGAAAGTCATGACAGCGGCGTCTTTCAGGCTCGGCTTGGCAAGAGACACGGACCTGTATCGATCCTTGACCAAAAGGACTCCCTCGGATATGGGCGAGTTGATGGCCCGGATAAACAAATACTCTAGGATCGAGGACAAGATGGGAAACAGCAAAGACAGAATCCTCCAACCTAAGAAAAAAGAGAGGGAGCGGGAGGATACTTCCCGAAAGGGACTGCTACCCCCTCTAGGGGGGTCATTCAAAGGAGTTCACACTATGTTCAATGAACCCATCTACAAGTTGCTCCACAAGATCAAGCATGAGTCATTCTTCAAGTGGTCGCCCAGGATACAGAGCGATCCCTCCACCCGTGATCAAAGGGTCAAGTGTTCCTATCACCGGGATTTTGGTCATCGCACCGAAAGCTGCAGGGTATACAAATCTTTTTTGGAGAGGTTGGTCTGAGACGGATACTTGAAAGAATACATAGAGCCCCGGTCGGAAGAGAGACGTACCCCTGTCCCGACCAAGGAGCCGAACAACGTCATAGATGTGATCCGTGTATGTCCGCTAGATCGCCCCACGTCCAAGGAACTCGAGTCCGATCTAAAGAGGGTAGCTTTTACAAGAAAGGTGGCCGAGAATGATGGGGGGCCGCCCAGTAAAAGGGCCAGGATTGGTGAGCCGAGCATCACGTTCTCCGACGCGAACTTGACGAGCGTGGTGACTCCTCATAACGACGCCCTTGTCATAACCCTGAAGATAGGCAAATTCGATGTCAAGAGGGTGTTGATAGACTCTGGGTGTTCCTCAGAAGTAATGTACTCTGACACTTTAAAACGGATGGGTCTTGGCCACAAGGACCTTACCAAGGTCAGGACACCCCTCATCGGATTTAATGGCTTGTTCGCCCTGCCTATAGGCAAAATCACATTGCCGGTTGTCACAGGTCCCTTCACCATCAACACTGAGTTTGTCGTGATTGATACAGACTCTCCCTACAATGTGATAATGGGACGACCGTGGCTGCATGCGTTGGGAGCAGTCCACTCCACTTATTACTAGAAACTGAAGTTTGCCACGCCAGAGGGGATCATGGAAATCCGAGGGGACCAAGCATCCACGAAAAATTATTTTTATTCGGCTGTCAGAGTAGGGGCTTTCACCCAAGAAAAGGGGCGGGCTCCGGAAGAGATCCTGGAAAAATAACAATCACAGACCGGGCGTACAAGAATGGATGACCCCTAGATTGACCCGACAGAGCGGTCGATGGAGGACCTCCGAAAGGTGCTCTTGGTAGAGGATGAGGAGGAAAGATACTTCTTAGTTGGAACCGCGATGTCCACAGCCGAACAGGAGGAGATGATTGAGTTCCTGAGAGGAAATACAGACGTGTTCACTTGGAACGCAATGGAAATGACGGGAGTGGATCCCGAAATAATTACACACAAACTGCATGTTGACCCGGCGCATAAGCCAGTGAAACAGAAGCCACGGCGCATGGCCCCGCACCACGCCCGTGCGATCAACGAAGAGATCGACAAACTCCTGGAGGCCGACGCCATCCAGGAAGTACAGTTCCCAGAATGGCTGTCTAACACGGTCTGTGCGAAGAAGAAGGGGGGAAAATGGCGTATCTGCGTAGACTTCACTGATCTAAATAAGGCATGTCCCAAGGACGACTACCCCCTACCAAAGGTGGACCAACTAGTAAACGCCACTGCCGGATACGAACGCATAGACTTCTTGGATGCTCGAGCAGGATATCACCAGATCCCTCTCCATCCCCCGAATCAGGAAAAAACGGCGTTTATCACTCAAAGGGAGTTTACTGTTACAAAGTGATGTCGTTTGGGCTAAAGAGCGCCAGTGCAACATACCAAAGATTGATGAATCAGATGTTCAAAAAGTAGATTGGCGACACCATGCAAGTCTACATTGATGATATGCTGGTGAAAAGCAAACGAAGTTGTGACCACTTGGCAAATTTGGCGGATACCTTCTCCAACCTCAGGGAGTACGGGCTGAAGCTGAACGCTGCAAAGTGCATTTTTGGAGTAGAGTCGGGTAAATTTCTCGGATATCTGGTGAGTCAGCGAGGAATCGAAGCCAACTCGGACTAGATTCAAGCGATCCTAGACATCCGGGAGCCCCCAAACTGTCTGAGAAGTCCAAAAGCTCACAGGGATGCTGGCAGCACTTAACCGTTTCGTCTCACGCTCTTCAGACAAATGCAAGCCCTTTTTTGGAGCCATCAAAAGGGCTGGAAAGGATATGTGGAGCTAGGGGTGCGAAAACGCCCTGACTGGAATCAAGGAGTACCTCAGGACTCTCCCGAACCTATCCGTCCCTATCCAGGGGGAAATGCTCTTCTTGTACTTATCTGTATTGGAATTTGTAGTTAGCGGGGTGCTTATCCATGAGCATGAGCACCGCCAAAAATCGATTTATTACATAAGCAAAGCGCTTCTGGACGCGGAGATAAGATACTTGCCCCTAGAGAAATTAGCTTTATCCCTGGTCACAACTGCAAGGAAACTAAGACATTATTTTCAGGCACACCCAATTAATGTCCTTACCGATCAGCCCTTAAAGGCCATTTTGAGGAAGGCAGACCTCTCCGGAAGGATTTTCAAGTGGGCAGTGGAGCTGGGGGAACACGATATTCATTTCAAACCTCGAACTGCTATAAAGAGTTAGGTATTGACGGATTTCATAGCTGAATTTTTAGGGGGACATCCTGTTCCAGAAAGACCGTCTCCTCCCGGCATAGCGTCCCCAACGAATTGTGAGGGATCACCATGGTTTTTGTGTGTGAATGGTTCATCAAAAAGTAAGGGGTCCGGGATTGGTATCTTGCTAGTCTCTCTGGACGGGATAGTCGCGGAGCAGGCCGTTCGGCTGGGATTCAAAGCATCCAATAATGAAGCTGAGTACGAGGCTCTCATCTCGGGACTTCGATTAGCCGAAATAACTGGGGTCATGGACTTAATCGTACATTGCGATTCCATGCTGGTGGTCAACCAAGTTAACGGAGAATTTGAGGCAAGGGACCATAGGATGAAGGCTTACCATCACCAGGCGAGGACTGTAATCCATAAATTCGGAAAGATTGAGATCAAACAAGTGTCCCGAGACAAGAACACGTATACCGACTCCCTGGCTTGCCTGGCCTCAGCATTGGAATCCTCTCAGTCACGCAGAATCACCATAGAATACCTTCCCACCTCCTGCATAGACCAAACCCCCGAGGCAATGGCCGTCCAGGACACACACAAACGGCCCAGCTGGATTGATCCATTTCTCAGGTTCCTAATAACAGGAGACCTCCCGGAGTGCTCAAAGGAAGCCAGGAAGATAAAATTTAAAGCCCCGAGGTTTTGGGTCTCTCCGGATCAGAAGCTATATCGGAGGTCTTTCTTAGGACCTTACCTACTCTGCGTCCAGGAGGATCAGGTGGAGGACCTCCTCTATGAGGTACACGAAGGAATATGCGAGAGGCACTCTAGGGGGCGATCCATGGCACACCGCATCATGTCACAAGGATATTGGTAGCCACGAATGCAAAGGGACGCACACGTATATGTCCAAAAATGCGACCAATGTCAGAAGTTCTCTCCAGCAATCAGGCAATCCGCGGGGGACTTGTACCCTTTGACCAGTCCTTGGCTATTCGCCCAGTGGGGACTTGACTTAGTTGGATCCCTGTCTAAGGCTCCTGGAAATAGGAAGTTCCTCATTGTGGCCACAGATTATTTTACCAAATGGTTTGAGGCAGAGCCGTTGACTCACATCCGTGACATAGATGCTAAAAAGTTTGTCTGGAATAATATAGTCATCAAATTCGGGATTCCTCGAGCACTGGTATCGGATAACGGGACTCAATTCACCGGCGGGCGTTTCAAGTCTTTTTTTGAGCAACTTGGAATCTGTAATTTCTATTCCACCCCTGCCTACCCCCAAGCCAATGGGCAGACAGAAGCCTCTAACAAACACAATTATCAATAGGATCAAAAAGATATTGGAGAAAGGTAAGGAAAAATGGGCGGATGAGCTATTGAACATTTTATGGGCGTATAAGACCACCCCTCGGTCCTCGATAGGAGAGACCCCTTACTCCCTGGCTTACGGAATGGAAGCGATCATACCTCTAGAAGTAGGGCTCCCAACCATAAGGACACAGGCCTTTGACACAGGGGAAAACGACCGACAGCTCAGACTAGATTTGGATCTAGCGCAGGAAAGAAAGGAGATAGCTGCCTTGAGGGTAACCAAGTATCAGGAAAAGATTTCCCAACTTCACAACAAAAGAGTCAAGGCGCGAGAGTTCCAAATCGGCGATCTGGTCCTTAGAAGGATAACGGCTAATACCCGTGACCCAGCAGAAGGAAAAATGGGACCTAACTGGGAAGGATCCTACAAAGTGATATCTGTCGGAGGCTTCGGGTCATATAGATTAGAGGATTTGGAAGGGAAACCTGTAATACGACCTTGAAATGTGATAAATCTAAATAAATACTATTTTTGAGTATTATCTCCTTTAGTGCTCACCAACGGCAAAGTTAAAGGGTAAGGCCCTAGAGACAGAGTTCAAGGACTCCTGCCCTCGAAGCACACACCAGGAGCAAGCCTCCTGGAAGGGTAAGGCCCTGGGGATAGAGTTCAAGGACTCCTGCCCCCGAAGCACACACCAGGAGCAAGCCTCCTGGAAGGGTAAGGCCCTGGGGACAGAGTTCAAGGACTCCTGCCCCCGAAGCACACACCAAGAGCAAGCTTCCTGGAAGGGTAAGGCCCTGAGGACAGAGTTCAAGGACTCCTGCCCCCTAAGCACACACAGGGAGCAAGCCTCCTGGAAGGGTAAGGCCCTGCGGACAGAGTTCAAGGACTCATGCCCCCGAAGCACACACCAGGAACAAGCCTCCTGGAAGGATAAGGCCCTGGGGATAGAGTTCAAGTTCAAGGACTCTTGACCCCAAAGAACACACAGGAGCAAGCCTCCTAGAAGGGTAAGGCCCTGAAGACAGAGTTCAAGGACTCCTGCGCAAAAAAAAAAAAATGCATGCAAGAAAGTATAAGTATTCCAAAAAAAGCTTTATTTCAAAAAGATGGGTTTTGCGTCCCCAAGAGCTACAAGAGAAAAAAGTACAATCGAAAAGAAAAGAGTTTTCATCTGGCCCGGGCATCTCCAAAACATCCCTCGAGGGCGAATCAACGTAAAAAGGTTGAGCAGCTTCGGGAGCAGGCAGAGCGGGAGGTACTTCGGTAACAGAGAGAGCCTGAGGAATGTTATGGTCAGGGGCCTGGTCCGGTAGGGCCTCATCAGATAAATCCACAATTACCGCCTCAGGCGGATCTACCAAAACTTGCACCGGCGTTGGAATCACGCCCTCGGCAACAATCTCGGCTTCGGCCTGTTCCATCTCTGCCGAGGGCACGTATTTGTGCATTTGGAAGAGCGGGGAGTCTAGAGGGATCCCAGCAGACTGGAGCGCCTCGTCCCACCCCTTCTTGAAGAACTCCTTGCTATTTTCCTCAAGAGCGGGGAGCACGTCATCGGCGAACTCTTCCCGGAGTTGCTCCTTGGACTTCCTATTTTGTGCCTCAACCCTGATCCTGTTCAGCTCCTGGGTCAGAGCCAGATAGCTTTCCTTTGAACCAACAGCCCTCTCCTCTGCCGAAGAGAGCCGTTGCATCTGTTCCGTTATCCTCCTCTCAACGTCGACTAAAGCAGCACTCAGCTTTTCAGCGCCGACTTTCGCCAACTCGGCATCCTTGAGGAGTTGTTCGATCTGAGTAGCCTATCCCGCGATGGTGGAATCCCTAGCAGCTACGTCCTCCTTAGCGCTGGCCAGGGCACCCTCAGCCTCTCCCTTCTACTCTCGAACCCGCTGGAGGTCCATCCTAGCCACATGGTACCGAGCCGTAATTACTGAAATCTGTTGGGTGGCTTGCAAGGGAAAGGACTTGTCAATAAAAAGAAAAGCGGATGGAAAGGACTGAAGCAAAGATGAACTTACCACTAGGGAATTTTGGATGATAGAGCGAAACAACACGTTCGTTGATCGCCTCCTGTGAGTAGTCATGTCAGCATCGAAGTGCAACGTCTCACTCACTGCATTGGCGACATGGGGGTCCAGCAAAATGGAGTCGTCGACCCTGATCACTCGGTTCATGTGATCAGTGGCTCGAGGATTCCACTCCGCGGTTTCCACTGTCTGCGGAGGGGGAGGGGGAGTCTGCCGTTGCTGTTGTTGCTGGTGCTGCTAGGGAGGAGGTAACCCACGGCCTCTCCCGCTTTGCTGTTGAGCGGAGAGGGCCCTGGGTCCCCTGCCGAGGCCGTCGTGCCTTTGTTTAACTCTTCTCTCCTCCTCTACCTGAGGATCTCGGTCATGCACCTAACCCCGACCATCGACTCTTGAAGCTGGTGTGGCGCTGGTCCCTGTTGATGAGGCCCCACCAGTTGATCCTCGTCCCCTCCTAGCAGCGAGGGCCTGCCTCTGCCTTAGGAATCCCAGATCAATGCGGGGAGTGTTGGACATAGCTATCTCGAGGGCGTCCTTGGTGTCTAGAGATTGCAGGATGTGGAAGTCAGGCCACGAATCTCTCCCCGAAGTCCCCACCTTAGCGTACGAAGGAACCAAATCCTCTCTAACCCCGAGCTCGTCAACTTCAACCTCTACTTCTGCCTCCGTAGCCCGGTCAGGGTATTCCTCCAAATTCTCCTCGTCCTCTTGCCTCACTGCCTGATCGAAGAATTCAGACCATCGCGAAGGCTCGAAAGGCTGGGAAAGTTGCGAGAATTTTTTATATCCAGGAGTGTAATTCAGGAGGATGTGGGCAGTCCGGCTGAACCCGTCGTCATCAGTAAAACTCCAAACAGTGACTAGGTCGGCGAAGTTCACCAAGGACCGAGGTGGAGGAGCTGTTTCCCGAGCAGGGACGTCTGTACACAAAGAAAAAAGAGAGGGGAGGGGGTTATGAACAGTTGTAGAAAATCTCAAGAACAAAAATAATGAGACCCGAAGAAATCGACGTACTTGTCGTTCTCCATTCCAAAGGGCATAACAAGCCGTTGTACTCGGGACCGACACCTCTCTGCCAAGATCCCTTGAAGATAAGTAGGTCATCTTTGTACCCCTTGTCCGAGTCAGGAAGGTGAGTTACGAGGAACATGGACGGGGTCCCTAGCTTTGAGGTAGAAATTTTGTTAGGGCATAACTCTCAAGAGGGAATAGCAAAAGAGGATATCGTTCAGCCCAATATTTACCCCGAGACACCTGTTGAGCTCTAGGACCCCCATAATTATCCTAAAGACATTAAGGCAACACTGCCCGGGGAAGAGGTGGAAATGAGAGAGAAACTGGAGGAGTAGAGGGGACAGATGGAACCTAATTCTGCCCTCTATGATGGCTTTGGTATAGAAGGGCATCTCATCCTCGGTCCCGAGGATACGGAGATACATAGCCGGGTTATAGTCCTCTATGCCTACATACGGGGGGATGTTGTATTTGACCCTAAACCTATCAATTTGCTCGACCCCCTTTACTTTATACTTCCCTGACCTCGAAGAACTGGCCTCGGGATTCTCGGGGGCAGGGCGACGACGAGACATCTCCAAAAAGTGATAAAAAGTGGAGGGTGTTTTTCCATGAAAATCCCCCAGGAGGCTTCCCGAGGGTTGGTCGCTGAGTGACAACCAGAAAATACCTCCAGTTATCGAAAAATCAAAAAAGACAGAAGGGCGAAGAGAGGGAAGATACTAGTACTCACCAGAATGTAAAAAGAAGTTTTTTCTGGAAAACTTGAAGCGACTCCTTCCAGAAAGTTCAAAAGCAAGGATGGGTCTGATGGCATTAAGACTCCAGTGAAATGGTTGGGCAGTTGACAAACGGAAGGAAGGGGATCTCGGGCATAGTTTCAGGCAAGGGCTCTCTAGAGAAAGTTTGGAATGACGAAATGAGAAAAGAAGAGAGGAAGCCCATTTATATATAGTACCTATCCCATCATTGGACGCAAAGCACGAAAAGGCGCATTTAATGCGCACGACGTCCTAAGTAGGGGAAAACGACTAGAAGCAATGATGAAGCGATTGGGGTTGTTGTAGAACCCTTTGTCTCCTTACGACGCGTGTCCTCGGTGTCAAAAGATCGAAGGCTGGGGGGCAGTTGATGGGATATTTCTAAAATACTCCAAGATGAAGACACGTGTCCTCGGTGTCACTAAATTCTTGTTACTGTGATCATGACACGTATCCATCGGTTCACAAGTCTCTCTCCCCCGAGGTACTGGTCGTAGGGATCAATGACATCCAGTACGTTTACATACCGACACGTATCCCTCGGTTGGAGATATGGTACATCGGTCCCTATATGTACCTCCCTCTCGGCTCCGAGATGTACCTCCCCCTCGGTTCCGAGGTGTACCATCCAGGATGGCATTCTCTGCTCTCGCAGAGGCTATTGATGTACAGGTCACTAGCCTAGGCTAGGCTAGGTTAGCCATCATGACCTCGTCTTACACAATTGGTGTCAGAAGGCACATGAAGGTAGAAGACGCAGCCAATGGGGAAGGGGCACGTGAAATATTGTGTCACATCAGAGACAAAAAGACCGAATGTCCTTGCTGACACACAACTTGGGAAAGCAAACATTTAATTAAGTCATTCTCTTGATGAGACAACATTTAATGCGGTAAGGCTCAGAAGAGAAAGACAATAAATGTCCTTGATACTGGGCATTTATTACTCTCTTGCCGAGAAGAACTCATTGAATATTCGGCAGGCCGATGACGACGCATTGATTGCTCGGGGTCTCGAGCAATTAAGAGAGAAGACATTCCTCATAGGAATCAGTGACACGTTGTCTGTACCTAATGATCACTTACTGACCACACTAACAGTAATCATGAGTTTTTGAGGTATAAATACTCCTCGCAAAAGGCAAGACGGTATGCAACAAAAAACTTTTCCTAAAACATATACTCAGTGTTTTCTTCTTCCCCCCTCTCAAATACTGACTTGATCGTCGGAGGGGATACGCCGAAAAACACTCCGGCGCCCTTCTAACTTGCCTTTCTTTGTTCCAGGAACCTTCCTCAGCCTTACTGGATCGCTCCGTTGATCCACGTGGGTCTTCCATTATCGTTCCAAGTTACCACAGGACCTCATAGACTATTCCCAATAGCAAGGTTGACCATTTGATTGACTGACTCGAGTTCACCACGAGAGAGATCTGTTCTCGTATTTATATTGTGTAAAATCCTGCACACACATATTGGATTGGAAAGAACTAACACAATGGAAGGTGAGGGAAGAGGGGATGGAGAAGGGGTGAGCAAATCATTAAATCATATTTTACAGTATTTAGTTCATCAAAATGAATGCCGATATGATTCAAATGGTTACACCTTAGAAGATAAGAATTTGGCAATTCCATCTGCACACGAAAATTCTTCTGTTTTGTTATTTGTTCATCTACTCAAAAAATTCAAGCTACTCTTGGATATTCACTTTGAATGATTTATTTGGGTTGTAGCATGTTGTCTTATGAATTGTTGAATGCTTGTAGGGGTATTTCACCGTCAATAAATCTTGTCAACCTTGCATTCTCCATTTCTCCAAATTACAGAGCTCTTTAGATAAATTTGGGCATGAAAGGGGGGGACTTTTTGGTTATGAATGGAGTGAAAAGAAAAGAGCACTGTGATGAGATATGTCGTGTACGATACTTGTGGTACCTGCTTGATGAAAAATTGGTGGTCTTTTAATGGAAAAGATGGCAGACTCTCATCTCATATTATAGAATAAAATCTCTTAAGGTTTTCTTTGAAAGATTATACGGGTAATCAGAACAAAACCCTCGCTGAATCCTGGAAACAGTCGCTTACATCAGTGGGAAGTGTAAAACAATAGAGATCTGTCTGGCCAAATGATTTCTTGCAGTGGGCAATGGCTGCTTTAATTGAGTTCTCTCTTGCATTAATTTTTTTCTTACTCAGAACTTCTTGGTTAACTGGCGAGGACTTCATAGAACTTTACCATTGCGTGTAGCGCTCCTTGCTGCACCCTTTGGAGAGTTCACGTCCAAGACTCCAGATTTCTCATGATCACCATTTTGAGAGGTGTTGTTGATATGGCTGGTACACTGCCCCTGGTTTCTCTGTAGCAACCATTTCTCAGATGGCTTGATTAGCCTCTGATAATTCCAGAGAGTCACTTCATTTTGTCAAAGTAATTTTATTTCACTCCTTACAAAGAATGAGTGATCTCGAGTATTTAAGTTACTGGATGAGTCTATACGTGGGGTGACATACTTGATTCCTAAAGTAGCTTTAAGGTCTAATGGATTTGAAAGAACTAATACAAAGGAGGGAGAGGGAAAGAGGGGACGAACATGAGGAGGCAACTAACGAGTCATATTTTACAATAATTCTTCAAAATGAATGGGGACATCATTGAAATGGTTACCCTTTGGCAATTACAAGTTGTTGCGGTTCTAGTGAGTTCAGGTCGTGCAGGCAAACCCCATCTCTTTTGTCTCAGAACCATCCCTAATTGTATTTTGGTCCAACAACCTTAATCTCTTAACTTACCCCAAAACAGAAAAAAAAAAATCGAGCAACTCTAGTATATTCACCTTGAATGATTTATTTGGGTTGTAATATATGGTCTCATGAAGTTGAATGCTTGTAGGGCTATTTGTCTAGGGTAAATCCTGTCAGCCATTCTTAATTTGTTAGAATTTTTGGGGAAAGTTTGTTCATGAAAGAGGCAGATTTCTTGGTTATGAATGCAGCGAGACAAGAGAGCGCTATGCTCAGGGTACTGTATGATACTTGTGGCACCTAAATTCTTGATGAAAACTTGGTGGTCTTTTAATGGAGAAAATGCAGACTCAGATCATAAAATAGACAAAAATCTCTCTGGTTATCTTTGAAATATTATACCTGTAGTCAGAACATTAGAAGAAAACCAATACAGAAATCCTATGGACGCTCACTTACATCTGAGGGAAGTTCAGCAACTAAAATCATCTGTCTGGCCGAACGATCTCTTACAGTGAGCAATGGCTGCCTGGATTGAGTTCTCCCTCGCATAAACTTTGTTCACACTCAGGATTTCTTGGTGAATTGGTGAGGACTTGATAGAACTTGGACAACTTTTTGCCTGTTTGTTATTGCTTTCAGCGTTCCTTGTTGCAACCTCTGGCGGAGCCCTGATTGTATCCAAGTTGACCTCCAAGACTCTTGATTTCTCACCAGTTTGAGAAGTGTTATTGATATGGCTGTTGCTCTCTCCGTGGTTCCTTTGTAGCAACCATTTGTCAGATGGCTTGATTAGCCTCTGATTATTCCGAAGGGTCACTTCAGATCTTCTTTCGTTTTGTGGCCTGTTGCCTCTAGGACAAGGAGATGTAACTTGGCGGGGTTTCGCAAGTGAAGCAAGCATAGACCGAATGCTTACGGATCTGAATTTCACCAATAACTTCATGACACCACCGTTCATGGTAGTAGTGACCTTTCCTGCTTTCCTTGAACGGGACAATCAAGCATGTCAGAAAATATCTATTATAATAAAGTGTTTACGATTCAAATCTAAAAATTAAATAAAATTACTTCAAAGTTAATTTAACGGTTAATATTAACATCCTAAATTTAATAAAAAAAATAGACCCCAATAATACTTTTAAAAAAATAGTGTTCAAAACCGTCCCACCCCTACCTCTACCACCACCGCCGCCATCATCACCATCGCCGTCGCCACCACCCTGCTGCCGCCACCATGGTCGTTGTCAACCATCACCATCTTCTACCACTACCACTGTCGCCCATCACCTCTCATCCCTATTATAAATCGATATTTAAATTCTTTTATCTTTTCTTTATATTTGTGATTTGATTTTGGATATGAACACAAATATGTTTATTATTTACCATTTTTTATTATTATGTGTCTTCAGGCACTGACAATAACTAGTATATATAATAAAGTAACTTACAATTCAAATCTTAAAAATAAACAAAATGAAAAATTTCAATGACGACACTCCATCTAGTTTACTATATCTTCAAAGACATCCCCTCTAATTTTTGATTCTTTAATAACACCAATTCTAGTTTAATTTAAACATCATTAACACCTCTTACCATTAAACTACTATTTTTAACAAAAATAATTCATCTAAAATACCAAAAATGTCTTTATATAACCTCAAGTAATTTTTTTATATAAAATTTTATTAAAATTCAAGCCGTTAAAATTTTTAAAAAAATTATAAATAACAATTTTAGTAAATAATTTGTTAGTAAATACTAATTTGTTATTTACTAATTCGTAAATTTTTTTAAAAAAATTGAGCCTATTAATTTTTTTTTTACATATTAAAATTTGAATCGATTTGAACTCTACCCGAATTGTTAGCGTCGATTAAAATTCTCTTTCGAGTCGAGTAAAATTTATATTTTTTTACATATTAAAATTCGTGTCAATTAAAATTAGATTTATTAAAATTTAAGTCAATTAAAATTCATATATTTTTATATATTAAAATTTGGATTGATTAAAATTCAATGCGAATTAATTAAAATTTGATTTGAGTCAATTAAAAATAATTTTTAATTGTCTCAATCAAAATTTTAATTAGCTCAAATTCTAATACGTAAAAAAAATATAATTTTTAATTGGCACAAATTTTAATAAGTAAAAAAATAAATTTTAGTTAGATTGAATCGAATTTTAATCGGTTCAAATTTAATTATGTAAAAAAAATTAGAAAACAGAGGAGGTCTCATTAAAAATATACTTATCTAGAGGGGATTTCATTGAAGATATGTTTATCTAGAGGGGGTGTGGATGAAGTTTGTCATCAAATATATCATGGACAATTTAGTAAAATTGTATTTTACTTAATGTTTTTAATCTGACAGGAGGTGTCATTGAAGATTCAGAAACTAGAGGGGGTGTCCTTAAAAATATGGTAAACTAGAGGGGATATGGTTGAAATTTTTCCTAAACAAAATGACTTTTGCTATTTCCAGTTGAGATCGTTTTAAATTTTACTTTAAAGTTAATCTAACGGCTAATATTAATATTATAAATTTAATAGAAAAAATAGACCTCTAAAGGTGTGTTTGGAGTGATTTTTAGAAATTATTTCTCATAAATATTTTTTTAAAAAAAAATAGTATTTTAAACCGCCCCACCACTACCTCTACCCCCATTACCCTACCACCACCATCGTAGCTGCCACGGCCACGGCCACCACCACTAACACCGTCGCCACAACCACTGCCACTATCATCGCCACCATCATTGCTATTGCCGCCACCACTGCCACTATCATCACCGTCGCCGCCACCACTACCACCACCGCCACCATCACTGTCGCCACCACCATAGTTATTGTCACCCACCACAACCATTACCGTCTGCTACCATCACCTCTCACTCCTACTATAAAATCGATACTTAAATTTTTTTTATTTCTTCTTTATGTTTGTAATTTGATTTTAGATATGAATACAAATATGTTTATTGTTTACTATTTTTTATTACTCTATACCTTCAGGTACAAGACAATAACTAGTACATATAATAAAGTAGTTTACAATTCAAATCTTAAAAGATAAACAAAATAATTTTTATTATTCACGATTGAGATTCTTTAAATTTTACTTTAAAGTTAATCTGACGACTAATTTTAAAAATCCAAATTTAATAGAAAAAAATAAGTCTCTAAAGGTGTATTTGAAGTAATTTTTTAAAAGTGTTTATAGGAATTATTTCTCATAAGTACTTTAAAAAAAAAATTGTTTTGAACCGCTCCACCATTACCTCTACCACCACTACCACCACCCCCCACCACCTCCCCCACCATTATCGTCACCCCCTCACTGCCGTCAACACTTTCACCACCACTGTCACTGTCATCGCCACCGCCACCGCCACCGCCATCTCTACCTCCACCGCCGCCACCACCACCACCACCGCCGCCTCCGCCACCGTCGCCACCACCACCGTCGCTGCCGTCGCCGCCACCACCAACGCCGTCGTCGCCGCCACAATTATTACTATCTCTTACCGCCCACTATCTCTCACTCTCACTACAAATCGATATTTAAATTCTTTTATTTATGTTCTATGTTTGCTATTTAATTTTGGATATGAATATAATTATATTTATTATTTATCATTTTTTATTACTTTGTGCCTTCAGACACAAACAATAACTAGTTCATTGATAGAGTAATAGAGTAATGTTATTTGGACCTAAAAATCTGACATAATTTGCTGACATAATGACGTGACTTAATAGGAATCATTGGATCAACACCAAATTCTAATGTTTGATGGGGTCTACAGTCAATGTAAAGGTCACAGTGAATTAAGTTAATAAATTAGATCAGATTTTTAGGTCCTAATAGCATTGCTCTCATTGATATGCTTTCAAACACAAAGACAATTAATTATAAGGTGTAATTTTAATAAACATCTAGTGGATCAGCGCCTACTGACGAGTTAGTCACAAATAAGCCATTGGTTTTGCTCCTCTTTTACAGTTTTCGTTGCTGTGCGGGTGTTTTAGCTTAACATATAAATCAGTCTGTCTATAATCGGTATTGTAAAAGCCATGGCAGTGAAATGCATACAAATTGTGCAAAGAAAATGCATGCAAGTTCATATACAGGTAAGAGACCCCCTTAGCCTAGGCGCATATACTAGAAGGAAAATTTTTTATCCTTTTATTTCTTCCGATGAAATGTGGCTTTGGCAGCATGCTAGTTGTCCTTGTGTTCAAATGGAGATTCATAAAAAGTTTTCATCAATCATAGTATATAAAACTAAAATCATGGATGAAGATGGCGATGACCATGATCATGATAAAAGAATAAATTTATCCATATTCTTGCCGTATGCATACAACATGGAGAAGAAAACAACAGACATAAGTTAAAAATATATATGTTTACATGGCATTAAACAGGAAATTTGGATTAATTATACAAGTCAAATTATTACCTGTTCCGCACCGTGTCCCAGTTACCCTTATTGACCGCCGGTTGCTGACGACCGCCATTTTCATTGCCGGTTTCTGATGGTGATCCCTTCATGCTAGACAAGAAAACATTGAAAAGACGATTGATCCTCGAATACTGTTCATTCTGTTTATTTGTTCTGCGGATACAAGAAAGCTCGGACCCTGCAGATGCAGGTACACCCGTGTACATGGTAGTATATGCATCGGCGGACTCATTGGAACAAGTTGCTGTGGAAGAAAACAAAGTGGTTGTGGAGGAGCAAGAGGAGGAGGAAAATCCTGGCAAGGGAACCACAGACGAAATCGACATGCGAAACTCTAATTCCGCATCAGTATTTCCTTCCTCATTTTCATGGGTTGGTATGGGTGGTGTTTGTGCTGGTTCAAGAGCTATCTCAATGTATGCATCATCGTCGTTGTAATCATCATTATAATTATCACCATCATCGGAGAAGAGCAAGAGAGAGGAGGTGAAGGAGAAACTCTCTTCTAGTCTTGGGCTTTGGAATTTGATCATGGTTTCCATTTAGAAACGAATGTAACAGTGACAACCCTGAAAAGAACATATACATATGGTCATGTACATAAGATATCTAGAAGACTTAATTGAAAATTCAACGGCATCAGAGTAGATGGTGGCATATATGGTGCTATTGGTGGAGCTGACATACTTTGAAAGGATATCTGTTTACGTACCTGCGCCTTTCTCTTAGTTCTATTTCCAATCAATTGGATACTTTCTTCTCCTCCTCCTCCTCCTCTCTCTCTCTCTCTCCAACTTCCAAGTAAGAAAGAGGTGGTCCAACGTACAGAGCAGTCTAATAGTCCAAGGTAGATTAATAAGGGTTGATAGAGTTAATGGTGATGTTTCGTGTTTTCCCTTGAACGTGAGCGTCTGGTTTTGGTTTTGTATATAAGTCAAAGACTTGTTCCAATTCATTCAACTCCAACCCCAACCCTCAAAACCCGTTGTCAAAAACCCGGTGCCTCTGCACCTACCATGCAGTATTTTAATGGTTGTTCATGACAATGACTCTTTTTCCCACCATACTTGTTAATATCTCCAACTTAAATATTCGTCTTCATTCATATTTTAAACTTACGAGACAAACAAACACGAAATAAGAAATAAAATGACAAATACGATTTATCTTATTTAGTTCACTTGTCATCCGATAAAAAAGTAAATTTTCAAGGCTTGAAAATTCTGGTGTCGAAGATGCTGCCTATGCTCTTCCAGATCACCATGCTTGTGAGAAGTTACATTATTTGTTTATTGTACCTAATCCATTTGCAAATAAATCTTTTAATCACCGAGTAAAATATAGGAAAAATGTGAGTTCAAAGTTCACTACAACAACCATATACCCATGAAGTAGGTTAGGTAGCATATTCAGGTCCTTTCTTCTCCCCTTGATTGGGCGAAAGTGGCAATAACAGATCTAATAAAACCCAAGTGCTGATAGCAGCATGTTGGATTGGATGTATGCTTTTGAATTAATAATGAAGTGAAGGAATCTTAATTTCGCTCTGTCCCTGCTCCTGGACAGAAGACCACTTACTAGCATCAAAATCCGTGGGACAAGAAAATGTGGGAACGCTTGTTGCGGAAGTTAAGAAACTTTTTGTCATAATTCGCAAGCAACCCCAAGGAAAACTAATGAATTGGCTACCAAAATTTTTTTTTTTTTTAAAAAAAATATTATTAGGAACTAAATTCGGGAACTAATTTAATATAATTATTAAATTAAAAATAAACTCACAATTAATTTAATGACAACATTAAATTAGCTTCCTATAACATTACCTTTTTTCAAAAAAAAAAAAAATTGCTGCAGAAAAGAGTTTTCAAACTACCTATCGTGACCGAGTTCTTTTTTAACAACCTCACCATTCTCCGTCTGGTCAAATTTGGCGGTTGGGCCATGGCCTCCCTTGACCCAATACTGGGTTGGACCACCCCACCCAACCCAACCTATGATGCAAGTCCAGTTGAGGCATAAGAAAATGGGTGATATTATTGCCACCGAAAGTGATGGAAGTGATAAAGAAATCAAATGGAGGGGAGCCCAGTCGCTCAAACCCAACTCCAAGCCTTAGTTTTAAATCAACTTTACTTTTGTACAGCACCCAAATAGGATCACTTCAGTATGTAACCTTCTTCAGTCAATTATTCTCCAGAGATAGAAAGTTATGAAATGATTTTTTGTGTACCAGAGTTCCGATCTGGAACGTTTGAACGGTTGGTTGCTATCATTATTGAAGCTAACCAATTACTAACTTCTTCCATTACGTTCAAATCAAATATTGTTGTTGACCGACTTTTCATTTCCGCCGTCCACTGGAGGCTAAGACATTTATTTCCCTAAATAAGTGGAATAAGTAATGATCAATTTTTTAGATTAAATTAAAAGTTTAAATAACATAGTAACTGACTTTGATTTTTTTATTTGATATTTTGTCATTTGAGCCCTAATACAAACTCCAAATAATATATTGTCACGTCATTTGGATTTTTAATTGGATCAGCGTAGTATTATTGTAAATGAAAACTTTAGAAAAGATATTGCAGTTGGCATTCAAAAGAAGTGGTTCAATTAGACTTTTGCCTTGTGAAAAGGAAGATTGAGCAGGCAGGCATGCATCATTCTACAAAACAGCGATGTTCCCACTTAATGTTGGAAAGTGACAGCCCTACCACGTTTATTGTGAAACGACCCATAATGGCTTTATGACGTTGACCTAAAGTCTCCGTCCTTTGGTTGTTTTGATCCACATTCACTTGATAGATAGTACAGTACTATTCGCTAATTATGCCAAATTAATTTCAGATGCTCAACATAATTGACATTATGTTAGAGAGAACATTAATCCTACATATACCCTGCAGCGAAAAAACACAGCAGTGAACGCTGCTAAGGCTCAAGTGCTCACACCAAGGAGAAATTTCAATCCCAATGGAGGAAAACTTCCCTCCAATAAGATCAATCAGTTTGTAGTGCATGATTTCGGAGAAAAATTAAGAATGTTTCTTGGTTGGTTTTCATGGATATTAACAGGATTACCTAGACCTAGAGCTCATTGATGAAGACTGAAGAATAGATATAATTTGTTACAGAAGCAGACTAACTGGCATGGACAATGGTAATGGGGATGGCAATAGCCCAAATAGGATTTGTTTTTGGCTGCAACACCCAAATCCACATTCTACCACGAATCCGCAACCTTTGCCAGGATGTTTTAATTTTATCATCAAACAAAAGAGGGGCAGTAGTAATTATAGGATATGAACCAAGCAAATAATTCCAATAGAAAAAATGACCCCTACGAATGCTCTCTTTCTCTCGCGCTCTCTCTCTCTCTCTCTCTCTCTCTCTCTCGATATCTATATCTATATCTATAGAGCAAGAGATTCGCTCCGTGAGAAACCCAGTTGTGCTCCGGAAATATTAACGAAAGTTTCCCCTTAACATCATAATTATTGTTATAACTGGTTGAATAATGATAAATAAGACTCTTAGGCTGCATCCAGGAACCTGTGAAGCAAGCTTTCCAAGAAAAATAAAACGAAGGGAGACTTGACATCAAAGCACATACCCAGTGAAACAATGATAGCAGATGAACAAACCCCATACGGGGGAAAGTTGTTATTATAAATTTGACACAAAAGCAAGGTTTCAAACCAAAACAAAAAAGAAAAAGAAACGGGCATATGATACGATCCTGCTGATGGGAAATACAAAAGAAAGAGACTTGATTACATATATCTAAGGTCTAAGCACTGCGGACCATGACACTACGCATCATATCCTTGAACTCAAAGAAATCCACACGGCCATCCTGGTTGAGGTCAACGGAAGATATCATGAGCTCGACTCTGTCAAGCTCTCTCCCTTCCTGCAATCCTAGCTTCTGTAACACTACTTGCAACTCCCTCGCACTTATGTACCCATCGCCATCCTCGTCGAACACCTTGAAAGCCTCTGACAGATCCGACTCCTCCATCGCCTGTGGATCAGCACAAGCTGCACCGTGCTCTTCCACCGTCGCCAAGTCATCGTCCAGACCAAAGAACATGTCATTCAATGATTTGTGTAGGGCTTCGAAGTCTTCGAATCTAAGCCCGGCATTGCCGGGTTTGATGTATGACTTGACTATGGAATTCAACTCCGATGGATCGGCTTTCAGGCCGAGAAGATTGAGGGCTTGGCTGAGCTCGTCAGGGGTAATCACACAGTCCTTGTTCTTGTCAAAGACATCGAAAATTCGACGGAGACGAACGGAATTAAGACTGGGGCAGCGTAGGCGGAACGAGGAGGAGGTTGAAGGGATCTTCTGGATAAGGCTCCGCTTGTACTGAACGGCAGTACCTGTTGTTTCCATTGTTTCTCTCTCTCTCTCTCTCCCTCTCTCCAGCTTTTGTTGGGAAGTTTTGGAGATGAGTGACCACGTGGGGAGTTGAACGAAATGGAATGGGCACAAACACAAACAGCCAAATGGGTATGGGATTAAATTGATTGCCCTCTTTTTCGCTAAACCTCAGAATATGTGTATTTCAGTTTTCTTGGGGAGGATTGGGAAATTAGGACGGAGGAAACATTGCGTTGGTCTCTCTCTTGGATGGATGGATGAATGGATTGTTCGAGGAGGAAGATATATGGGAGACGATGCGCGTTTGACGCCGACTGGGTTGGCCCGGCTATTTTTGATTGGCCAGACTAGTATTTTTTTGGCAGGCTAAAGAAAAGTGATTCTTTTTTAGATTTCCAGGGGTTGTTGACAAGTTGGGCAAGTCTTCGGTTTTGAACCACCAAAGCAAATGGAAAAAAAAGAAGTTGAATAGTACATTTCCCCACGGCTCTCGTGCTATTTCGTGTCGTAAACACTGAGTTGACGTAGTTTTTGACACGTTCAATCCTAGCAAAAATTCGACTTTCAAACTTCTTGTGTTTTGTGGATTATTATGTGGATTTTTCTGTACATGTTCTGTTCAAAAAAATTTTTTAGGGTGTGTTTGGATGTTTGGAAAGGATCAGATAAGATTTCAAATTTATATTCATTCTCATTCGTGCCTAACCCACCTTTTACTTGTATTGGTTTGGATATAATGAGATATCATGTCCTACCCGTTGTTTGATATGTAATTTTTCATTTTTGTAGTCCCATGATTATGAGTATGTCAAAAATATTATTTAAATTATTTTGATCATTCTATCCTTTAAACTCCTTTCTCTCCTCTCTGAATTCAAAAGTAGACGATCTTCTTCGTCCAAAAGCAGACAGTCTTCAACTTCCTCTTGCTACTCTCAAACCCTTTTCTCTCCTCTTTTCAATTCACTGGTGAGCCAAAAACAACTCATTTATCTCATACCTTTCTTTCGGCTCTCCCTCTCTCTTCTCCTCATTCTCCCTCTCTCTCTTCTCCTCTTTCTCCCTCTCTCTCTTGCATGGCTATTGAAGAACAACCAGAGAAAAAAATAAATTAAACTTAAGTGTTGTTTATTTTTTTTTTTTTTGTAAATTAGCGATGAATTCAAAAATAAATTGCAATGATTTTGTTTTACAACTAGCACCCCAACTCCACCCTATTGTCGTAATAATACTCCAATTAAGCAAAGAGAAAAAGACCCAGATGCTTTCCTCCTGGTCTTCTGCATCGCCTTCACAAAGCTCTTAACCCAGATATAGAAGAAAGAGAATGGAACATTACACGAGAAAGAAGAGGGATAAATATGTCATTACCCATAAAAAAACTTGTCGGCTAGGATTGAATCCTAGGGTGGGGGTGGGTTAATTTTAACCCATCTAAGAGGGTTAAACTCAACTGTAGCAGTCGGATCAATGTTTAACCCGGGATTTATATACTGGCTTAAATTTAGCTTCCCAAACAAAGGATACATGGGATCTATTGCATTAATAATCTATCCTTATAGGAGTTAACCCACTGTCCAAACTTACCCCTAATGTCATTGGTTTGAACTAAAAAATATTGGGCTTACATATCATCATTATCAAAGACACTAAATATTACTATCTAATAAAAATATAACAAATAAGTTAGTAGATTCTGATATGTTATTTAATAGAATAATGTTATTTGAATCTAAAAATCTAATGTCATTTGTAAACTTAATGATATAACTTTATTGAAATCATTAGCAAATTTTAATATTTAATGAAATTTATAGTCAATTCAAATGTCATAGTGAATCAGTCAACAAATGAGATCAAATTTTCAGGTCTACATAGCATTACTATACTTAATAATCACACAAGTGGGATTCACCTTACTCATTTATAGGTTTATTATTAGATAGTGATATTACATATCAAAGATGACGTAATGTTATCGTTACACGCAATATTTACTCGATTTGTGCCAACCGAAGAAGGAAACCATAAATAAAATTCGAAAGAAGACTTGAAATTGGAAATGCTCTCCACTTTTCGCTCCAATGAAAGAAATAAAAATGATTTTATTTTTTTCCTCATTTTTCTATTTTGTTTTCTAAAGTAAATTATATATAATTCTTATATCAATTAAGTTTTTGAATTTTTAGTTTGTGTCAATTGAGTTTCTAAACTGTCTAATTGTATTAAGTAAGTCCTTCTATATATTTCCATTAGATTTTCTAACGAATGGAAAGAAGCGGAGTGTGCCACTCACGTGACACAAATGAGTTACAACTTAGTTACATGAGTGACACTCTGTTATTTTCCGTTAGAAATTTTAACAGATGCTGATAAAATGACTCAATTTACACAATTAATGAGTTTAGAAACTCAATTAATATACAAAAAAAAAAAATTCAAAGATTTAATTTACATAAATATCATAATTTAAAAGCTATATGTGTAATTTTAATGTTATTTTCTGTTTCTTTCACTTTTCCTCTTTCATGCCAATCCTGATTTTTCTCTTCTTTTCGCGTGGTTTCCAGACATACCAACCGGGACAAACTCTTAAAATGGCTTTCGATCGAGGTGATCAAAAGTAATGAGTTTTTGATTAAACTGAAATAGGAAAAAAGTCAAAGAACGTGTCCTCATGTGCTTGCCATTATCCTTTGAACACCAACCAATGACTTGTATGTGACTTAGCATCTACACGTTAAGCTGCACATGAAATGTTTCCATTTTGGTTTATATATTATATTGGTTGTATTTAGCTACGTACAAAACACATACGATTCTCTATATATAAAAATTCGAAAAAAAACATCAACTAGGAAAGACTTTTGGTGTTAAAATAGTTTAGGGTAAAATGACAATGAAACCCCTTGTTGTTTCTGATATTTTCACTGCACCCCCTCATTTTTAAAATTACAAAAAACCCCTTAAAGATTTGATAATTTGTAAACAATTCAACCCTCACCTAACTGGCAACTGGGTGATAAGCCTGACAACAATTATGTCATCAAATTTGAAGCATGAATTACCCACTTTGCCCCTGAAACTTCATCACCAACTCCAACTAGAACTCATCCCTAACTCCATCAGCAATACCAACTCCAAATCAACCCACATGTCAATCTGCCATGAATCACCACTCAAGCATAATTTCTACCTCAATTTCTCGATTCAATTTCTCCTCCAACTCAAACCCACACAACTAACCCAATTCCAAGCAACTTTGGAAATAAAAAACTCAATAAACCGAAAGCCAGAAATCGAGCGTAGCTTAGGGTCAGTTTGGTTGGGAAAAAAATATAAGAGTAAAAATGATAGAAACTGGAGCGAAAGAAAAAATGATGATGAAAAAATATATTTTCATACATGTATTTGATTAGCATGAAAATTTTGTAAGAAAGTTTTAAAGAATTTTCATTTTATTGAATGAAAGAAAGGAAAGTTATAAGAAAATTTTTCTAATTATCTAAATTACCATCTAATTATATTAAGTCAATTTAAAGAAGAAAAAATATATATTATAATTAAAAGTTAAAATATATTTAAAAAAGTGGTTCATAACCTAATTCTGGAACAAGTATCAGCACGAAGGTCTTTGAATTAAATTATATGGTTAATCAAATTTATACCAAGATTTTTAAAAATTAATAACCAATAAAATATTTTTAAAAAATAAGGGTAAAATAGGAAGTTAGTTATAAATCACAATTTTCTTGTATTTTTTACAAGAAAAAAAAATGGTTAATTGTGAGAAAATTCAAATATGAAAGAAAATTATTTTTGCCATCATTTTTCATTTTGTACTAACCAAACACATGAAAAATTTAAAAAATTTCTCTTTTTTGTGTTTTTTATTATTTTCTTGCTAAACAAATAGACTCTTAAAAATAGGCGAGGGTAAAATTTTAATTTCTCCATTTCTATTAACACCAATTGGGGAGACAACATTGACAAGGGATCTGATTGTGATTTTGAAAAGAAGGAGGGGTGCAGTGAAAATGTCAAAAACGACAAGCGGTGTCATTGTAATTTACCCAATAGAAAGCTACACCACTTCTCTAACTTATTTTATTCTATTCATGGAAAAGAAGATTTGGCTCTCGGTAATCTTGGAGTTGCAAATACAGCTATGTAACAAGCCAAATATATTGGGATGCAGAAAAAATTTACAATTAATTAAAAAAGGGTTAAGGAAGAAGGGAGAGAATACTTCTCTTCTCTTGAGTCTAATCACGATGCTAATTTTTTGTTCTTCATCCACGAATTTTACTTTCCTCTCGCCCACCCCTATAAGGTTTAGTCAAGTTTTCAATTTTGTTCGAATTTTCATAGTCAAGCAAAAGACATTTATCTGAAATGAAATGAATACTTTCTGGTCAAATTAAGAAGCTATTAGAGAAAATCCTCTTGAAACTATGGAAGACCCTCTTGAAGAAGATTTTCTTATTTTTTATTACCATATAATTTTAAAATCAATAGCTGTTAATGGGCAGCCTGGTGGTGGTGGATTGTCTGGCCATCGGGCTATTCATTGGGCCGCCAGGCCTTTTTGATATGACCCATAGGGTGGACACACCCACGGCCAATTACAAAAGTGTGTATTGTTAGTATGGAAGAGAATTCGAATTGTTACACCATTGAATTTTTTTTGGAAAAAGTTATTTTTATTAAATTTGTTTATCAAATTTTTTATTCCTAATAGTGTAATATAATCTTTAGTGGAGATGTGCTTAAATTGACTTAGGCACCCTGACCATTGAAAAAAAAAATAGGTTAATTTACGCACACCTCAATTAATCATTTTTTCGGTCTGGTCAAAGACATTTCATTCACGCTGAGATTATAATATTCATGTAATTCAAACTCAAGATCCTTATTTACCACTTGATCTATGTGTAATGACATTTTTTTGTGATGTAATATAACACAAAAGTAATGTCAAAATTATAATTGTTGATGATTTGACTTAATTTAATAAAGTGGTGTTGACTCTCTTCGGCGTGCTTCTCACGTGCACTGTCTTCTGATTCTCAATGGATTTGATGATGATGAGGGTCAGATCAATGTATTTTCTCGATCTTTGATTTGATGTTGACTTTGATAGATTTGGTAAAGACAAGTGTTTGACCAACGTATTCCTCAATCTTTGATTTGGTGATTTTTTGAAGAAGAGAGTCGGATTGACATGGTTCTCGTTATTCGATCTGTGATTTGGTGGATTTGTTGAAGACGATGGTCAAATGAATCTCGTTTCTTTAATCTTTGACTTGACTTTGTCAAATCTTTTCATCGTTCTTTGTGTTGAATGACTTAAAAATGATTTGGATCTCTTGAAGAAAGGCATTGGCAGTGTTTTTTCTCCTTGGAGATAAATTTGCAAGACCTCAGTTGGAAATAGACTCTAGCAGAGCTTTTTGATCTTCCTTCTTCCTTGACTTCGCTTCTTGGCCTCTTTCTTTGGCCTCCTCCTCTTGTCCTACCCTAGACCTCTGTTTAAAGTGCTAGTAGTAGTTATCCATAAGAGTATTTTTACCTGAATACCCTTATATGAGATTTAGGTAATGGGCTATCCATAAATTTGTGGGTTTTAGTTAATTTATAAAATTTAAGTTCAACTCTCTTTACCTTTAAATTTGGGCTTATGAAATTTAAATCCATTTAATTTAACAAGCTTGATTAATTACATTTGGATTTGTATTATTTGAGCTGTGGAATTTAGGTCCAACTTAAGTCTGTTTAATTAAATTTAGACTTGTAACATTTGGACTTATGAAATTTAGATCCAATCCCAATTTCATTGATTTGAGCCTAATTATAGACAATAATTTATTAATTTTTTTAATGTCTACAAATGCCCCCTTCGAGACTTATTTGCATATTTAATATTTTATAAATATATAAATGTGTCTCGATTTGTATTTTGATTTAAAAGAAGTTTTAATTTATATAAATATATATATATAGTCCATGTTGGACTCTAAATAAGACATATAATCCAATCTAGTTATTGTTTTCTAATCCTTCATTGATATAGAGCTCTAAATCCTATAGAAGTCACAATTCTATTTTTATTTGAACACACGATTGCTAAAATATAGACTTCCATTTTATCTATGATTAGAGTATCTAGTCTTTTTAATTTATTTAATAATTCCTATAAAACTACAATCCATATAGTATTCAATGTTTGACAGATATGATCCTCAAATTTATTTGTGATATGTTTTAATCTTTATCAATCCCAATTTAGTTAGGAGTCAAAATAGCCAATTTCTATTTATTTTCTCACATGGTTCTAAAATTTAGACTTCTACTTCATCTATGATTAGAGTAAAAAAAATTTCCTTTTTTATTTAAACATATCGACCAAAAATATAGGATTTTAATTTATCTATACTTAGGTAATTAAATCTTATTTCACCTTAATTACATAAAACTAGGTTGTCTATATGTTTAAAGTTGTGGGCACTTGAGGCGTTACAATCAACAAGAGGCTTTATGGGCAATTCGGTGTCGGTGTCAATTTTGGTTCTTGTCTTCCAATTCTATTTTTTGTTTCTTTTTCATGAATTTGCTTCTTGGATTTGTGACTTGTGTTGTCAATCCTTTCTTTTGTTTTTGTTCATTATTTAATTCTTTTTTGTCTACGTTAGTTCTTTTTTTCCTAAAAAAAACTTCTCTTGTTTAATTCTTTGTCTGGTTCTTGGTCACAAATTTTTTTTTATTTTCATGTCTGTCATGCGCGACCTAATTCTTCATACTTGGGTTTTGTTTTTCTCTTGTGACTTCTTCATTCTTTTGTTTTTATTGGTGGTATTTTTATTCTTATTTTAGTATCATTAAATTTATTTTTTTTGGACCAATATTTCTTTGTATGATTGACAGGCTTACACCAATATTCTTCATTCAATTCAAGCCAATGGACCATTCGGTACATTATTTTTTTCTTGCATGGAGCAGCCCAATATTGTTTCCTCTTGTTGATATCATTATAACCCTTTTTAAGTTCTTTATTTTGTTATTTATTTATTTTTTATAATAATTCTAAACATGTGTTTCTTTGTGAAATTTAAGCTTCATAACTGTTAACCCTAATTGTTCCATAACGATTAACTGAAAATTTTCATGGCCACCATCTTAAATAAATTTTTTATTTTGCAAACAGTTTCTTTTTTTTATGGCAACTTAATCAGATTTTTTTTTACATAGGCCAACTATATTCAATCTAATGAAATGGGTTGACTTATATATTTTAAAATATTTTTTAATTGTCTATCATGAACTTTAACTATCCAACGTGAACAATTTTTACCTTGTTCAATCTATCTTTTTCTTTAATCTTATTTTTGGTCACATATTTTTCGACTTTTCTTGATCAAGATACGATTTTCTTGATACAATTTTGTGTTTTGAGATTTTAATCTAGAGAACTTTACTTTGAGAATGTTAAATTGAATATCTTTGCCCCAAAATTTTATATTAAGTATTAATTTTTTTTACGTGGTTTTAACCGAAGAATTTTATCTTTGGTCACTCAATTTCAAGTTTAATTATTTTTTGAAGAACATTACCTTAAATTGATTTTGTCATGACAATTAAGAGATTTCCAGAAAATTTAATTTCATGTAGTTTTGCTTTTCAAGAATTTGATCTCAGGTATTTTTTTTTATTTCTTTTTCTATTGTTATACAATTTTTAAGTTTTTAAATTTTTTCATGACATTACTATCAAGACTATCTTTGTTTTTTAAAAGAGTCTTATCTCAAAAAACTTTGTTACATGAACTTGACATAGAGTTAACTTTGCACTAAGAATTTTATTTTAGGTGATTTTACCAGAATTTGATCCCAGGAAATTTTGTATTAAAAATTTTATTTTATTTTTAATTTATTTTGTTATTTTAATTTTTTAGTGTACTATTTTTAGTGTTTATTTGTTTATTTATTGATCAACTTCCATATTTTCTTATATTTAAATTATTTTTTATCAATTATTTTTTGACTTTTTAGATGGTTTCCTTACCAAAAGTTAGATCAATGAATACTTTAAAGATTTTAAAGATGAAGTGTACCTTGAGAACGGTGGATTGCAGATTCTAAAGAAGTTGGTTCATGTTGCAGTTTTGAAAGCAGCCTCAAGAATTGAAAGTCATATTCTTGCAGTCAGTGAAAATCTCCTCATGACAATGTGGAATGAAGAATCATAGAATCAACGATCCTTGAGCATATTATCAGTTCATATAACAGCTCAAAAGCAGCCAGTTATCAATCCTTGCGGTAGGATGAAAGTAGTTTATACCACCATATTGTTTTCTTTTTTTTCTTTTTTTTTTTTGCAATAAGTGAACTTTGTGATGTGGTGAATTGAAAAATCGAAGGACCCAACAGTTTTTGAGCTCATGATCAACCCTTATGGTAGATTGAAAGTAGCCTACACTACCAAATTCTTTTCTTGTAGTAAGTAGACTTCGTGACGTGGCGGATTGAATCATCAAAGGACCTAACAATTTTCGACCTCATGATCAATCCTTGGCTGTAGTTTGAAAGTAGCCTATACTACTAAATTTCTTTCTTGCAGTAAGTAGATCTCATGAAGTGGCAGATTGAAGAATCAAAGGACCTATCAATTTTCGAGCTCATGACTAATCCTTGTGACAGTTTGAAAGTAGCCTACGCTACTAGATTCTTTTTTTACAGTAAGTGGACCTCGTGACGTGGCAAATTGAAGAATCAAATGACCCAACAATTTTCAAGCCTGATCAATCCTTCTGACAATTTAAAAATAGCCTACATCACCAAATTCCTTTCTTACAGTAAATGGATCTCATGACGTGGTGCATTAAAGAATCAAAGGACCTACCAATTTTCAAGCTCATGATCAGTCCTTGCAATAGTTTTAAAGTACCAAAAAATTTCATATATCTACAGCCAGTTGATATCCCTTCTTTGATGGGATGGACTGCAGAATCGAAGAAAGATCAATTTTTTAGCCTGTGATTAACGCATGCAGCATCTTAAAACACTAGACTTCATATCCCTATAGCCGTTGATATCCCCTGTTTAATAGGATCGACTGCAGAATTGAAGAAATGATAGTTTTTTGAGCCCTGTGATCAACCCTTGCAATAGCTTGAAAGCAATTTATAGCATCGGACAATAGTAGACAACAAGACCAACAGTTTAATAGTCCAACAGACCAGCTTCAGTGTGGTAAGGTGAGGTTGAGTTGCTACTTTTACACGAATTTGTGACTTTTGTGCCAACTTTGGATGATTTTTATGTCAATTTTGAGTGACTTTTATGCCAAATATGACTTCTATTTTCAAGAGTTGGTGACTTTTGTGCCAAATTTGGATGGCTTCTATGCTAACTTTGTGTGACTTCTGTGTCACGTTTGGATGACTTCTATATCAAGAATTAGTGACTTCTATGTCAAGGGTTGTTGACTTTTGTGTCAACTTTGGATGACTTCTTTGTTAAGAGTTGATGACTTCTGTATCAAGAGTTGTTAACTTCTGTGTCAAGAATTACTGACTTTTGTGTCAACTTTGAGTAATTTTGTAGTTAGTGACTTCTGTGTCAGGCTTAAATTGACTTTCATGTCAGCCTTAAAGTGACTTCTACGACAACCTTAGGTGACTTCTATGTCAGCCTCAAAGTAATTTCTACAATAGCCTTAGATAGCTTCTATGTCAGCCTCAAGTGACTTTTGTGTCAACCTTAAAGTATTTTGTGTCAGTCTCAAGTGACTTCTGTAACAATCTCAAGTGGCTTCGGCGTCAGCTTTAAAGTAATTTTTGTGGCTACCTTAAGTGACTTCTATGGCTGCCTCAAGTGATTTCTATGTCAGCTTAAAAGTGACTTCTATGTCAGCCTCAAGTGACTTATGTGTCAGCCTTAAGTGACTTCTATGGCAGACTTAAGCAATTTCTACGGCAACCTCAAGTGACTTTTGTGGCAGCCTCAAGTGACTTCTGTGATAGCTTCAAGTGATTTCTGTGTCAGCCTTAAATTGACTTCTGTGTCAGCCTTAAAGTGATTTTTGTATCAAGCTGAAGTGACTTCTGTGGTAGGCGCAAAACACTTCTGCGACAGGCTCAAGTGAGTTCTGTGGTAATCTCAAGTGACTTTTGCAACAACCTTAAGTGACTTTTGCGACAACCTTAAGTGAGTTTTGTGGTAGACTCAAGTGACTTCAGTGTCAGCCTTAAAGTGACTTATGTGATAGCCTTAGGTAACTTCTGCATCAACCTTAGGTGACTTCTGTGGCATCATTAAAGTGACTTATGTGTCAGCCTTAAGTAACTTATGTGTCAGCCTCAAGTGACTTCTATAGCAGGTTTAAGTGATTCTACAGCAACTTCAAGTGAGTTCTGTGACAGCCTCAAGTGACTTCTGTATGAGCCTTAAATTGACTTATATGTCAATCTAAAGTGACTTTCACAGCAGCCTCAAGTGATTTCTATGTCAGCCTTAAAGTGAATTCTGTGTCAGCTTTAAAGTGACTTCTGCGGTAGCCTCAAGTGGCTTCTGTGGCAGCCTCAAGTGACTTTTACGACAATATTAAGTGACTTCTATTATAGTTTCAAGTGACTTTTGTGTCAGTCTTAAAGTGACTTCTGCGGTAGCCTCAGGTGATTTCTGTGACAGCCTTAGGTGACTTATGTGTCAGTCTTAAAATGACTTTCGTGGTAGCCTTAAGTAACTTTTGCGGCAGCCTTAAGTGACTTCCGTGACACCCTTCAGTGACTTTTGTGGTTGCCTTAATGTGACTTCTCCCAATAGTTGGATTGCGGAATCGAATAAACAAAAGTTTTGAGCTCTTAACCAGTATCTTGTGATCAACCTCTATAGCAATTTGAGAGCATTTTACAACTCCCAAGACACTAAAAATTAAAGGATGATGTCCTACTTGACCTAACTGTCATCAAATGTAGAGGTGTTCAAATTTTTGATTGGTCATAATTTCCTACCCTACCCCAACCCTACCCTATCCTACTGAACGGCTAGCCGCAAAAATTAGGTAGGAATGTGAAAAATTTTTTGGTCTTTCGATTATATATATATAAACCCTAATTGCTAACCAACCAGCCTTATCGTTTACTGACTGTTCGAGTGCCTCACTCCATTCTTCTTCCCTCGCCTCCATCGGCTTTCATTGTTCAAGCCTCTGCCTTCATCGTTCAGTCCCGACCTCCCATCCCATGTACTCTTTTTCTATCTTTGTCTATCTCTCTCTCTATCTCTTTTTTGGGTTTGATTTGGTGGTCTTCATCGTTCAGGCCTTCTCTATTTTTTTTAAGCTTTCAAAACTTCTATGTCAATGGCGTCACCTCCATGAAGCCCTTTTTCTTTCTTCATGCTCTGCCGGTGGGGTGGGTTTTTGAAGATTTCAATTGGATTGTTTTGGCCTTTTGGGGAGCTAGCTTTTAAGGGGCATTTTAATGCATTGCAGCTGTTCAAAAAACAATTGGAAGTGTGAGTGTACCTGACTTATAATCTAGTAAAGGCGTTGATCCATAAAATGCTTTCAAGAAAATATAGGACAATTTATTAAAATTTAAAACTGTCTAATTTCTTATTTGAAACTAAAGTTGTATCACAATTTGGAATATTGTGGTCAAGGTCAGAAGATAATAAAATCTTATAGCATTCTTTAGCGTTGTTCAATTATACTGCATGTCATTTACATAGTATTTGTGTAGTATAATTTATATTATAATATTGTTATTGTTATGGATGTTTGAGTTGCTAAAATATGGACTTGTTTTTTGTGTAGGTTACATGATTTGTGGTAAAGTGGTGATCTATTGAAGCAGTTAAGATTTTAATGTGTTTCATATAGTTTAAACTTAAAATAATTGTTATTGTATTTGTGTAACAATTATGATGGATTGATGTTCATACGTACTTGTTTTTTATTGTAGTTGTTGTTGTAGTTGTTTTAGATTTTAGTATTATTCATTTGTTGTATTGTCAAATTGGTACATGTTATTTAATTGAATTGTTAAAATGATCCAAAAATTAATAGCTACAAAAGTGTTTACCTGACTTCCTACCCGATTAAATGGGTAGGAATACCACACCTGACTGGGTAACGTAGGCCACGAAAAAAGAATTCGCAAAATATTCGGTAGAAAGACGAAATACTATATTTCCTACCCGTGTGAACACCCCTAATCAAATGCAAGACTTTTGTCAACTAGGAAGTCGGAGAATTTGATGTTTGATAAAGTTTCATCGACAATTCAAAGTTCTTCTCTCTTTTTTTTTTTCTTTTGGATGAACTCATCATAGTTTTGGTTCATGAGACCAAAGAGCAAAATAGATTATTTTTTTTGTTTATGTCGTATACAATTTTAACTCATACAGGTTAGGAGCAACATACAGTTTAAGCTCGTATGTCAAGGAGCTCATGGACCTTTATTTTTTATCAAATCGTACACAGTTTTAGTTCATGCGGGTCAGAAGCAACAAGTTTTTTTTTGAAAGTTGAGTAGTGCACAGTTTTAATTTATGCAGGTCAGGAGTAACATGCAGTTTAGGCTCGTGCGTCAAGGAGCTCATGAACCTTTATTTTTTATCAAGTCGTACACAGTTTTAGCTCTGCGGGCCAAGAGCAACAAGTTTTTTTTTAATTATTTTTATTGTAGGTTGAGTCGTGCACAGTTTTAACTCACGCGGGTCAAAAGTAACATGTAGTTTAGGCTTGTGTGTCAAGGAGCTATGATTTCTTTCAAGTGTAGAAACGCTTTAGAAACATCTCATTGGTTGGGTCGATCTTCTTCAAGCCATCTTTGTCAGCTATCTTGTATGTGAAAGTTTGCCCCCTCTGTTGAAGTGTAGATGGAGTTGGTCTGAATTCATTTATTGAAGATGATTCTTGTGATTGTGATTCTTCCGTTATTTGATCAATGGAGACATAGTTCACAAAAATGTCTTCTTCCTTGATGTCTACATTATGCACCTTTTTTTGCTTTTCGTTATTTCTCGAGGTTTGTTGCTAATTGGGAAAAAAAATTTGGATATTATCTTCGACCTCCTCAATTATTTTTGCAAACTTTGAAGCATGATGTCTACGTGTCCTCCTTCAGTTCTTGACTTTTATGAGAGAACTTGGTTCACTTTGGTGAACCAAATCTCTAAGTCGTGTAAATACAAAAGCCTTTTATGGAGCATTTGAAGAAAAAACTTCTCTACTCAGTCGATCAAACACTGCTCCTCGACTATTTTGTTTGCCAAGTCGATCAAAAATAAAATCATGAGGTTGTCTAACATTTTCATTTCGACACTCACATATTTGAATCATGATAGGGTTTGATGAGGCTTTTTTTAGCTTGATTGGAATTGGATAAGGAGAATATCATAAATCAAGTTTATGTTATGTAAAAGACTCTCCCTTTGTCATTCCTTGTATTACTGTTGATTCATCAACTAGCTTCGTTGGCAGAACTGAATCAAGTTTTTCAAGCTGGTGTGGTTCACCTTTGTCATATCCTGTATTTTTGAAAAGTTTTTTAACGCGAGGATCAAACCAACCATCTTTACCATCTCTTATTTTCTCTATTATTGAAACATTTACAAAGTTCTTTAGAGGTAAGTCAGAGATTGTCAGTTTTGATGACTGAGTTACAAACAATGTTAGATCTTCCTTCAAAAGTTGGACGTCATTTTTTTAAAGGTGTTCTTGTCTTTCTCTTGATAGTCTAGTCTTTGTCATGATGATAGGAAGGGCTTCTGAGATATGTTTTTCTTAGAGTAGAGCTTGGCATCTGCAAAGTGAGATTCTTGAGTTGCGAAAGACTTGATCTCAACAATGACTTGTCTCATTTCCCTATTATGAAAATATTTAAAGCATTGGTACAATGTTGATGGCACAGCTCCTATCTCATGAAACCAAGATCGTCCTAATAGTAGATCGTAAGATGTTTTGGAGTCAATGACATGGAAGCAGGCATATGACACCAATTCTTCGATTTTGATTTTGAGATGAATCATACTCATAACTCATTGCCCCCATTGATTGAAGCCTTGAATCGTCAGCTTACTCTTTAACAACTAATTCATGGAGATTCTAAGTTGCTTCATGGTGCAAATTAATATGACGTTGATGGCTGATCCACGGTCAATCAATATACGATACACCTTATAATCTCGAATATATCTGCTAACGTAAAAGAGTTTATTGTGTAAGCGAGACCCTAGCTGTAAATCTTCACCGCTGAAATAGATTGTTGCCATGCAATTAACAGAACTAACCTGATCGGCATTAGTTAGAATCTTCTTTTTGAATCTTTTCAAGTCAACCAAAATTGTACTCCTGCTTGGCGAGTTTTTTCAAAAAATTCAAGTGCCTTGGACAAATTCAAATTTAATGGCATGTCCTTCAACTTTACAATCATCTTTTTGTCTTCTAGTACTTCTTTTTGTGCACTTTTTATACTCAAACATTTATCTGATAGAATACTTGTCATGTATTTGACTTTGTAAACACTAATCACATAAGATGTGACTGGTTTCCTCGCAAAGAATTGGTTGGGAAAGTACTCCAACAAAGTTATAGGTGTACGAGAAGACAATTTATATTCTTCATCTTCAATAGTTGTTGTCTGAGAAGGAAATCTTATTTTTGTCCGGCGTATTCGATTTCGACGAGAATGAGAACCCTTCTTTCTTTTGGGGTGTACTGGATTTTTAGATAAAGGAGAAAAATGTTGTATCTTATGGCATCTATGAGACTTCATCGTAGTCCATTTTCTCGAATCTTTTTCAATAACCGCAGAATCATCTAAAGAAGGTCACCCTCTTGGTTTGAGTTCCAAGATTAGTGCCCCCAACATGAGTTTTGTGTTGCCAGGTAGATTAGATGACTTCATATTGGCACTTGAAGTTGGTATTTATCATTTTTGCTGCTGAAAGTTGACCAACCATCTCCAGTCTCATCTTCTGATTCAGACGATAATACCCAAACATCTAGATCATATGTCATTAGCTCATAAAGCATTGAAATATTAGACTTTTCATGTCTCGGCATGCCTGGGTATGCATAAACTATTGTCACCTCATCATCAACGATGAATTGCATTTGCACAGCTCCATCAAGAAGGAAAACGGTGAGTATGTTTTCTTCAATTGATGATGTTTCTTCCGTGGAGGTGGAATAATTCAATAATTGTGATGGTTCCTTAAGATGTATGGGAGGCGACGATTGTACTCTTTTATTTGAAATTGGAATAAGGTCAAAAAACTCAAAAGTGATCATTGTTACATTTGCAGTTGTTGTATTTTCACTGGAATCGAGTTTGATTTTCTTCTCATTTAGTAGATGAAGAATCTCCTCCTTCAAGAAAAAGCATTTTTCAAAAGGATGGCTAACAATTCGATGATATTTGCAATATTGTGTTATCAACTATTCTTACTTCTTCTGGTTGTTTAGGCATTGGGAGCTCGATAAGTTTTAATTCAAGCAACTGATCAAAGATATCATAAGCTTCAGCATTAGAGATAGTTCTTCCCTTTAAGTTCTTTCAAACTCGGTCTTATTTTCTGTTGGACCTGATATTGAGTAAACTTAGCATTGAAGTTTGTATTTAACCTTTTTATTAGAAATCTTCATTGGTGCAGTGGCAATTGTCATAGCTTCCTCTGCTTTGAAAGGTTTCACATTTTTCTTTTCATGAGGTTCACTTATCAAGTGACTTCCATGTCTGGCGATTTGGATCTCTAAGTCATGGGCTTGTGTTGCAAGTTCTTCGAAAGTATGAAGCATGTTTTCCTGGAGGCTATAAAGTAATTCCCAATGCATCTCTTGGATACACAAATCAATCGTAGAACCTTCACGAATGCACTCCTTGTAGTTGAGAAAAAGACTCCTCTAACGCTTGATATAATTGATTGCGGATTCATCTCTTCTTGTTTTATCCTTGCAAGTTCAGGACGACTTACCATACGTCGGGTTCTATAGAAACGAGTGAGAAACTCTCACTCAAGTTGGTCCCAACTAGCAACAGTCTTAACTACAAGATCTGTGTACCATTCGAACACGGCACCTCCGAGGGAATATACGAATTATTTCACCATTAAATCGTTGTAGGTGCTAGTGTTATTGCAAGTTTTGATGAAATGGGCAATATGTTGCTTCGGGTGGCCTTTTCCATCAAATTGTTGGAACTTCGGGGGTTGGTAGCCCATAGGCATTTACATCTTATCAATTCGTCATCCATATGGCTTGGCATATACAAATGAAAATTGTTGAGCTCCTCCATATTGGGCTCGGATCGTATCTGCAATTATATGTTGGAGTTGTTGGACAGAGAGTGCAATAACAGAAATCTGAGAAGAATCTCGCATGACATTTTTGCGTCATGGCTCAATCATATTGCTTTTGCTTCTGTTGATTTTCTAAAGATTTAGGATTTTCTGGTGTTTTGTTACCAAATGAATTTGGATTTTCTTGACTATTTCCTTTTGAAAGTTCTTGCAATTCAAGTCAATTCATCAGTGTAGCAACCCGCATATCTTTACCTTTAAGAGTTTTAGTCAATCTTTCGATCGTAGTAGTGAGTTGTTGAAGATGTTCTTCACATGAAATGACTTCCGTCACCATCACAGGCATAGGCGTATCAGAGGCTGATGAATAATTACCCCATTTCTACTTATGAGAAGTCTCAAAGTAAGATTCAATCCTCGAACCAGTGTTGGAGTGTGTATTAGGTAAAGAATTGTTCGTTTCTTCCTTTAGATGGACAGAAGAATGAGAAGGTTGTCTTTTTTTTTTTGGAAGAGCCTTCCTTTTACTTTGCCTAGAGCAATGCTCCATCGGTGGCAACAGTTGAGATTTGCCCGCCTTTGTTTTGAGGCAGGTAGTTGAAATTGACTCCTCGATCAAGTCTACTAACTTGTTAATGAGAGGAATCACGATGTCTTTAGATGTCATTACTGTTAGACTTGTTGACTTTTTGACTTGAGAGATGAGAGGACGAGAGGGTCCCATCGGGCGTGCCAAAATTTGTAATGACAAAATTTCATGATGTAATATAACATAAAAGTAATGTCAAAATTACAATTGTTGATGATTTAACTTAATTTAATAAAGTGGTGTTGACTCTCTTTGGAGTACTTTTCACATGTAAAGACAAGGGTTTGGTAAAGACAAATGTTTGACCAACGTGTTCCTCAATCTTTGATTTGGTGATGCTTTGGTAGATTTGTTGAAGACGTGAGTCGGATTGACGTAATTCTCGTTCTTTGATATTTGATTTGGTGGATTTATTGAAGACGATAATCAGATTGACGTGAATCTCGTTCTTTAATCTTTAACTTGACTTTGTTGAATCTTCTCACCATTCTTTGTGTTGAATGACTCAAAAATGATTTGAATCTCTTGAAAAAGGGCATTGGCAATGTTTATTCACCTTAGAGATAGATTTGCAAGACCTCAATAAGACATAAACTCTGGCAAAGCTTCGCTGCTAATCTTCCCTTCTTCTCTTGAGATGAACTCAAGTAGAGCTTCTTGATCCTCCCTTCTCTTTGGCTTCTCTTCTTAGTCTCCCTCTTTAGCCTCCACCTATTGGCCCATCCCAAACCTCTATTTATAGTGCTAAGAGTAGTTATCCATAAGAGTATTTTTACTTGAATATTCTTATATGGGATTTAGGTAATAGACTACACATAAATTTGTGGGTTTTAGTTAATTTATAAAATTTAAATCCAACCTTCTTTACCTTTAAATTTGGGCTTGTAGAATTTAAGTCAATTTTAATTTAATTTAACAAGTCTAATTAATTATATTTAGATTTGTATTATTTGGGCTGTGGAATTTAGGTCCAACTTAAGTCTATTTAATTAAATTTAGACTTGTAACATTTGGGCTTATAAAATTTAAGTCCAATTCCAATTTCATTTATCAAATTAATTTGAGCCTAATTATAGACATTAATTTATTAATTTTTTTAATATCTACACTATGCATAAAGGTTAATCAAATTCACTTACCTGATTGTTTAAAAAAAAGTAAGATATTATTTGCGATAAAAATTTAATAAAAATATTTGGTAAGTCTCTCCGAATACAAAAGGGCCGGTCAAATCTGATTTAAAAAAAGTTAGAGTTTAGAGTATCTCCAAATGGCTAGCTATTTGACATTTATTAGCTAAAATAAAGAGACAAATCACAAAATTGTACTCCAAGAGACTAATTATTTTATATTTGAGCTAAATGACACTCTACATTTGGCTAGCCTCCTTGACTAGCTATTTTATATTTGGAGAGTCAAATAATTCTTTTGTACTCTAAGAGGATAATTATTTTATATTTTAATGACATGTTAAGTTATGCAATATTTTAATTTAAAATATTAATAATAATTAACTAAAATAGACAATATAGTTAGAATAATTTTATAAAAATAACTCTTTAAAATAAAAAATATAATATTTTAATATATTTTGTGCAACAATTTTTCGGATAGCGTTCAAGGTGCCCTTACTTTTCAGTAATAACTAATAAGACGCTAAAAAGGCATCATCATCAGATCAGATAGTCCGAGACTGAGTGCACAGGAGGAGATACCAGATCGATCGGCGTCGAGCGAGACGTTCCATTTTCTTTGAGGAGTTACTTGGAGCCGGAGGTAGGCATTTACTGATGGATCATTTTACATTTTACGTTTAAAACCAAAAGCTTCCGCTGAGATACTACTGCCCTTCTCTCCCGTCCCGTCCCGTCCCGTCCTTCTTCGGCACGTAAATACTTGCTTATTCTCAGATTCCATACTACAAGAACAACAAAAGGGTACAATTTCTATATCTTTAGTTCCCCCCCACCGACTACTCTATGAAATCCCCTCTTTTCTTTTATACTTCGTGTACATTCTTCAATCCTTGTCCTTGCGAGATTTTTTGCTCTTTATTTGACCGGGGAATTCCATTATTTTCGTCGCTGCTAGTATTAGGGTTTGTTTTGTTCGGGAGGTTTCGACTTTCCATTCTGCTAATTACTGCTAGCATTAAATATTGCGGCTTTAATCGTGTGCCTTTTTCAATCAGCAAATTTAGAAAAAGCAGTCATTTTTTCCTTGTTTTGGATTTCGATGGATTATTGTGTGCTCGCTCATCGTTGGCAGGTTTCTTCCTATAGTGAAATTTCAGATATTTTTTTTTTTTTTGCCTTTTTTGGGGTGGGCTAATTCCTTATACTGAATATAGTGTGAAGTTTAGGGTTTGTGACTGGTCTCACAGTCATTTGTGGAGCTTGGTATTGGTTGGGGGCATCCTAATATGCTGATGCTTCTCTACTTCTCATTTCTTTTTTCCCCCAATTTGAGCAAAGTTTAGGAGGGGAACAATTAAATCAGCCAACAATGCCTAATTTCTTTCCTGTCATTTGTATAGGTGTATGATTACTTTGTTTCTCTTCAGTTGCAGATATATGGATACTGAACTCGATGTGAAGCAATTAAAGAAGCCGGAAAATCTCTCCAAGGAGTCTACTGAACAATTGGATTCCAAATGTATAGGTGTGGAAGCAAAGAAAGCTGTTGAACTTCCACAACCATCAACGGTGACTGCCACCAACACGGGAAGTGCTCTGGGGCCTATCACTCCCGATTCAAATAGAGAGATTGGGGATACTTTCACTGATTTTACATCCCCACTGACTTTGGTTTCTTCCTCTCCAAAATCAATTTCTCTTGATTCTCACATTAGCAATGACCCATATCCTTCAAATGATGATGACACACCGTGTACCCCTAAGGAGAGTATTTTTGACTCATTTGCTCCTGGTCCCAACAAGCTCATGCTAGCTCCACACCATAGGAAGTATCTGGCACAATCACAGATCAATGTTGCAAGGAGGCTTGATTTTGGTGCTTCTTTAAAGTTTGTTGAAAATGAAAATCGTGGAAGTGATGATGATACCAGATTGGACGAAGAGATGTTTGTTGAAACTGTGTATGACACTCTCTTAGAAGCTATAGTTTCAAAACAGACTGAGGGGGTAATTCCTCAAATTTCACATTTGGATACAGGATCTGATGGATATAAGACGCCTACTTCTGCACCTCGTCTCAGTGGTATTGCTGAAACCTGTCCCGGTGCACCTATGAAGTCCACGAGGAAATTGATCAATGTTGATCCTGGATTGTGCCGAAAGCTTGAATTCTGAGGCTGCCTAAGCAGAAAATTTGCACACTGACGTTACGGGCTTTTTAGCTGCTCGGCACTTTTAACTTTGATAACGGAGCTGCTAACTCAAATTCTGATGAAATGGTATATTTGCACGTCCAATTTTTTTTGAAAGATTAACAAATTTCCTTCTAAGGTTAGTATTTACTTGTGATTCTGAGAGGATGTCTTCTGGTGTGGAACGATTCTGTCTGACCAAATTATTATCCAGTAGTATCATTATAGACTAACTGTGACATGAACTTTGGAATACAGAGAATTTTGTTTGAGCAGAAGGTATATGTTTGTATCACTGCACATCTGGTGTCTGCCTTATCCTATCGACCCCCCTCCCTCTCCCCCTTATCCAACCCACCTGGGCATGCCCCCCAGCTAAAAAGAGAAGAATAATGATTTTGTGTGATTCTTTTACAAGTTGTGCAATGAGGTGTTCGATTAGCATAAAAAAACATATTCTGTTTTGGTGAAAGTGTTTTTAGTTTTGAATAAATAAGTTTTTTAGCCTGAGTAGCATCTCAAACCAATTTTTAAAAGGGCAGATCCTTATTGTGCTTGGGAAATGTCTGCTCATTGAGCTATACTGTTAGAGAAGAAGCTTATGTTTGGTTTGCTTTACAGCAAAGATGCAAATTATACTTTGGGAGCATGATTTTGCTGTTATACATGATAGGCAAATTAGAGTTTTGTGACCAGTGCAGACATTGGTGTGTATGGCATCTTATCCGCGAAACATAAGCAAAAAAATGTCTTCGTCTGTGGGCTCCTGCTGAACTAAATCCTCCTTCAATCTTTTGCATGCATAACCAGAAAATGCTTTGAGATCATGAGATACTTGTCGTCCCTGTCCCTGTCCCTGTCCCTGCCGTTTTTCCTGTTCCAACTTTCTTAATAAAGCCTAAGAATTAATTTGATTGTTTTATATTCTTTCCCGTCCCTCCAGAAATCCATTTCTTTTTATTTGATTGTCAAGTATTATGCAACTAACATCAATTTGACAGTCCTTAATTCTGCCCAACTCTATATCCGTTAAAAAACAAATTTTAATAATCATCAGATCAATCATGTAAAGGATAATCTAAATCCTCAAGGATAATAGGATAATCCAAATCCTCATAAATAGATAAAGCCAATGTGCTGTAGAAGATGAACTCCTCACAGACGATACTTTGCATGTAATATATTAATCCTATAGAATGTGAGCATCAACACACAAATTGTGCGTGGCAGAATGTATGCAATTGTGTATCATTACAGATAATGATAATTATCGTGTGTGCAATCTTCCAGTCATGGAGGAAAAATCTCTTTGCTCTTCTTTGGGTTATCAAGACGAAACCTGTGAAGTTTACTATAAGGTCGGAGGGCCAAAAAATACCTATTATAAGGTGTAGGTCGTGGGGGAGGAGCCAATGATCACACCGAATGTTGATCCTTTCCCTCGATTTTTTCTTGTTCATTCACCCGTTTGGATAGTCAGGAGAGGTCTGAAAGAACTGCAACCCCATTACGACGTGGTTTCTCTCTTTCATTGCACAATGTTTCCATGCCCACCTCCAATCATTGATTTTCTATCGAATTTTCATGACAAAATCAGAGAGAGACTACTCTCCATAAATGGTTCATCTTCCGGCTCCTATTTAATACCTAGCTGTCAAAATTTATGTGATTAAATAGTCTGCATCCCCAAATTAAAATAACATTAGTAACTTGTCAAAAGTTTTCTGAGTAACACTCTGTCTAACCTATTTCGGAACGGCCTTGTACTTTTGGCCAGAGTTAATAACAATTCATGGGCCACGCTACCTCTCTCTTATACTTCAAAAACGTTCTACCGTAAGAACCATGTTCAAACACGATCATTAATTCCAACCACTCCTTGTGCCCGAAGATCAAAATTAGCAAAAGGGATATAGAGGCTCACAACTCAAAAGCTTAGGGAATAATGCTCTGACCTACAAGCAATTATGCTTCTGATACCACCTTGGAATTTTAGCACAAGATTCTATCCTGCTGCATCATACTGTGATTTTCCCAGCTGGTTAATGCCTTCAGTAGCACATTCACAGTAGAAAAGTTCAACCAGTTGATTCAAGAGGTAACACGTCATTCAAATTACCTTAGAGTACATTTCTGAGTGTTGATAAGAAAGCTACGGCAGAGTTTATAGCTTAAAAGCACCAAGTTTCATATCTTCTCAAATTTGCCCTGTATCACATAAATTATAAGTGCCTCAAGACCCACGGATAGCATGAGACAACAAAATATGATTACCAGAATATCATACACTCATTATTAGCAACTTAGACATCTGAACATGTCTGTATTAAAACCATGAATCGTGAGGACCAGAAAGACAGCATCTACTACTATGAAGCCCTGGTTGCTTATATTAAGTGAGAATGCTGCAAGCAACAAAGCTTTAACAATCCAATCATCCAAACCTTCCACACAGCAAGCATAGAGGCCTTATGGTTCTGAACTAAAAACAAGCCTAACCGAGAAGAAGTTTTCGCTTTCTCATGTGATTTTTCATACTGGCAATATCACAAACAAGACCGACAAAGTGAAATTCCCCTTCAAAGGTAGACCATTGAAAAAGTTTAAAAGCTTAATTATTTTAATTTATTGCACAGAACTGACGGAAGTGTGGATGTATTTCTTACCGGTGATGCTTTGAGAGGAATTACCAGTAAAACTGAGTGTTCATGAGTTACAGAACAAAGTATCCTTCTTGACAGAAATTTCCTAAGTGCTAGGGATTATAGAGCCCATATTTAGGTGTCACTGTTCAGAAGTCAGAATTGATGCTATTTCCATCACTAGTAAAAATAACAATACCATATCTCAGTCAAGTAGCAATGCCGGCCGTCACCATACAATCCTAAGGAAAACTTCACCAATAAAGATTTTGCTGATTTGGTTTAGAAGCATTAATATGATTCATAGTCGCCTGATGATGAATCAATTGAGAAAGCTAAAACCAAACATCTCGTCCGTAGAAAAAGAATTTCATGTCTAGAAATCAACTTGATGATGAATTTGTACCAAGAGCTAGGGGAAATTAGCCTAGAAAGCTCCGAGCACTTTATAAGTTTTGTCGCAATATATATATACATATATATATATATGCACACAACTGTTGGGAATTCTTATGTCTAACATTAAGAGTATCTTTTGGACACCATAAAAAAGTGTCCTGTTTTTATTTTGTAATATTGGCTGGAGTGTGTTTCTCTTTAGAAGGTTTAATATACAGTAAAACTAGAAGCGTGCATTTTATTTACAAAGGGGTATTGGATGCATGATTAATTGTAGTATTAAAAAAAGGTGTACAAGGAAGTTGTGTCTTCACCTTTGAATTCAGTGACAGAGAAACCAAAGAGCTTAAACAGAGTCTCTTCCCCCGGTTATCTTCCACACAGTGATGTATGCGGCAAACCAAATCATCCACATAATGGAAAATTGTAAAAACAACAAACAGACAAATAAATAGATTTACTGCCAACATATAAAATAGTCGAAAGGTATGATGAACAAAAGGGACAAGACAATATGCACATAGAGACTCTACCGTGGCGTCTAATCAAATCTCAAGTACCTAGGAACTGCATCATCGAAAAAGTTAAAAAAAAAAAAAAAAAAAGACAACCCAAACCAACCTAGTATATAAAAGAACAAAACAAAAGTCACGCCAATAGTCCTAATGTGACTCGAATTATTACCATCTAAAGTTTTGATTTTGCATATACCAACAGAACGGATCTCTATAATTTGGTCTTGTAATGACAGGTTTGGTTGCCAACACTTCTACTCCTGATATCGACAGTAAGATCGCATGTGGTGTAAGAGACCACATGAATTTTGAACAATATTTGAACTTTGCCTGAAATTCGTGTGTATGTTTGTAGGGGCAACGTACCGGCGATCACCTCCGAATAGACATTGGGATTGGAAAGAAGCCGATCCGCCATTAGGGTGAGGGTCAGATTCATCTGACGCGTTTCATCGGCCGATATCTTCCCTGCCGGTATCGGAGCTTCTCCGACGACTTCGCCTCTGTACTTGAGCAACGCGGAACTATTGGTGTATTTGAAACCAACTTTGTTAGGGTTTTTAATGGAGAGGTTGACGTCGACAGTGACGTTCAACAACACTCTAACCCTGGCAATGTCTATAGAGAAATCCAAGTCCCTGACAGAAACAGAATTAACGGTGGTAAGGGGACGTTTTGCCTTAAAGACGGTAAGCCCCAAAATCACAAAGATGAGAACCACCAACAATATAACAGCAATCACGGCCAGACATATATTCCTTCTTCTTCTTCTCCGGAGTTTGGATGTGTGGTGATGATCAGTAGGAGTAGGGGATCTCATTGATTTGCCTTGCTTTGGTTCCAATTCCATTAACCAGCTATGGCGAAAACAAAAACCCAACAGAAAATACAAATAAAAATCGATCCAAGGGATGGATGGTTGGAGGAGAGTGAGAACAGAAACAGAATCGCGAAGAAGCAATAAATACTTGGTACGAAGGGGGACGGACGCTCGACACGTGATGGTGATTTTATTGATTATTTTTCAAAATGAAATGAATGCTGAACGATGATACGGTTGGCTGCTGAGGTTTATATGTGATTGTCGGTGGGTGTTGGTTTGTTTTTAGGTAGAGTAATAACAGGGCAACGGGGAACCCCGGCCGCCGGGGGTGTTACATCATTCAATATTATATTAATCACCTTATATTGTCATTTAATAATTATTTAAATCGTATTAATAATAACGTAATATTACCACTTTACTCAATATTTACTTCTAAAAATGAGGCAAAGGAGGGTAGGCTTTGAGGACGGGTTTAAATAAAGGGCTTAAATAGGCCGATACCTTCCAAAAAATTTAATAAGATAAAAATATATTTTTTAAAATAATTGAAATAAAAATACATATGCTAAAAAAAAATATCATAAATAGTGCATACTTAATTGAATGTGAGACTTTTAGGATTAGAATGTGAGGCTTTCAAGATTCTTTTTGATATTTGTGTATCATTTGAATTTTAAAATTTTATATATATATACCCACACACACATAATACAGTGACATTAAATAGTGACACGTTCAACAAAAAAAGAGTAACGTCAAACAGTGAAACGCTCGACAAAAAAATAGTAACATTAAATAGTAACACACTCAACATAAAAATAGTAACATTAAACTGTAACACACTCAACAAAAAAATAGTAACATTAAACAGTAACACAAATATTTTTGTTGAGCGTGTCACTGTTTGCTGTTACTCTTTTTTTGTTGAACGTGTCACTGTTTGATGTCATTGTATTACATGTATGTGTGTATGTATATATACATATAAAATTTTAAAATTCAAATGATACACAAGTGTCAAAAGAAATCTTGAAAGTCTCACATTCAAGTAGATATGCACTATTTATGGTAGGGATAATTATTGATAATTATTTGATAAAAAAGAGGATTTAAAAGAAGATAAGTTTGAAAGCGATACTTAAAATCAAATAAATTTTGAAAATAGTACTCATATTCCATTATCTCTTAAATAAAAGCTAATTGCATTGAAACCCAAAATAAGATGACGGTTGAATAAAAAAAAGCTAATAGCATCGAAGGCCCAGCAGGAGAAGGATCAACTTAGACGATGATACAGTTGCTCAAATCAAATTCTTTGAGTTGTTGGAGAGAGAGAGAAAGAGAGTTATGGGGGAAACATTGAAAGGAACCGTTTATGGCTGGCGTGCAAGAGTTGATGGGGGGAAGGAATGGATCGAATAAAGTTATTCTGGTTGCATTACCACTTCACTTCACCTTCCAAAGCTGTCTGTCCTCCACGTTGTATGACCACTTCACTTTGAGTTCGAAAGCCATCTATCTGTCCACATGTATTATAATTTTATAATTATACGAGCGGTAGACCGGGATAAGACTTGAATGAGAACAACCAAACCTACATCACGCAGCCATGAAATGCCAATAGACTTAGACAAGGACAACGAATTAATAATCATATTTCAAATCTTGAAAATGCACAAAGGACAATTTATAATGAATTATTATCTATATGAGTAATATTATTTAAATCTAAATATTTGATATAATTTATTGACATAATGATGTGATTTCATAAAAATTATTGGATCAATATCAAATTGTAATGTTGAATAGGGTCTAAGTGAATCCAAAGGTCATGCTGAATTAGATCAATAAATTATGTCAGCAAATTATGTCCTAATAGCATTGTTCTATCTACATTTCTTCTAAATAGGTATATTTTCAATGTGGCCTCCTCCATTATTCAAAGTATCACCGACACTCTTTCTAGTATATATTTACATATCATTTACACCCCTGTTGTTAAACCATCGTTTTTGACAAAAAAAAATTCATCTACAACACCAAAATTATCCCTACATAAACTCTGAACAATTTTTTTACATAAAATTTGAACCGATTAAAATTTATTTTTCTATATATTAAAATTCAAGTTGATTAAAATTTATTTTTTTATATATTAAAATTTAATTTGAACTGATTAAATTTGATTTTTGTTTGTGTTAAAATTTAAGCCAATTCAAGCTCAAACTGAGCTGATAGCATTAATTAAAATTTAATTCGAATGGATTTAAAATTCGATTCTCAGCTCAAATTTTAAAGTAAAAAATATAATTTTTAAGTGACTTAAATTTTAATACATCAAAAATAAATTTTAATTGAATTAAATCAAATTTTAATCGACCCAAATTTTAATACATAAAAAAATTCAGAAAATAGAGTGGGTTTTATTGAATATATATTTATCAAGAGGGGATGTGATTAAAACTTTTTCTAAAATATATCATGTGCAATTTAGTAAAATTGTATTTTAGTCAGCGCTATTAATCTGACAAGAAGTGTCACTGATGTTTTAGATAATAAAAAGAGTCTCATTGAAGATATGCATTTTTAGAGGGGATATCAATGATAATTACCCAACCTAACATTTCATACGCTTAGTTAAGCTGATTTTATGACTAAACTAAAATTGTGAATGAAAAACTTGACAATAGAGTTAGGTAGAGTTGTACTACGTATTAAGCTTCTTAATTTTTAAGGGCTATAAATGTTTTTGGTATTGCTCGAAATTTTATTATAAAACTAACTCATGAGTTAAGAGTTACAAACAAAAATAAATACATTCTATATATTCTTTCTTCGAATCCCCACCTCTTCCCCCAATTACCAATCCCCATATCAAATCTTCCCTTATACATATGTGTGTATGTTTACTTGCAATTTGATCTTTCCAATTTCAAAAGTAAAAATAACGGTTAAATACTAGTCGTTGAAGTATCGGCTAAGAACAAAGTGAAGTAATCGTCACAAGTTTTTCAAAATTAGAAATTATATATTCAATGTATGAAAGAATTAATGCATCCTCCCATGTGATTACCATTACTTTTAAGCATTATATTATTATTATTATTATTATATTAATACATATGCAAAGGGATTGAAGCATTTCGACGGTTTGCATATTAATTGGACTTCCAACCTTGCCGCAAACTGTTGCAACCTTTCGGATGGTATTTAAATACCCAACGGATGGCTAAGGAAGTGAGTTTTTATCTTTGACATAAGAAACATGAAAATTCAAAAGCAAAGACACAGTTTGATCATTGGTTTCGGTCAAGCCAGATACTTCTTTCAAATACACCGATTTCTTGTAATATTCATTTGTTATTTTTTTTCATCTCAGAATATTGTCATTTGTGATTTTGATATTTGATTTAGGAACGATCAAGAGTTGTTCGATATATCTCTACTTTTATGAGTACACGCTTGTAAAAAAATAATAGTTGACTCATAGAGGATAAGACGATATAATCTGCTGCACCGGATTTTTGTACTCAGAAGAGCGAAAATCTATTTTTAAGGATAGTGACTACACGCCTCTATCGATTAATTTTCTTACATTACATGTTTATTTTTTTTTGTTTTGTAGCATTCTTGACTTGATTTTCACAACAATCTTAAGAATAGATACAATACAGATGTTACAATTATAAAAAAAGACTATTCCAAATGTAACAAAACTTGAACATTTCAATGGGTCTAATTTTTCGTGTTGGGAATAGATAGTTATGATGTTACTATTTTATTTTTTTTAAGTTAGTTATGATGTTACTAGATATACATGTGTTGCCTCTATTTTGATTGATTTAAAATTTGAAGAAAATATCAAAAATTATGAAATTGAAAAATAAAAATGAGAAAAATCTAATAAGATTTGTTGGAATATTACCTTGAATGCTCTATCGAATGAATTGTTTGATATTTATTATAATTACAAGCATGCTAGAGAGATTTATGATAGTTTGGTGAAAAAGTATGTATATATATATACATTGGTTAAATGTAGGCGGTATGAGAGTGTAATTTTATTAATAATAAAAATATAATTACACCTAGTCAGGGGGACTTAATGTACCTTATCCCTCGATGCAAGTTAAGCTACATTTAGAAGTGCATGCAGCTTACAACTTGTAATTAAAAGAAAGCCTAAAAGGCCAAAAAGTCAACACAGACTCCTTATGCAAAGAAAAAGTATATTGTCCAAAATGCAAAGATTATAAAATATGCTGTAGAAAATTTCTTAGACTATAAGATGGTTGAAGATAAGAATGTGTCTTCGTAAATTCATGAGTATCATCTAATTATTAACGAGTTGAGGAATGATGGAATTATTTGCCTAAACCATTCGTAACAAGTGCTTTTGTTGATAAATTACCTTATTCTTGAAAAATGTACAAAAATAATCTCAAACACAAAAGAAAAGATGTCTTTTGAAGATGTGATCATCCATATTAGGATTGCAAAGAAAAATCATTGGAAGGATAAAATTAAAAAGGCTAAGGAAAATATATCTAAGGCCAATGTTGGGGAGACATCGAATAAGCCTCAATATAAGCATAAGAAAATAATCACAACGGAAAAAATCTCCATAAGGCTCAAGGTCCTAGTTTTAAGAAGAAAATGTAATTGTTTTGTTTGCGGAAAGGTAGAATATTATGCTCAAAAATGCTGACACCAAAAGCAAAACAACAAATTTGCCAAGCCAAATGTTAATTTGGTAGAGGCGGATGATATTATTGTTGTGGTCGTATTCGAGGCTAACATGGTTGCTATTACAAAAGATTGGTTGATAGACTCTATGGTTAGAAAGCATATCTGTGGCATTAAAAGTGTTTTTATCTCCTATAGACTTGTGGAGGATGAAGAGGAACAAGTGTTCATAAGTGACTCTAGACCTTCGTCTATTATAGGTAAGGGAAAAATATTACTGAAGTTAAATTCTGAAAAAATCCTCTCATTGTCTGATGTGCTCTCTACGTGGCTAATATTCGTTGGAACTTAAGGTCGGTATCTATCTTGAATAATCAGTGAAAGTAACATTTGAGAGTAGTAATATCATAATGATTAAGAATGAGACATTTGTTGCGAAATGTTACTATAATAAGACTCTTTATGTACTGAATGTTACTGAAGTCAAAAATGAGAATGAATTTAGCTCTTTTACTTCTATACTTGAGTCTCTTGATATGTGAAATGGTAGATTAAGTCATGTGAATTTTATTTATATCAAGAAAATGAGGGAATTAGGTCTTATCTTAAATTTTTTGAATTTGAATGCTAATAAATGTGAAGTTTGTACTGAATCTAAAATCCCTAAAAATTTTTCTAAAACGGTTGAAAGAAAAACCAAATTATTAAGTTTAATACATAGTGATTTAGGGGACTTTAAGACCACCATGACAAGAGGTGAAAAAATGTATTATGTTACTTTTATTAATAATTTTTCGAGGTATACCAAATTATATTTGCTGAGAAATAAGGATGAAGATTGTAAAATGTTTATCAAGTATAAATTAGAAGTAGAAAATCATCTGAATAAAAATAAATAAATCTAATCCTTTTAATGACTATTATAAGCAACATGATATATTATACATGAAGTTGCACCTCCATACTCACCTGATTCTAATGGTGTAGCCGAAAGGAAAAATAAGACTTTAAAGGAAATGATAAATTCTATGTGAATAAGTTTTGGACTGCCGAATAATTTATGGGGAGAAACTATTATATCTGCATCTCACATTCAAATATAATTCCACATAAGAATATAGGAAAATCTCCTTATGAACTTTGGGTAAGACATCCACCATCCTTAAAATACAAAAAAGTATGGGGGTATTTAGCAAAAGTCATGTTACTAGAACCAAAAAAGAGAAAATTAGGTTCTAAAACTTCAAATTATTTTCATAGACTATTTGAGTAATAGTACTCTATATAACTTTCTAATGCTTAGAAATGAGCATAATATTTTGGAACCTAACACAATCATTGAGGCAAAAAATACTATATTTTTTGAGAATATTTTTTCTATGAAAAATAAGGTATCAAATGAGAGAAAATTAATTCATATTGACGACGAACTCAAAGGTGATACTTCTAAGGAAGAAATACTTGAACCTAGGAGGAGTAAATGAGTAAGGAAGTAGACTAATTTAGTGGATGGATTTTTCACATTTCTAATTGATAATAACCCACAAACATATGAGGAAACTATTACATCACGAGATGCACTTTCAAAAAAAGAAGCAATTAAAGACGAGTTATACTCAGTCATGTCTAATCATACGTGGGAATTAGTAGAGTTGTCTCTTAGTGTAAAACATATTGGGTGCAAATGAATTTTTAAAAGAAAATTGAAAACTAGTGGTACAATTGATAAGTACAAAGCCCGACCAACAGCCAAAGGTTATAAACAAAAAAAATGTGTTGATTACTTTGATACTTATTCCTCGATTACAAGAATAACATCTATTAGGGTTTTGATTGCTATAAGTTCTACACAAAAGTTAGTAATTTATCAAATGGATATGAAAATGACGTTCTTGAATGGAGTTTTAGAGGAGGAAATTTACAAGGAATAACCAGAAGGATCTATTGTACTAAGTAAAAAGCATATGGTATATAGATTGATTAAATCATTCTATGGTCTAAAACAAGCACAAAAATAATGGCACGAGAAATTTGATAATGTGTTGGTGTTAAATGGCTTTAAAATTAATGACGCTAACACACTCGTATATTATAAGTTTTGTGATCATTTTGGTGTTATTATTTTCTTGTACGTTGATGATATGCTAATAATGAATACAAGTCTAGAGGTTGTTATACTCAAAAATTCTTGATGTCTAAGTTTGACATGACAGATATGGAATGAAGGAGGCATATAATATTAGGAACTAAGATTTTGAGAACTCCTAATAGTATGATGTTGGCTCAAAAACACTATGTGGATAAGATACTTATAAAGTTTAATCATTTTGATCATAAGCCTATTTCTACACCTTATTGACGAGTCCAAATCTAACTGGGTCAGGCCTAATAAATCAAGCAGGTCCAAATAAGTTAAAAGACAGGTCAAGCCCAGTCTGTGAATTCGACCCAGTCCAAGAAGATTAAAGCACGTAGGGAGCAATTAACGGGATACTCACTATCGAAAATCAAGGCAACCTTTTATGAAACTTACCTTTTGTGGCGACTCGAAGAATTAGTACCTTTGCCCTCACGTCACCACCTTAACCAAGGCTCCGTGCCTATAAATTGTAAGTTCTCTATATATGAGAGGACACCACTTTACACCTCTGAAGACACCTCTGAACACCTTTTGAGGTATCTCTTCACCTCTCTACACACCTCACACATAGCTTTTTCTTTCTCTTAGCTATTGTATCCTTCCCAGGGCTAACCATTGTTTTCTCTCTCGTTCGCCTTACTTAATTAATAAAAGGTTCCTCGGCCGCCGTTGCCATTTTCCTGAGTAGAGTAGGTCACCCAGACCAAACCACTATATATCTGAGTGTTGACCCGATATTTACATTATTACCATTGATTTCTCTATTAATTGTCCATTAATTACATTTTATCACGCACTCGACTGTTGATCTTACATAAGACTGTTTTGTACATTATCAGTTTGATGCCGTCTGTAGGAACCAACTAAGTTTCCTACTACCTTGCTACTCCATGGCAAGTATGACCAGGTCAATGAGTCAACAACTGGAAGACAACCTGACCCTTAGGATGAGGCTCCGCTTCCCCCGCACCCACGAAACCATCCACTATGGTGACTCCCGAAGTCGGGCAACAGTTTTTACATACCATGCAGTTGCTGATAAATCAAAACTAACAAATCATTCAGTTGATGCTTGCCTTGAGAGGCATTGTCCCTCATCCTATAGGAGGAGCACCACTTCCTCCAACGGGAGAAGCATCACAACCTCTCTACTCTGGGTGTCAAGCCGCCCCCCACCATGGGGCTCGACACCAGAATGCCCCCGAGCAATGCCAGGGTGCCCCTTGCTCAGGAGTCCCTCCTTAGCGTGCAAGAAGCTCACATGTTTCTCCTCCTCATGTACTTGTGTAAGAGGACGAGGGAGAAAGCCAATATACCAATCATGAAAGCCATTACAATGACCCAACAAAGGATGTGCCTAACCAATTGAACGAGAAGATTAGGGAGGCGCAAAACCAATTCAGTGATGCCATTAATGCCATCAAAGCGTAGGCACTTGATATGATGGATTACTTGGTGAGGCGCAGTGATACCCCATTCGTTGCAGATATTGTCAATTACCCTTTACCCTCAAAGTTCAAGATGTTTGCCATCGAGATCTTCAATGGAACCAAAAACCCTTTGGATCATCTTGACACGTATAAGTCTCTCATGCAACTCCACAACGTGCCTGATGAGATCATGTGTAGATCCTTCCCTACTACCTTGAAGAGGTCTGCTCGACGATGGTTTATAAAGATCAAACCCTCCTCTATCCATTCTTTCAAGGAACTGAGTAAATCTTTTGTCACCCACTTCATCGGGGGCCGCTGACTTCAAAAGCCTGTTACTGACCTACTCACCATCAAGCAAGACCGAGATGAAAGCCTTATGAGCTACCTCACTCGTTTCAACGAGGAGGCTCTCCAAATTAAGGAGCCAGACGACAAGGTAGCCCTGACTGTCTTCATTGTGGGTCTGCACTCCTCTAGTTTTATGCCCAAGTTGCTGTCAAGGGCACAAAAGTATATGAATGTCGAGGAAGTCACCAAAGCCATCGAGGTGAGTCTTCCCAAGGAGGGGAGAAAAGGAAGGACACTAGTGGGGACAAGCGGAAGACAGAGAATAAGAGAAAGGGAACCGAGAGAGTCTCTGTTAAAGACTGTCTCGGTTTCGTACCCCTGAGAGAATGAAAACCCTTAACGCCACTCAATGCCTCGATGGAACACATCCTATTCCAAATATATGATAACCTCATGCTCCGTTGGCCCAAAAAAATGAAGTTCAGCCCAAACTATAGAAATTCCAGCAAGTGCTGTCGTTTCCACCGCGACCATGCCACGACACTAACGACTGCTTCATTCATCACCCCGAAGGGCACCTACTACTACAGGGTGATGCCCTTTGGACTCAAGAACGCCGAAGCCATATATCAGCGACTCATGAATGAGATGTTCGAGGCTCAAATCAGGAAGACCATGGAGGTCTACATAGACGATATGTTGGTGAAGAGTAGAAGGCCTACCTTGTCACACCACAATTGTTCTCCCATGTTGTACTGGGAGAGACCCTGTATCTCTACCTCTCCTCTTCACTCTCTCCTGTGAGCTCCGTCCTTGTCCAGGAGGATAAAGGCATCCAGAAACCTATGTATTATGTAAGCAGGACATATCGAGGGGTAGAGGTAAGGTACTCAGAGCTTGAAAAGTTGGTTCTCGCACTTGTCATCACTTCCAAGTGTCTACGCCACTACTTTCAGAGCCACACTATGGTGATTGTTACAGATCAACCACTAAAAAGAATTCTGAAAAAAACTGATGTGTCTGGTCGACTACTCAAATGAGCCATCGAGTTAAGTGAGCTCGATATGCAATACCAGTTGAGGGCGACCATCAAAGCACAAACACTAGCGAACTTCTTGGTTGAGTCTACACCGCCACAGGAATCTCGAGAGTCTACACCACCATAGTAGTCCTAGAAGGAAATATCACGCATCCCAGTGCTCACCTTCTTAGTACATAATGCCTCTACCCACCAAGAGGCAAGCCCATACATTATCTTGAAAGGGCCTGACGTTTCATAGATAACTCCACAGGTCCCAGGAGACCACACTTTGAGATAGAGGAGCCCGACTCCCTTTTGCCTACTCCACCAGAGCCCTCCGCACCCTCGCTACTGTCTACTATACAATGTTCGAGACTATAAGTGGATGGGTCCTCCACCAGCGAGGGTGGCGGAGCAAGATTAGTGATGATTAGCCCCCACCACACTCCACTCAAGTACCCTGTTTCCTTCCACTATGCAACATCTAACAACAAAGCTGAATATAAGGCCCTCTTATCAGGATTGAAGCTCGTATTGGAGATGGAGACCCTCTGCCTGACAGCCTACAGTGACTCACAAATGATAGTCAACCAGGTAAAGGAAGACTTTGAAGCAAATGAGGAAAAAAATGAAAGAATATCTATCAGTGGTTCAAGTATTGTTAAAAATGTTTACTTACTTTCAAATCCACCATGTGCCCCAAGAGGAGAACGACATGGCTAACGTCTTTGCAAAATTTGCATTTGCCAACATACTCATGGGCCCAGCACTTACAGGCCACCAGTTCGAGGCAAGCACCTTTAAGACAAAGAAGGACTAAGTTAATTGTACATCCTTTGAAGCTAACTGGATGACACCAATTTGAGCCTATCTAGAGGAGGGAGCTCTCCCAGACGATCTAGTGGAGACCAAAAAGTTGAGGATGAGAGCGTCCAAGTATATCATCTTACACAACACATTCTACATAAAGAGTTACTCATTGTCATTTCTTTGCTGTCTTACCCCCAAAGAAGCCAATTACACCATGAGGGAGATTCACAAGGGGATATATGAAAATCACTCGGGAGGGAATGCACTAACCCACAAACAGTAAGACATGGCTACTACTGGCCTAGCCTGATTAGAGACGCCCGAGAGTTCGTAAGGAAGTGCAACAAGTGTCAGCGCTTTGCAACTGTACCTAGATAGCCACTTGAAGAGCTCACCACCATTTAGAGCCTGTGACCTTTCTCCATGTGGGGGATCAAAATCCTAGGTCCCCTACCTATGAGTCTAGGCTAGTGCAAGTTCGTAGTGATAGTCATAGACTACTTTACTAAATGGACAGAAGTCAAGGCCTTAGTTTGGATAACAGACTATAAGGTGAAAGACTTTATATGGAGGAGTATAGTCTGCCGCTTCAGAGTACCTCACGCCATTGTGAGTGACAATGCCAAACAGTTTGACAACAAACTCCTTAATAGCTTCTATGCCGACCTACAAATCAAGCAGCCCCACTCCAATTCGACCTATCCACAGAAGAACGGGCAGGTAGAGGTTACCATCAGGACCATTCTTTAAAATTTGAAAACCAGATTGGAGGGTGCAAAAGGACGATGTGTAGACGAACTCCCTAGAGTGTTGTGGGCTTACCAGACGACACCAAGGAGACCCATAGGCAAGACCCCTTTTTCCCTAGCCTACGGGATAAAGACGGTCATACCTGTTGAGATTGGGTATAGTCCTTTAGGGTCCAACACTACGACCCTACCAATAATGAAGAAGGCATCAGCATCAACCCCGACTTGGTAGAGGATGAGAGGGAGATAGCCATGCTTAGGAATGAAAAGTATAAGTATCGCATGACCAAGTACTACAACTCGAGGATGAAGTCTCGCTCTTTCTTGTCCGGGGACCTAGTCCTCAAAAGGTCATCCTGCCTACCAAAAACTCCCGGGAAGGGAAGTTAGAACCTAACTAGGAAGGACCCTACACTGTCACAAAAGTTGTAAGACCGGACACCTACAGAATTCAGAATTTCGAGGAAAATTTTTTGGTCCATCCATGGAACACAAAGCACCTAAAGAAATATTACTAGTAACTGGGGCAAGGCAGTGAGTGTATAAGTCAGTAGTCACCATTTAGATTATCTATTGTTGTTTTGGTCAATTTCTCTGGATATTTACTTCAGATTATGAAATAAAAATTTTGCAAGACTTTTTCAAAAAATTGTGTCTAATAGAAGTTCATAAAGCATTTACAAAAGATAGAACATGGTCTAGCAACAAAAACACAAATACAAAGATACCATGCCCCTGACATCACTCCCCTGATCCGCTCCCATCATCGTTCACCTTCTCGTCATCAGTCCCTGAAGCCTCATAAGGGACGAAGCCAGAGAAATCATAAGCAGGAAAAGTTGTTGAGACCTTCCCCTTGAGCTCCTCATAGCCATCAATAAAGGTGTCTACTAGAGCCTTCTCAGCAGCATCTATCTTCTTCTCCATCTCCATGGAGTAAGCCTTTGCCTGGTAGCTCTCTAAAGAGCTGCTCAAAGGTCAGCCTCTGCCACAGCGGCCCTTTTATGGGATGCTCACAGCTTTATCTCTACTCTCGCGCTTGCAGCTTCTTTGTTAGCCTCCAATTAGGTGGCCTTCTTGCAAACACCTGAAGCTCGGTCTCATGTGTGGCAGCTCTCTAGTGTGCTAGCCTTGATTGCTCCTCGACAGTCTCTCAGGCCCTAGCTGCTCCTTAGCAGCCCTCCATGCTTGCCTTTCTGCTGATTGACCACTAAGCGCCTCTCTAAGCTTCAACGTGCTTGAAAACAAGCAAGGAAATGCAGTTGCTACCTATGGGTATCCAAAAGCCAGAACATGAAGGAAGGAAGACAGGTACAAGATCAAAGATGAGTAAAAGGCATACCAAAGTAAAGCCCTCCATCATTGTGTCGATGACGCTTTCTAGACCTCGAGAACCTACCTCTTGGATCTCCGCGGTGGTCACAAACCCCCACAGTCGCTCCTTGGCCAGATTTATATCTTGTAGCATAGACACCGAACCATAGGTAGAAGCAGGACAGCCGGGCGGAGCCACGGTCCTCTTAGGAGACCGCATTGAAGTCTCAATCCTTACGACCATGCTGGGATGAACTCCGTAAGGCGATGGTACCACAGTAGGGAAAGGAGTGAGGGCATCACCAAGTCCTGCCTCTTGGGGACTATCCTAGCCGGCAGATCTCGGTTAAGAAACACCAAGGGCATTAGACCTCGCCCTTTTAGAAGAAGGAGGGCAAGACGCCATCCTGGAAGCGTAGACAGCCTCCACTAGCTTCCTATCAATAGAAGTACCTACAAACTGGGTGTGAGACAAAAAACTTATAATATCGTAACCATCAAGAGTCTATTGGAAGGATTAGGTACCTTTCCTCTTTGGCCTATGAGAAACCTTGGGACGACCTGACGCGGACATAATCTTCAAGTATTCCTCGAAAGGATGATAACGAACTATTTGGAGCCTACTATCTAGCTCCGCAGATAATGTGGGTGAAACTACAAAGAAACAAACCGCACAGTGAGAATAGATATGCGATGACTAGAAGTAAAAATAAAAGTGAAATTCTTACCTAACTTGGTCCTCGAGATGGTGTCCCACCTCGAAGGCACCAGGTCACGATCTCCCTCAATGGTCTACTTGCCTCCAACAAAGAAAAACTTAGACTTCCAGCTATGACAGTTTAAAAGAAGCCCATTGGTGAGCTTGCCCAACTTTGGGGCAAAACGACACCACCCTTGATGAGAAAAGGGGTTAACCAGAATTACATATGTGGCCAAAAACTCCTTGAATGGGGGAGGGACGTCAGCACTGTGAACCAGCTGCCACAATGAGAAGAATGTCAGTATCATCCTCCACCCATTGGAAGCCAACCTCTCGGGAGCCAGTGACAAATGTCCTAGGACCCGATATATGGACCCAAGTATCGGGAACCTCAAACCCGCTTCTAAGGCAACCTTATAAAGAACAATTTCACCTGATGAGTCACTACACGCTGGTTCATCCTCCTTCGCCCAAAGACACATGATATCAGGAGGGATACAGTATGAAGATGCGATACGAGTGATATAATCATCACATTCAATGGAGCTGAATATGGAAGTCACCTTTGAGCCATTATCTCCAGTAGTGCTTCGCTCAATGTCTCGAGTAGCTTTCCCCACGATAACCTTGTCAGAGTGGGTGCCTGCCAACAAACAGAATCAAGACAGAATCAAGGTCAATGTTAAGGGAATACCAGTATCTATTGGGTTTTTTGAGAAGTCTAGTTATGTTTGATCCAGATGCTGAACCAACCTGAAATAATATTACGTGACTTTTAATGGGATATTTTTTAAAGCTTAGTCCATGGAGCAGAGGCTAGGGTTTAGTCTATGAAGAACATCTTACCCGTTTGAAGAACAAGCAAGCCCGAGCCTCTACTGGCGTCACCTAATCCTCCAAGAACAGCGCCACCTGGTGCGCTTCTTGCATCACCTAGTGAATCCGACGCAACATAGGTGTCACCTGGCGGGTTAGCGCCACCTGGCGAGTTGGTGCCGCCAGGTGAGTTGGCACCGCCTATCATGGCGTGGCCCTTTCTTCTATCTAAAACGACGTCAGCCCCACAATCCAAGGTGTCGCCCAAGCAACCCAAGACACCACCCAAGCCACCCAAAGTGTCACTGTCCGAGCCCCTAGCACCATCGTCCATGGAGCCAGTACTTCCATCCATTTCAATTCCCGTGCCAAGGGCGCTGTCGTGATCTCCTATAGTGTCACCAGCGGCATCTCTCGCCTTACCCCTCGTGTGTTACCTCCAACGCTATGGGCACCCCTACCTTTGCCTCCTATGGCGTCACCTGCATCATGGGCGCCACCCTTTGCACCAATGCCCTGCTTAACGAGGCCCTCGCCTAGACCGGTGTTGCCCATCTTCACCCTAACCATGGAGCCACCCAGCTTCGTCCATGGCTTCGCGAGGTCACTTAGGTTAGGCTCTCCCAAGGGCCTTGCATCCATCTTCCTTGCAGATCCATCCATGGACCCTCCTCTCGTTGTTCTCCCGCTACCCTCCATCCACTTTTCCTATGAACTATCTCTCTAAATGGCTTTTGAAATAAAGAACACCTAATAGAAAAATTGAGTTGTGGAATATATGGGTTTTCAAAGCCCTGTTTATAAAAGAGGAATTCTAAGAAAAATGGGGCAAACCTTTTAAGCTCTAAAGATTGGTGCCCTAAAAAAGGAGATTCAAACTCAACAAAGACTCCCCATAGGCAAGGATAACCAGAGCCATGGATGCCTAACCATGGAGTTATCAGAAGCTTCGTGATTAAGGGAAATGAGGAGACTACTGTGGGAAAAGGAAGAAAACTTTTGCTCGTCGAGGAAGATAGCACCGTGAAGAACAAAAAATCCTTTTTGAACAATGGGGCTCATTCATGCCTTCAACCCTTCTTTGTTACCATTGGGGCTTAGGCATGAGGGGTAAATGATGAGCTCAAATCTAATTGGGTCAGGCCCAAATAATCTAAAAGGCAGGTCAAGCCTAGTCCGTGAATTCAACCCAATCCAAGATTCAAGGAGTCTAAGAAGATTAAAGCATGTAAGGAGCAATTATGTAGATACTCACTCTCGAAGATCAGTACAACCTTTTATGACACTTACCTTTTGTGGCGACCCGGAGAATTTGTACATTTGTCCTCACGTCATTGCCTTAACCAAGGCTCTGTGCCTATAAATTGTAAGTTCTCTCTACATGAGAGGACACCATTTTACACCTCTAGAGACACCTCTAAATACCTCTTGAGGTATCTCTACACCTCTCTACACATACCATACATAATTTTTCTCTCTCCTAACTATTATATCTCTCTCGGGGTTAATCATTGATCTCTCTCTCTCTTGTTCACCTTAATCAATAAAAGGTCCCTTGGCCACCGTTGTTGTTTTTCAGAGTGAAGTAGATCACCCGTACCAAACCATTATATATTTAAGTGTTGACCCGATATTTACATTATTATCATTGATTATTCTATTAATTGTCCATTAATTACACTTTGTCACACACTCGACTGTTGATCTTGCATAAGACTATTTTGTGCATCATTACTTATGATGCTAGTGTTAAACAAAAGAAAAATAAAGGTGATCCTACCTGTCAAAATGATTATGCACAAATAATTAGAAATTTAATATATTTTATGAATTGTACACGTTCTGACATTACATATGCAATTGGTAGGTTAAGTATATACATACATTTATATCAATATCTATACTACTTTTAAATGTCAACAAAAATAAAAAAAAATTGTTTGACCAAAATAACCTTAACAATATAACTAATATCTATTCTATTTTTTTGTAATTAATAATATTATTAAATTATATGTAATTGTCATAGGTATAACTTATTGTGGACTATGGACTACTCACTATTATTTTAATTCCACAAACTATGATGATGCTGATAGGTGTTAACTGACGTTCTTATTTTGGGCCACTGAAACTCCAATAGAATTTTGCCGGCAAATAGTCTCTTCTTCAGTAATTCTCTAACCATGGAAGCCCTGATCAATCATTGTCCCTTCTTCTTTTGTTCCCATCTTCTCACCCAAACCTAAGACCCATCATACTTTTTCTTCAGAAGACAGGTCCCTTTTTTCTTTTTTTGAATTCTTTTTAAACGATTGAGCTTATGGCCTTTGTTTATATTCACTGTCAAATATGGATTGGAGCAAGAATCTTTGATTTAGCTATTTCAAGGTATATGCTTTGTATGTTTTCATGAGGAGAGTGTCAGCTACGTTACTTTAAAATGTCCCTTCCCTGTATGTAAATCAGGTCTTTTGTTGTGTTTCAGTTGGCAGGGGCTTTTGAAGTTGCGGCAAGACAATACCAAATTAATTAAGTAAATAGAACGGTTCAGGGGGTATGAATTCTTATTCATTGCATTCTTGTCGCAGATATACTCAAGCACTTGTTTATTTAAAAAAAATTAATTGAGGTCTATGAACTCTGAATAGTTGAAGTTTTTGATGATGTTGTTCTTACATGTCATATTTTTTGAATCGATGAGAGGTTCCATTGCTCATCTAGGATAATTTTTCTATGGTAGGCTCCTCTATTCAATGATTCTTTCTCTTGTTCAATGTCCTAAATGCCATTTCTTGGTCCTCTGCCCTTGTTAGGACTAGAAGCACAATCCCCAAACATATTTTTGAATAATACAATGCTAAATTAGTAGTTTAGAAGATGGGAAAAACAAAATTTGAAAAGCAAAGACTGATTAGTTCCGTTGGGTGAGGGTCAGGTTTTTCGAAAGATGTGATTTGCAATGAAGGAGGAAAAAGAAGACAGATTTGTCAAATTTGATTGACTAATACTAATGTCATTAAAAAGTCAAGAACACTCCTCCGATTTGCATCTTACCCCAAAAGTAAGCCATATGTTCATACTTTTCAGTTCCATTTTCCGTCATCTAATCTTTCATAATGGTTACACTTCTTTTTTGGTTGAAGATCATGGTAGTAAATTCAATCTCTCATTTGACTCTGACAGTTCAAATATTGTTCCAATCCTCAAGAATCACTCTCTCTGAGGTATTTGAATTAAACAATTTATTCATAGTGACTTTTTATTTTGTTAACAACATATCATGATTTGGGGGGTTTTTGATTTGGGTATTTGTTTGGAAAATTTTCAATATACAGTGTTGGGCTTGGTTCTGAGTGCTACTGACTCAAGTTAGACAAAAAGTGCGGGAGTGAAAAGCCCTTCAGGCCCTATGGATGAAGAGTCCAAGTCTATTGGTACAATCTTTGTATAAGCATTCACAATCTTTTCTAGGTATATCCCCTTTTGATTTATTTGACATAATTTTATTGGGTATATTCTTTATTCATTGTATTGGATGGTATTTTGGCACTACATATACACATCGATGGCCACATCGCCTCAAGAGAACACATCATCTACAATCTGTTGTACTCCTTTTTAGTTCAATATGTTCTTCTTGTGTATGTCATTGTCATCTTATCTTCCCTTTTTTTTTTTTTTTGTTATTTTGTTTGATCAATTGGATGCTAAAGTTTAACTAATTGAAGAATTGGAGCCTTCGTCTGTTGGTCTGGACTAGGGTGTTTTGAGCTTCATAATGGATGCAAAATGGTGAGAGATAGTTGTATTTGATCGTCATATATAAACACACATAAACACATGCGTGTGTGTGTGTGTATTCTTAGTGAATCCTTTTTTCTTGCCTATTGACCATTTATATTTGTTTCTGTTTTAGTTATAAAGATTGATTTATAGACCAACAAAGGATTTTGGGGTCTGTGTTTTAGAGTCTAGACTTCTACTAAGGCTGTATTTTTAAAGAAGATTTTCATTGGCTAGAACACGTTGGTTGTCAAAAATACTTGGGTAGGTAGTTATTACAAATCATCATTCGAGTTGATTAATACTGGGATTAGTCAACATGTAAAGCAAATGATGGTGTCTCATAAGTTTCCAAAGGCAATTTTTTGTGCTTTTCCGTCTTGAACTTCGGACTACTTGGTGGATGAAAGGTAGGTTTGATAACTATCATTCGAGTACTTTATTCCAAGTCACCTATTAGCATGCAATTTTATGGTAATTGAGAATAGTAACAGATGGTTGTAGTAGCTCTAAGTGGATATCAGTTTCTTATCTGTGAATTCCTAAAAATTATTGCAAATATATTTAAGTGGTGAATGGTTTTCATTGATACGCATTTGAATGCTAATGATGGTTTCTCAATTACTATACATGTTATCAACAACTAAGTGGTAGATCTTACTACACATTTGATGGTTGTACTCAATGCTACTACACATTTGATGGTTGTACTCAATGCTCTGCAAAAGGCATTGAACAAGGTCAACTTCACTAGAGTAGAACACTTGACCAGAGGTTTTGCCACCATTTTAGGTGGAAAATTACTAGCATTAGTTTGAATATTAATGAAAGAAATATAGATCTGTGTGAAATAGATAGCTTAATGGAATCCTTTGGGTGAAGGAACTTTGTTTTTCTTACAACATACTAAAAGCAAGATGGAAAATATTTTAATTAAGGGTTATTGTGGGAAATTTAATGTTTGATGTTATGGTACTTTGACGTGGGATTTTAGTGTGTATTTTCTAGGCTAATATCATTGGTATGCATAATTGAATTTAATTCTTTTGATACAAGTTAAAACTTGATGGAGTCAAGCTTATTTTTGATTATTTGATTGCAAAACTATAGAGATGCTACATGAAATCTCCTCAAATGGTAAAAATCCTACAATTACAAAGGCTCAAGTAGCCTCTATGTGTTACTAGACACAATGGCATTCCTAAAAGGGTTGGTGAAATTGTTTGGGTAGGGAACGAAGGCCAAGAGGGAAGTGTTATTTTTTTCAGTCGGGGGTGGGGCTTATAATTGACTCTTTGATTTTAGTTCTATTATTGTATATTGACTTTTGTAGCCTAATTTGACTCAAACCCATCCTCTAATCCTAGCTATCTATTTCTTTTACTGCATTTCAGTATCTCTCTTTGTTTTCTCTTTCAGTATCCACTATAGGACCATATCAACAAATGCTCATTTGTCTTTGTTAGTTAGACTAATTTTCATTGTATGTGATTTTTGTTCCTAGCTATTGATGTAAAACTACAATCATACATTACTTTGAGTGAAATTTGTTAGTTTACTCCTTTATTTTCCTTTTGCTTCTCCATACATCCCAAGTTTATATTCTCAAGTTGCTCCAATATTGAAAACAAACTTACAAAAGAAAAGAAAAAGAAAAAGAAAAATTGTAACAAGAAATGGTTCACATGCAACACACGTGCGTACCAACTAATAACCCGAATAAGGAATAGTAGAATATTGCATTTAGACTGTTGAAATACCTAAGGGACTGCTAATTATATTTTATCATATAATGAATTTTCCGTTGTACTAGGAAGGTATAGTGATGCTAATTGGATCTCTGATTCAGACAAGAAAAATTCCACAAGTGGTTATGTGTTCACCCTTGGTGGAAGTGCAATGTCTTGGAAATATTCCAAGCAAACGTGTACAATTCGGTCTACTATGGAGTCTGAGTTTATTGCCTTAGAAAAGGCTAACACTAAGGTTGAGTGGTTAAGATACCTCTTAGAGGATATAATTTTATAGATGAGACTAGATCCATTTGTGTCTATGCATTGTGATTGCCAAGCGGCAATAGCAAAGACAAAGAATAAGACCTATAATAAAAATAGGCATATACGCTTAAAACATAATATTGTGAGACAACTACTCAATAATGAGATAATATCCCTAGAATTTGTGAGGTCAAAGATGAATTTGGTCGATCCTCTGATCATTGAAGCATAGATACTTAAGTTACACCATCTCCAACAATTTAAGTTTTTTGAAGTAAATAGTTGTTTAACATGGTATCGAAGCAGGAGTCTTGTGTTCGAATCTCACTGCCACCTTAATTATTAAAAAAATTTCATGTGCTAGACCCAAATTTAGTCTATACGTGAGGGGGTGTGTTAAAGTTTAAATACTTAAGTTACACATTCTCCAACATTTTAAAATTTTGAAGTAGATGATTGTTAACTACAAAACCACTAGGGAGAAAAGTAGTGGATGATACATCGAGGGAGATAGCACTTATGCCTATACAGATCGCAAGTGATGGTAACCCAACTTACATAAATGGAGATCCTAGAAAGTAATTTCATATTGGTAATAACAAGTCATTGTGTAATTTGTAACACTATCATAATTTTGTTAATATGTAGAGTCATCCTTATGGTGTAGATAGTGAAAATTGCAATGTATAAGCTTGGGTTTTAACTCTTAATGGATCCATAACCTAGATTATGTAGTGTATTTAGTTGCAGTAGGCTTAATAGATTCATCTATATAGATAGAGGAGTGGGGTTATTTCCTACGAGAGATCGGACAAGTTCTTTAGAGCGTCTATAAATATCCAAGTAAGGTGCATAGCCTACTCGCAACAACCCACGATGAACAAACTCAAATTAGAGGGTCTTAATGTGGGTGATAAGTGCGGTTAGTTTACACAAAAGACATTTAGTTCATAGAAATTATAAATTTCACTAAGTTTCTGTAAGCTCTGTCTTATTTACCCGAAGTGTCGATTCATAGTCCAAAAGATATTGCTACAACGCATTAGATACTCGTGTTCCCAAATCAAATTTATGATTATTAACTCTATTTTGTATTTTGAAATATATGGGAGATTGTTGTAATTTATTACATTTCATTTCAAAATAAACATTTATTCATAATAGATATAGATATAAATATATGTGTATGTGTTACTTGCAATTTGATCTATCCAATTTCAAAAGTAAAAAATAACAGCTAAATGTTAATCGTTCAAGTGTCAATTGGAAACAAGTGAAATCGTCGCAAGTGATTAAAAATTGGAAACTATATTCAATGCATGAAATAGTGCATCGTCCCATGTGATGAACATTACTTCTAAGCGCTATATTATTATTATATTAATACATATGCAAAGGAATTGAAGCATTATAATGGTTTACACACTAACTTGATTTCAAACTATTGCAACATTTCTGTTGGTCTGTGAATATCCAACGGATGGCTAAGGAAGTGAGTTTTTATCTTGACGAAAGAAATAGGAAAAATCTAAAAAGCAAAAGACAGAACGAATGATCATTAGTTTCGGTCAAGCCATATATTTTCTTTCTTATTATATCCATTTGTTATTCTTTTCATCCCATAATACTGTCGTTTGCGATTTTGATATTTGATTTGGGACCGATCAAGAGTTGTTCGATATATATTTACATTTGTGAGTAGACGCTTGTGGAGAAGAGATAGTTGAATTATAGAGGATATGACGCTATAACCTGCTACACCGGATTTTATACTCAGATGAGTGAAAATTTATTCTTAAAGATAATGACTATACACCTCTATCAATAAGTTTTCTTACCTTATTTATTTTCTATTTTGTCGCATTCTTGACTTAATTTTCACAAAAATTTCCACGTACAGTGTAACCTAGCCACCTCCCTCTATTGTATAACACCAGTAAGTCCCACCACCACATAACCCCACAGCCACACCATTGTCATGTCCTCCCCCTATTTTTAAAACGGCGTGATCAGAATCTAATTAAGTTATTTCATAAAAATGATGTCGAGTTTGAGTCTAGAGATAATCGTTAAGAAACATATAATTTAGGTTTGCATAAAAAGTCACTTCCCAAAAATCTCAAAAACTTTGTTATAAGAAAATTCCATATGCTGTGAACATGAAGACAATAACATATCTTGTGGAATTAATTAATCAAATAATGACATCATCCAACCATAATGAAATCCTCCAATCATCCACACAACCATCAAACATGTTTTTAAGTTTTACAAACTAGAATCTCTAATGATAGTACGACAAAAACAATACTAATAGGAAAAAATTTTGTAACCAAACAGTCTAGAATAACTCTCACAGCTCACCAAAATACAAACTAACTCTATAATTTTTGAGGTGCTTGGAACAGGTGTAGAGACGCGGCGAATTGAAGAAAGAGAGTATTTATACCTAGAGTAAGGGCGAGCAAAGGCAGTGTAGGAAAAATGCAAACTGCCCTTAAGTCGATCTATCGTCTTTCAAAGTTGGTCGATCCAAGCTCCAAGCCTATCAATCGGAAAAAATCTCTACCTAACTTTTCTTTTGTAGTTCCAAAAGCCGGTTGATAGAAGCTCTAAGTTGATTGCAAAATTATTATTTTTCCCCCTACACTTCAAATTTCATCCTAGTGTGTATTCTAAATTTTTGTGGTTTCTAGATCCATTTACGACATTATTTTACCGGAGAATTGTCAAGGAGTACATCAAATAATATTTATTGGCCTTAAAGTACATAACTCAAATTGTTAAGTAATTTAATCCTCGTCTTCCTAACTTTGTTGTATCCAGGTACATACTTAAATTTCTCAAATTTTTATTTGACATATTTGTTTTTTTCTTAAATAATGCATATTAGATACGATAGTTATTTTGTATTATGAATTTTTTATATTATATTACATACTTCCTAAATTTATGGATGAAATATATTGTCAGTATCTTTTACCAAAATAACGTTTATTTTTTCTAATATTATCCATTTTAAATTTTGAATAATATTCTCAGTATCTTTGACATCAAATATATCTTATTTCTTCTTCTCCAACCATCAACTATTATCGATTTTCTTCTTCTCTAACCAGTTTTTGTTTTTTCTTTTCTCCATTACGTCGTTGATCTGATTATATATCAGGTTTGAACTAAAAATTAGATATCAAGTTCAAAATTATGTTTCCATTCATGTTCATGCCTAATATTTGTGCTTCTTAATGTGTTGATCAATCATTCATTTTTTCCATAATATCGTTATGACATGGTATAATTTCTTCATACGATATATGTTTTGTACATTAGATTTTTGGATCAAAATAAGCAACACAATGCTCTAGATAGTGTGGCAATGAAAGGTAACTTAAGCAATATAACACTCTATGAAAACAATATAAAATTGATATTGACTCAACAATATAGGATGTTTGACTTTAAAGTGTCTCAACTAAGTGTTCATTGAAAGTGTGACTATATTAAGTGATTTCATATAAAGTGGATAGATAGCGTGGTAGCACAATGTTATTGAACTAAAATATGAATATTTGTTATTCCAAAATCATAATTTCAAATACATGTCATTTATCATAAAAAAATTAATTCCATAATCTCCAATATATTCCATATTATTATCATAATATATACATGTGAAATTACTAAACATATGTGAACATCTAAAAATATTTATCAAAACTTTTTGTCATGCCAAAATAAGCAAAAACCGTAACAACAAGGAGTTACTCGAATAAAACATATGACAACAATATATAATGATAATGGATCAATATATAGGATGTGTGACTACAAATTGTATCAACAAAGTATTCATTGAAGGTATAATGATAATGGATCAATATATAGGATGTGTGACTACAAATTGTATCAACAAAGTATTCATTGAAGGTCTAATCGTAATAGTGAACATTTTTTTAGAATGGATAGATAATGTGGCATCATTTTGTTTCTGTATATGTCGAATGTTTGTTCGTCCATAATCATAATTTCAAAAACATGTGATTTATCATTAAAAAAAAATACTTCTAGACCGTCTAATAGAAACTTGGGTTTATGTGTTATTTTGCTAAATTTTAGATAACTAAAACACCTAAATTTTAGAGTTTTCTTATATTATAACTCTTTCTCTCTCTAATATAAGATACATAACCAAACTCAAAACTTAAACAAATTTTAAATTCCTTAATTTTAGATCTTTTCCATATTAGATTATTTCTCCACATACGCACACATACATACCCAATAGTTATGAATTAACCTAATTAAATGAGGGAATGCGTTAATGAGAATATTTATTTTGCCGTAAATAAAAGAGATGAAATTATGGATTTCTTAATCCAGTTAGGCAATTGAAATATTGTTTTAAAGGGTAGTGTAGTCTTTTTTTTCTCACTACTGAACTTCTTTTCAAAATAATTTTCTTGATGGACTTAAGCAGTAATAAGTCTAATTAAGTGTACTAGCCTCAGAAAGACCCTTATTTTACCCTAAAAAAGCACAAAATTTAGACTTCTCAGTATGGCTATCAAATTACTCATTTATCCCTCTTAAGTTTCAAAAATCCCTTTTCGTTTCCACTTAATTCCAATACTAGGTAAACTAATCACACACATAACCACACACACATATCCCCATTTTAGTATTTAATTAAATTAATAAAACCTTAGGGTTTACAATCACAATCAACAATCTTGACATATCTAGACAGAAATGTACACTAATTCATCAATTGACTTAAGAATACGATGTTGAATCGTCAATGAGCAATTTTGGGGAAGGACAAAGAATCAAAGCTTGATCGCTTTATGGAATCCTTAGGGGCATTAAAAAAGTCTATCCACATGAGGTGGTGGAATTAGTTTGACTCCGTCCTCAAGCACAAGCCCTAGCCTTTTACCATTGTTCTAGTGTTTGAAAAGGAGAGAAAGAGAGGGATGTGTTGGTCTTGAGGGAGAGCACGAAAGGCAATGAAAAAGAATTGGAAAAAGTGGCAGAGATAATGGTTGGTTTATGTGTTTGTTTGTTTGTATATGCTTTTGTTTATGTCTTGTTATGTGGATAGAGGTGACAAAGAAAAAAAGAAAATGAGGTGAAGAAGAAAAAGTCCTTTTTAGGTCAATGATTCATATATTCAAGTAAAGAAAATGGTGTTCAGATATAACTTGTCTTGCACAATTATTAGAAATGTCTCTCAATAGTTTTATGGGACAAGTACGTGGAAATTTTCATGTGTTTTATGAAGTATGAAGGACCATGTTAGTTTGACGTGTAAACTTTGAGAGTAATACTATTAATATCTAATTTATTGACCTCATTTGTTGAATTAATTCACTATGACATTTGGATTGATTGTGCGCTCTATCAAATATTGAAGTTTGAGGTTGATCTAATGATTCCAATGAAACCACATAATTACAACATATTTTTAAGTCCAAATTGTACTCCTCAAACTTTGAATTTAGGGACCCAAGTAAACTAGTGATAAACTTTAGGCGATTATAGTGTAATTTCTCAAAAAAAAAAAAAACAGAAATGAATGTAGCTGAGTTTGAAAATTTAACCGGAAAGTGCCAAAACAAAAGCCTAATCAGTAGAAAATCTGCTTGCAACTCTAGTCCTTAACGCGATCGAACCCAACCCACTTTCACACCCTCAATTTGTTTTTATCTTTCCTTATTATTTTCAATTGTAGAAATATTAATTAGGGTTTGGCTGGCCTGAGTGACGAGGGTTTGGTTAGCTAGCTTGAAGCTAACACGAATCGACAATCACCGCACTGGAAAACTACTCTCAACTCTCAACTATTCATTTGGATCTTCATCTCGAAATTCCAAAACTGAACTCTTTCACACATACGTTCCCTCTGGTTATGTCACAAATCCCAAAATTGAATCTTTTCATCGAACAAGTTTACGCCCTCAGCGATCAAATTTATCTTACAAAACGATTTTGATATTAAAAAAAACGTAATGGATTTATTTTGATTTGCCAATCAATCGGTTTTTCAAGACAATAATTATGTGTACTTTAATGGGCGATCTCCGGGAACCAACGGGCGACTGGCCGGTGCCGGCACCGTCGACATCGACATCGACGAACCCAAGCCCATGGTCGATTCGGCCTGAACGCTGGGCCACGGCAGAGAAAGCAACCCAGAATATCATATGTAAAGTTCAGCCCACTGCTGTGTCGGAGGAAAGAAGAAGAGAGGTTATCGCTTATGTGCAGAGGTTGATCAGAGGTCGCCTTGGTTGTGAGGTGAGAATTCACTGCATGTAGAGACATCTTTATTTAGATGTCCACGTTTGTGCGTGTGTTTGCATGTAAATATATGTTCTTCAATTTGAAGTGTTCGGTTGTTTCCTTGAATTTGATAAGTTGTATTACTAGAAATGGTTGCAAATTTGAATCTTTTGTGTAACTGACACGGTTTATTTCATTCCCTGGTGGATAATACAGTTGATGCATTTTGCAATTGTTGGTGGTTTAGAATTCTTAGTATGATACATGAGCTAATTAACTCATTTTTGAGTTTTGTTAATTGGTACTTAGGAGAACTTGCCTAGTGGGGGAAACTCTTAACTATGAGAATTTTGCTATGCACATGGTGTAAATTGATAATCATCGTGTACTTTTTGACATTAATGTAAGTTTAATTGGTATTTATGTCAATCTTGTCGTTTTGAACAGTACATGATGCGATATTCCTTGGTAAGGTGTTATAAGATGTGGAAATTGATAATGATGAAAATCTGACTATATGCATGACATTGCTTTGGCATTTACTAAGAACTTTATACATTTATGGAAGTTTATTGTCGTTATCGTTTTATTTTTATACATTAATGTCGTTTTGGAGGTTAAACTGAATTTGATGGTAGGAGACTCCTTGTCATGTTGTGGACAAGACATTGCTTGTCGTCGAGTGATGAAAATGCCAAGGGTCGAGTGTGTCCAGGGCAAGGTTTATATGTTCATGAAAGAAATTTTTGGACTATGAATGGGAGTAGGGAACTATGCCTTGAAAATGGAGTGGATTTTACATTAAACAGATTCTAAACCACTTTGCTTCAATTTTTAATTCTAAGACATGAATTTCTTGCTTCCAAATGCATTGCTATATTCCATTTAGTGCTGTCGCCTTTGATGGGGCAGTGGAACCCTGTAATTGTGTGATTGGATTTGTATGCTCATTCATTTCATTTGCTCTGCCATGAAGAATGTTTAAAGAGTGATGTTTGATATTGTGTGGCCATGATATTTTCATGGATTTTGTTTGAAGTGATCACCTTCAAGAGCTCAAAGTATTATGTTTGAGTTTGGTTTGTTATTTTTTTCTTCAAAAAAACAAGCTATTCCTAAACAACTCAGATTGAGAAGGGACCACGACGGATTTGTATCATTTTAAGATAGGGTTAGCCATTGGCGTGATATAATTTAGAGAGAAATGTAAGGTGAAGATCTGAGAAGGAAAGAAAAGGTCGGGGTAGAACCAAAATCTGTTTAGACCATTTTAAGGGGGAAATTGAGAAAGATTTCAATTTATATGTTTCTCGTGTTAGCAAACAATATGAGCTGAGGGAGTTATTGCTTAACTTTGACTCTTTTAGGAAGCTATCCAAGACTAGTGTTTCAAGCTGGTTCATGTGATTATTAAATGAACATAAATGGATTCCTACCTGAGCAAATGGGAGTTATTTAAGAACAGCGTGGATCATATAGAGTTCTACATGAGTGATATGTCGGACATGGTTCCAATCTTGTGGTATACATTTTTGGATTGCATGTAAAAAATGCATTGCAATATCTTCTTATTCTTTTATTTATGTTTTTTGTTTTTTCTTGTTGTTATTATGTTTTTATTTTTATTTTTTTCCTCTTTTGGTCACTACGTATATACATGTACATGTGTATTGGCAGAGCATACATTATCCTAGTTCAATAGATCTACACGTTGGATTGGTGGGGAATGTTGTTTGTTTTGATGGTATCCTAGGTTGGTTGGATGGAGCTGAATTTGCTAGCCAATGCGTATGACAGTGGCCTAGGTTTGTCTCATGTGGCCTAAAGATTTTATGGAGACTAGAAGGATCAACATGAGAGGTTGGGTTGGATGCGTACATTTTCGCCACAATTTATGTATCCATACTTTTGAAGTATTTGTGGCCATAATCATTGTACCATGATACTATTGTCTTAGAGTTATCTCATTTGCTTGTTGACATTTGATTAGTGTCCTAAACCATGAGGTATGTATAGACTCTGCCGTCTTGCTTGACTATATGGTTGAAAGTGGAGCTGTATCCCATAGATATATGGAATTTACGGTCTCTGTCAGTTGGATCTATAAATCAAGATAAAGCTGAGAAAGTGGTGATAGATTTGAAGTTTATATTTGTTATTTATTGCCTCTGTCAATTGGATTTATAAATCAAGCTAAAGCTGAGAAAACTACAACTGATTTAAATTTTGTGTTTCCAAGCATAACATCTTAGAGGAAAAGGCTTTTATGCTTCTCATACCCCTGCTTGAGAATTGACACGAAGAATGTTATTGCGTAGTGGTAAGGTTACTCTAGTGTGACTTGGGTGTCAATGGTTCGAGTTGATAGACATTGTAGTGGGGGGAGTCTTGTGTAGCGGGTCGCCCTTTCTAACATGAGTTGATAAAATAACGGTTGTTGATGCATGGAGAGCTCCAACTAAATTGTTAGATTTTGTGCTAAGCAATAATGGTTGTAAAATTTGACTGCTAATTATCACAGTACAAATCTAACAGCCTGAGTAATTTGCTTGTGTGTGCTGATCATTGATTCATGTTGGATGCAGCCGGCTGTCAGGACATGGATGAGTCATCTCTAGGTGTATGACAGATTACCTGCATCTATTCGTTCAAAATTAACTGTTCATGTTTATGTGTTTCTCAATTGCCTGTTCCTAGTTCCATCACAGCAGTTCATTGTTCATATTTCTGCATGTCTCAGTCTCTTATTTGTGCTAATAGGGCATTGATTGTCTATGACCGTTGATGCTTCTTGCTTTACAGAGATGGCCAGTTTTTTTTGCGAGTGCTGGGCCCAAGACACTACTGTAATCTCAGACGTCAACTTGGCACTCTAGGATCACCTTTTAGCCACGATTTTAGTCTTAACTAAGTTGGGCGTCAATTATGTTTGTGTATGGACCAGACTGACCCAGGGGAGACTTCAGGAAAAAGCTATGAGCTTCTCTAACATTCATGGATATGTTCGGAGTGCAATTTTAAAGACTTTTCATTGAAACTTAAAAAAATCTTATTTGTATTTGTAATCTCCTGCATTTTAATGATCTATTCAAAAAAACTTCTATGAAGTCCTGTGTGCTCACATGATAATTTATATTCCGAAAGGATATGGTGAATAATTGGTTTAATATTATAAAGTTTAGCAAGAAGAGAGTTTCATACCTAACAGGGCCAACATAAATTTGGAATGGCGTCAATTATTTGTAGTTTCTATTTTTTGTTTTGATTGTTTGGATTTTTGGGACTTTGGGTTGAGTATAGAGAGTGAAAATTTTGGTGAATCTATTGAATTTTGGTGATAGTTTTCTTGCGTTTAAGATGTTGAATTGCCAAATATAATTTTTAGGTGATTTGTTTGTCAACAAAGTGAAATCCAAATTGAAACAAGTGAGATTTTGTGTTTAAAGTGACATTAAATGAACCAACCTATGTTTAGGTGATGAATTTTGCAATTATTTCCTACTTTGGTGAAAAACAACAATGAATTATGTGGCTTACAGTTTGTTTTTCTGATTTGAGTTTGACAATATATCTTTTCAACTCTATTGATTGTCCTCAATCAATGTTTATTTTTGGACTTTCTACAGGTGTTCCCATATGGATCAGTACCATTAAAAACTTATCTTCCTGATGGAGATATTGACCTGACTGCCTTTGGTGTTGCGAGTGTTGAGGATGCTATGGCCCATGATATGGTATCCATACTTGAAGGAGAAGATCAAAGTTGTGCTGCAGAGTTTGTCGTAAAGGATGTCCAACTCATTCGTGCTGAGGTTTTCATCTTTCAACCTAGACATATTCTGAAGTCTTTTTTTGCTTGACATTGGTTAAAAATGTCTCTAGTCCGTACATAGTTTGGGTTGTTTCTTCTTATTTTTTGTTTCTGCATGCTTGATGTAGGTGGCTTGTGATAAATAAATCACTGCTCAAACTCTGGAGTACTATGATATTTTGTGTAAAGAACAAGTGCATCATTCAGTTTTGTACAATTTGGTAGAATATTAGTACTATTTAAAAGCATTATACCATCTTATTGAGGATAATGGAAATCCCTCTTTTAGTTTAGTTGATTACAATCTGTATGGTGCTGTGTTGCCGATTTTGGTGTACTATCTATGATTATAGTTAGCTGTAGCTGCAGCCTGCATGCGCTGGTGCCATTCTAGGGAAAATGTCTATGTGGCACTGCATTTAATTTCATTTGGCATTGTTGCCATTTATATACATTGTTCTCTAATTATTCATTCGTCTTGCCATCCGTCCATCTATTTTAACATCTTTGTATGTGCCTGTGCATTGCCTGAGGCAAACAAATTGTCCTAGTGGGATGTGAACATCCCCTTGCAGATATGCGATTATGAAGCCCTTTTTTATTCCAGAATAGAATACGAATGAGAGTCCAGTTACTCTCTTTCATCGAAAAAAACAATAAAAAAAAATGTGCCTCGGATTCTTATGCTTGTGCATGGCAACGGATGCATTCTTGGATTGCTTAGGTGTTTTTTCCCATATGCTTGTTTTTCCTATATATGCTCTTTATTAAGTCATTGCCCAAGCACTTAAGGAGACTTGATTGTGTATGCATATGCACGACTTGTATGCACAGTCCATCGATTTTTTGTCAGCTGAAAGGATGATGCATTGATGAAGCCTTAAGGAAGATTATTTCTATGGCTTCCCACAGAATATGGAAGTCTACAAGTGTTTCATTTTTAGGCTATACCTACTAGAGCTTTTCTTCAAATGTTTTAGGGAATTAAATCCTGTCTCAGCATAGTGTTTTTCATATGCTACCAGAATTTTAGAATAAACTTGATTTGGAGGGTCCCTTGCCTGCTTCTGCATTTTTATGTAACTTTTATTGGCACACACTGCCTACTGATGAATGTTCTTAAGCAATTAGGTTTTTGGGGTTTGCTGTGTTGAGAGTATTATTATTATATTTTATATAATTGTAATTAATATACCTCACTAAGGGTATACTAGTCTTTTGTATTTTGTTAGATAACTATAAATACCAATTGATAGTGAGAGGTAGGGTATGTTTCACCCCCTCTCTATCTCTCTCTCATATTGTGTTTTGTCTCTCTCCATTCTTCAAACCTAACATGATATTTGAGCAAGTTTGATCCAAAATTGGTTTCTTTCTTTCTTTTCTTTCCTTTTTTCTTTTCCTCATTTGCTTAGTCTACTGTGCAACCCACGGCATGGTCTAGGGTTTCTGTTATCCTGTGCCTGACTAGTGGTTGTATGTGGTGGTTGGATATCATTGTTGCTGTGGTGAGGGATTCTAGTTGCACCGTTGTCGTTCGTGTATTCCCATGCGATGTAATTGAGATTCTATGATCGAGTCGAGTGTTGTTCTGTTACTGGATGCTTTATTGGTTGTGTTGTGGTGGTCTGTTGTTGTGCCATTGGTGCTAACGGCGTGATTTGTTGTTGTTGTTGGTGGTGTGGTTTGGTTTAGACGCTGTGATCGACTTTGTTGTTATTACTTGATTATGGTGTTGTTCTATTACTGGAGGCTTTGGTGGGTGTGTTGTGGTGGTCGCTTGTGGTCTATTATGCGTCGTTTTTGTTGCAGGAGTTTTTTGTTGTGCGTTGTCAGAAGCTAGGGTTTTGTTTAACCCTTCGACGTGGAGAAGACGAATTCCAATTGGATCTGGGCCAATTTGTTGGGTTATTACCCCAATTGGGTCATGGGCTAACTTAATTGCCCATTGTCCAAGCCCATCGTCCCAAGCGCCAACAAAGGTCTACCGTTCAAGCTTGTCTTTTCAAGCCCATCGTCTTCAGCCCAGCTCAAGTGAGCCTAGCAAACTTAGGGTATAGGTTTAGATTGGTTCAAGTTTAAATCGGTTCAGTATCAGACCGGTCCAGATTACGTTCAAGTTGATTTAGGTTGGTTCTATCCCGGTTCAGGCCGGTTTAAATGCTTTTACATCCGGTTCCAACCGATTCTTTTGTTTTCAGCCACTTCTGAGGGTTCAGAGGCTATTTTAGCATCGGTTTAGCCTCTCTTCATCATATCTATGTTGGTTTAAGCTCGTCGTCTGGTTTTCTATACATTTAGCCTTGGATTCTTTTACCGTTGACTGCCTTTGCACTATTTCGATGACGTTTTTTATATTATTTGATTTACTTTTTTTGGTTTGTCTCAACATCTGTAGTATTACTATGGAGCCCAAGACTGATACTCCGCCTTTTGCCCCTATCAAGCCACCCACACTTTCCCCGACTGTCCTTTTTAATGCCCCGATGACTTCATTCAAATTCAATGGAATTAATTATGTTTTATGGTCCCAATCTGTTCAAGTATTTCTTAAAGACAAGTCTTACAAAATATTTGGTAGGAGCAAAACCCAAGGAAAGTGATTCCAGGTTCGATTAGTGGGAGCAAGAGGATGCACATATTATTTTATTACTGTTGAACAACATTAAGCCTCATATTAGTTCTACATTGCTTTATCTCGATACTGCCAAGGAAATCTGGGATCATTTGACAATCATGTATTCTGACACTGGTAATTTTACTCGTGCTTATGAATTCTACAAATAATATTTTCACCTTGACCATAGTATTCTGCATTTAGAGGATTATTACTCCTAAGTCGGGGGAGTTTGTGACGAATTGAAGATCTACCGCCCTTTCACCATTGGTGCTCTACTTTAAAAGCGATAACGTGAGGATTCGGATGTTGTTTGATTTCTTGTTGGTTTTAAGCTGGGGTATGAATCTATTTGTGCGTAGATCTTGGGTGGTCCCAACGTTCCATCCCCTTCTTTGGTCTTTTTGTGGTTATAACGTGCTACTTTGTCTGGTGCTTATTTTACTTCTAGCATTGATCATGGTCCTTCTACTAATCGTTTAGCTTTAGTTGTCTCTGATGGCAACACAAAAGGGCTGTAGTGGAGGTTGCAGGGGCTGTCTTAGTACTCGTTTATGTACTCATTGTGGTCGTACTAACTACACTATTACTTACTGTTGGGATTTACATGGCAAGCCCTCTGGCGTTGCCGATCAAGTCTCCAATTAGGAAGATGCTCACTCCTTACATGCACCATCAGCACGTTCGACTCTTCCTAACTCTAAGTTACTATTACACAGGAGGAGTATGCTCAGTTCATGTTCCAACAACTGGCAACACCCTTTTTTTGCAAGACTATTTTTGTCCAATCAGGTATAACTTCCACTTGTTTACTGTCATTCACTAGCAACCCTTAGATCATAGACTTTGGCGTCTCTGATCACATGACTGGTTCATCTAGTGTCTTTTCATCCCCTAGAATAAGTAAAGTCCCTCCTTGAGCACTTCAAATCTCATCCCTGTCTCTATAACCTAAATTGTCAAGTTCCTAGTCTTAGTTATGTGTCGTCTGTGTCTTATAAAGTTTGTTAATTTAGTAAGTATCGCCGTGTGTTATTTTAGTCTAGCATTAATAATCACGTGTTTAGTCCATTTGAATTAGTACATTCTAATATATGAGCTCTAATAAAGAATATTTTACCTAATAAATATAATTATTTTGTGTCATTTGTGGATGATAATTCTTGTGTGACTTGGTTATTTCTTATGAATGCTTGTTTTGAATTGTTTTCTATATTTGAGACATTTCGTAAGAAAATCAAAATCCTGTGGTTGTCATATTCGTATCTTCGTAAGATTGACATTGTCCATCAAACGTTATGTATCCACACCCCGCAACAAAATGGTGTGGCCGAGCGTAAAAGTTGTCATCGGTTGGAAGAGACTCGCACATTTTTATTTCAGATGCATATTCCTTGATGTTTTTTGAGTGATGATGTTCTTTTTGCTTATCATCTCATTTATCATATTCTGTGTCTTCTGTGTTATAGGGGCAAAGCCCACATTTTGTCCCTTTTCTCACTTCTATTTTATTTTCCTTATCTATTAAGGTCTTTGGTTGTTTTTGTTATATTCACAACTTGGGTCTTGGAAGTGATAAACTTTCCCCTCGTGCTACAAAATATATTTTTCTTGGTTATTTGCGCACACAGAAGGGGTATCAGTGTGATCGTCCCATCCTCTGTAGATACTTCACTATTGCTAATGTCATTTTCATTGATTCGGACCCCTATTTCACAGCTTTTAATCCCTCTTTGGACCTTGACTTTGTGCAGTCACCTCCACCCCTCCTCTTCCCTTACCATCGGTCATTCCACTACCTACTATAATATCACCCTCTTCACCACCCCTGCCTGCTCCTGTCCTATGCCGTGTACACTCTCGTTGTCCACGATCATCTATTGAGGTGCCTTTATTGTCTTCCTCACTATTTTTTGATCCTAGTATTCCGGTTACTAGTTTCTCTTTACCCATTGTTCTCCGTAAAGGTACTTAATCTTGTGTTACTCGGTATCTTATTATTAATTTTGTTTCTTATAATGCTTTGTCTCATGCCTTTTTTTTGTTTCATCTATTTCATCTCTCAGCTATCTACTCTTTCTACTCCTAAGACATTATGGGGTGCGCTATCTGGTTCGTGTTGGAGGAAAGTTATGGAAGTGGAGATGGATGCCTTACTTCATCATGGGACTTGAGATTTTGTTTCTTAACTTTCTAGTAAAAAGAATGTTGGTTGTCGATGGGTGTATATAGTCAAACGCCTCAAAGCCAAACTTCTTGCCAAGGGATTTACTCAAACTTATGACGTTGATTGTGAGGAAACCTTCTCTCCTGTTGTCAAAATTTCTTCTGTTTATGTAATGATTTCTTTAGCAGCTAATCTTCATTAACCATTGTTTCAGTCATATGTGAAAAATGCCTTCTTGTATGGTGACTTGGTTAATAAGTCTATATGGAGCAGCCATTCGAGTTTGCAGCTCAGGAGGAGTATCATAAGAGTGTTTGTCGGCTAAATAATTTTTTTTTATGGTTTAAAGCAGTCATCAAGAGCGTAGTTTGATAACTTTTTGGAGGCAATTTTAGAGTTGGTCTTCTTAGATGTCAGACAAACTACTCTGTTTTTCACAGATATTCTAATTTTGGATATATTATACTAATTGTTTATGTGGATGATATTGTAATTACTGATAATGATTTTGAGGGTATTACAAAGTTGAAAGTCTTCCTCGGGGATCAATTCCATACTAAAGACCTAGGCAAATTTAGGTACTTGGTATTGAAGTTACCATGTCTAAGTAGGGCATTTGTTTGTCTTAGCAAAAGTATGTACTCGACATGCTAGCACAAGCAGGTTTATTAGGTGGTAGACTAATTGATGTTTCAATGGATCCAAATCAAAATTTGTTGATGAATGATGATACATTGTTTGAAAATCCACAGGTCGGTTGAGAAACTAAATTATCTTACTATTAGTTGACTAGATATTGCAAATACAGTTAGTGTTGTGAGCCAGTTTAAGGAATGCTCAACAATACCATATTGGGATGCAGTCAGAGGCTGAGTAAAGGGTGATGGTGCATACCACTAGTGAGTTGACATGGGTACGACACTTTCTTTAGGAGATTGATTTTTCAGTCCAGCTTCCCTTACAACTATTCTGTGACAATCAGATAGCAGTAAATCCCATGTTTTAAGAGAGAACCAAACATATTGAAGTTGATTGTCACTTTATTTTAGACAAGATCTTGGATGGAGATATTGCAACACCATTTGTGAAATTTGAAGATTAGCTTGCAGATATGTTCATCAAAGCATTGAACCACACTCGTCTTACAACAATTTGTTCCAATCTTGGATTATATAGTATATATACTCTGGCTTGAGAGGGAGTGTTGAGCACTGTAATTAGAATTAGACCGGACTGGTTCAACCGTGACGCAGGACTTAGACTGGAGAAGGAATCGAACCGCCTTGAACCTGTTAAACTGGCCGATATTGTACTAAATCTGTGAATTGGATGATTTTTACAAACCGGGTAGTTGGAATATCATTTCATATTAAAAAAAAATTCTCTAATTGGGACATTTTGCCCTAAATCGATCGCAGAGTGCACAGCAGACCACTTCGCAGTCGCACTTCACCTTACTCGATCATTCCGGCGACAAACAACATCTAAGGGAGCGACCACTCATCGTGATCTGTCTTACTCAGGCGACGAGCAGGAGCAGCTTCAATCCAGCCTTTAATCGTTTGATATGATTTGTTATTGTTCGTCATCTGCGTTGGTTTTGGGGGCTGTGTGCAAGAGTTTGAGAAAGGGATGAATGTAGAAAGAGAGATGTATTAGTTTGAGAGAGAAAGACGTGTGGCGGTGTGGGATCTGGAGTTTGAACAAATGAATTGGAGAGAAAAGAAAAAAGGAAAAAATAGGAGAAGATTTATGTTTGGGTCATGATTAATGTTTGTAAAAATAAAAGAAAAATAGTGTCTGTTTATACCAAATATATCTCTTAAGGACCAAAATTCAATGAGTGACAAACCTTAAGGATTAATGGTGCAATTTATCCTAACAGTTTTTATAGAATGCAAGTTGTTTTTTTTACGTCATGCACTAATTTATTAAAGTTGTTCTCTTGATCTTTTAAGAATCATTGGTTTTTCCTATTTTAATTAGGGGTAAACTGGTTAGATGTTATGCTGTTTTCTTTATGTACACTTGTTCCTGATGAAGCGCTCCATCCAACAAGCACCTAATAATTTATAATCCAACAGTTTTTGTTATACTAGTTAAATAGCAGCTCATTCATATTCATTATAGCTTACATCTAAGAAGCATGGACATGGACATGGGACACGGACACGTCGACACGACATTTCTCAAAAAAGTAGGATACAAACACGTTGAGGACACGCTACAAAAAAATTATATTTTATATATAGCATTATATAATTTATTACAAATATAGTGATAATGATATACAATTCATAAAAGATTAAGTATTTTATAATAAGTAAATCTAATGTCTAGTCATCTTTGTGAATTTTTAGACTAAAACATCCTCATAATAGTCAGTAATCATCAATTTTTTTTTGTAGACAATGCGTACCTAATAAATAATTTAAATAATTGCTCTCATTTTCTTAATTCCTATTTTTTAAAACTTTTATGCATCTTTTGTTTTTATTATTATATTTGGAGTACAATTTTAACATGTCTCGTATTAATAATTATATGTTCTAAAATTTTTAAACTTTGTTAATCACATTTCAACACATTTCTATTGTTTAGTGGTGGACACATTCTAAAGAAGTGTCGGACACGTCACAAAAAAAGTGTTCAACACGTGTCCAAAATTAAAAATTTATCATTTAATTATGGACATAGATAAAAGAGTATTTGACATGTGTCCGCGAGTGTCCGAAGAGTGTCGGTGTTTGACACATGTCCGACACGGATACGTCACCCTCTCGAGAGTGTCCATGCTTCATAGGCTTACATCTATAGAATGTGTCTGATACAACAGGTGCGCGGGAGATGATGTTATTAGCCCTGTATATATATCTGTGCGGCATCAGTTTGGCATGTAGGTCGCCCTTGTGAAAATGAAGGGGTTTTAGATCCTGCTCCCACTGCTAGTCTCTCATTGTTTTATCTTTTTAAAGGTCAATAAAATAATCCCTTAAAGATTGGAAACCTATTTTTAAGTGTTGTATGCTTGATGATGTTAGATCCTTGACGTTTCGATAACATATGATTCTTATATGGCTTCAGTTGGCACTAACTCCAACAATTCCTTTACTTTGTGGCAAATGTTTCTGCAAGCATATAGCTTCAGGTGATGTATACATTATGACTGGTGATTTTGATAAATATTCGGATGCATTAACATATTTTGGAAAGTGGATGTGGAAATTTTTATGAGAAATCCAAAGCTGATTGCAAATTTTAAAATTTGCAAAGGGTTGCTTTTCAGGAAAAGAAATTTTGATTGGTAGGAACTTGAATCAATTGTAGTCTCATGCAATTTGGTTTCCCTTAACAAAATTTCTTGGCTTCTCCCTGCTTGCTTGGTTTAAATCTATAAAGGGCCTCAAATTATTCCAGGAATTCCTTTCAAGTTTTGGTTTAATGGTTTAGCAGAGAAATCCTATTTAATGGTAGATGGTGTTGGTTCTTTCGTTTGGGAATACTAAATTAAAAATACACTTATTGGAAGGCAAAGAAAAAGAGAACGAAACAAAAAGGTAGGTGAGTGGGAACACATATTTCTGTCTCCCTCAACAAAGTTTCTTGGCTTCACCCCTTCTTTACTTGGTTTAAACCCTTGGAGGGTCTCACATTAGTTCAGGAAATCCATTCGAGTACTGCATCTATAGTTTAGCTGAGAAATCCTAACAGATGGTAGATGGTGTTGGTTCTTTTGTTTGGGAACAGTAAATACACTTGTGGGAAAGGAAAAGAGGAAGAAACTAGAACATAGATGAATGAGAACATGTATTTCAGTTATCAGGAGTCACTTTATGTTGGGACTTGGAAATGATTGCAAGTTTGTTGCATTTGCAACTGTTCATTATCAGTGGCATACTTTTTTGTCGAGAAAAATGTAATGGAAACTGAAGAATGGGTTATGCAGTTCCTAAAGTTTATGAGAAAGAAATTATTACTAGTGGTGAATTAATATTCCTAAGTTGCATAGATTTCATGGGGATTTTAAGGACATTGATATGTGAGAAACTGGGTCGTATAAGGTATGTAGAAATTTTTGAAACCCCCCCTTCTTTTTCAGCTCTTTTCTCTCGTCCAAAAGAAAAGAAAGGAGTATATAGGAAAGCTTAAGTTTTCCTTTTTCATATATCACTGATGTAATGCTTTGGATTTTGACAGCTGATACCGGCACTAAGAACCAGGACCTTATGTCCTTTTTTATGTTATTTACCTTTGGTGAGCATGTGCCTTGGTGCAGCGGTAAGAATGCACCATGGTAACCTTGATGTCAATTGATTGTGTAGTGGAAACACCATTTCCATATGTAGGGGAAGGCTGCATACATTTCACCCTCCCTAGATCCCGCAGTGGCGGGAGCAACATGCATTGAGCCACCTTTTGTTTGCCTTTTATGAAGCAACTAAATTCCATCTTTGATCTGGAGATGATTTTATACAAAGTCTTATAGCAGATCAACTTGATTTCCAATTGTTTATCTAACCTGGTATTGTGGATATTGGATTTTGTGATGGCAGGTTAAGCTTGTAAAATGCATTGTGCAGAATATTGTTGTGGATATTTCATTCAATCAAATAGGGGGGCTCTGTGCGCTATGCTTTCTTGAGCAGGTGGGCTAGCCTCTTATCACCATTGTGAAGGCTACCCTTTTGAATTTCACGTTATGCCACATGAATACATGTTGTGGATGCTTTAGTAAGACTTGTATGTTCTTCGTTAGTGTCCATGGCTTTTGCAATATTACATTTATGGATATGCTTAGCTGGGTCAGAATTTTATTATTGTATTCTGAATAACAAAGGCAACTCATTGCTGTAAAGGAAATAAGGATTTCAATTGGGGTGGCCCCTTCCCCATCACCAAACTCCAAAATCAAGCTCTTTCGTGCCTGCCCCACCCTGGGTACGGGTTCCGACAAACCCAGCCCCATCCTGTTTGGGATCAGCTTGACTTGCCGCATCCCCCTGCCATGTAGCGAGTACTCAATTTCATAGCCTCACACTTGAGCTATAAAAATAATAATAAGGGGGTTTTGCAAATTCAGTACATAATAGGAGTCAGATGAGTTTGGCGATTGAGTTTGGATTATCTAGTTCCACCACTACCACACCCTCAAATACAACATCCTGTACAAGGGGCGTGATGGGCATGGTCTCTATTTAGTGCGCCACATTTGTATCCCTAATAGGCAATCAGATTTCTCGATGTTTTTCAGCGATGCTTTGGTTAGTCATATTCCTTTTCAATCAAGAGTTATATAACTAAAGAGGAGATACACTCTCAGTCAAAATCTAAAAGAGAAGCTTTAGATTTGAAGTACCTTGTACTGGGGAAGTAGTGAAGATCAATGGCTAAGAGATATCAAAGAATGAGACCTCCTCTGGCATTATCATTGCTGTAGTTGAGGCTTTGTTGAATTAGATTTAGGTCAAGCATATACCATTGGCTGCCAGAATTATGTATTGACTGGGTGGTTTAGAAATTGCTCTTTGAAGACAGTTAAAAGTGTTTGTTTGGTGGGTCTATCAGAAACTACTCTCACATTTCAAGCTAGATATCCGAAAAAAGTCTTTTCATTATCCTATCAAAAAAAAAAAAAGAAAAAACAATTTCACCCATCATATCTTTATAGCAAGTTATTGTATTGGAGAGAGTGGTTGTGTACATGTGCACTTTCTAGTTATGACATGAAGTTTTTTTTCCACTTATTTTTGCTACATATTGTGCTTGAATTCAATTGGGACTGGAATAATTACCTATTACTCACATATATGAAGATTCTCTTGGTTATCTTGAGCATGAAGGTGGACTGTTTCCACTTTTGAATTTCACATTTCCGGTACTCCTTATTGTACAGGTTGACTGCCTTATTCGAAAGGACCATCTCTTTAAGCGCAGTGTCATACTGATTAAGGCCTGGTGCTATTATGAGAGTCGCATTCTTGGGGCTCATCATGGCTTGATTTCTACATATGCTTTGGAGACTTTAGTTTTATATATCTTCCATCTCTTCCACTCAACATTAAATGGTCCTCTGGCAGTGAGTGCTCATGGGAATCATTGTTTGTATTCCTAAAAAAATATTCGCGTAGCTTGATCTTAATGATCGTGCTTGTTGATTTTAGGTCCTCTATAGATTTTTGGACTACTTCAGCAAATTTGATTGGGACAACTACTGCATCAGTTTAATTGGGCCAGTCCGTCTATCTTCATTGCCTGAAATCGTGGGTGAGCAACATGTTCTGGCATTGGTACTCCATGTTATTGGTTTTTCTTATTTAATATGCTCATTCTCTCATCCCCTTTTCCAGCTGAGGCACCCGAAAATGGTGGAAGTGACCTATTGCTGAGCAATGATTTTCTTAGATTTTGTGTGGAGACTTTCTCAGTTCCTTTGAAAGGTGTTGACATAAATTCAAGGACATTTCTTCCAAAGCATCTGAACATAGTTGATCCATTAAAGCAAAGCAACAACCTTGGCCGAAGTGTCAGCAAAGGTAGTAGCTTTATTCCCCCTCCCCCCTGCGGCCACCCCAACACACACAGAATCCTTTATGGTTTTATTATTGCTTGAGAGGCAAGGTTAGAAAGGGTCTCATTTGTGCACTAGGTATGGCCATTTTAATGTTGAGTGTATTTTAGGAAAGCCAATGTTTTGTGGGTTTGCTCACTGACATGCGAAGGAAAGAAATTTGTCCCTACAGTACATACAAGTTTCTAAATAATTATTATACCATAAGAATGTAAACCTTGCCTAATCTACATTCAAAATTTTTGTTGGAAAGATCAAGCCTGTCTTTTGTTTCAGGCTCATTTAAAATTTGTTGATGCACTGAAGAATCAGCTACAGGTTGTGCCTGGAGCCATGATAATTTGTTGTTCCCCAACAACCTTGTTTTGCTTTCTTCTCCCCTCCTCCTTCCATAATACCGAAAAGAAAAAAAAAAAAAAAGAGAGAAAATAGAAGCAGCTAATGATGGCATGCTTGCTTTGTGTAGGAAATTTCTTTCGGATACGGAGTGCTTTCACGTATGGGGCTCGAAAACTTGGACAAATTCTCTTGCAGCCAGAAGAAAACATAGATGTAGAACTTCTTAAATTTTTCTCAAACACTTTGGATAGACATGGGAGTGGACCGAGGCCTGATGTTCAAGATTCTGTCCCAATATTTAATCACTCTAGGTTTGAGCCTGCATTCTCAGTTTCAGAGACCAAGCCATGTCAAGAATACAAGGTCATTTCTAAATGTATTGACAGATCTGGAGATTTTAAGTTCAATCCTGATGGATTGACCCAGGACACAGTCAATAACATTGAGGCATCCGGAACAGAAACAACATTTAGCAAAATGGCAGATGGACATCAAAGAGGCTATGTGGAAGTGTGTCACTCTACAAAGCCATCGGAGGCTGACAGTTCATCCAAAAGGAGTGTTCTTTTGGGTTTTCGTTGGGATTCAAAAGACCTCTCTACCACCAAAATTCATGGTCTTAGGATTTCAAATGATTCAGCTGAAGTTTCCCCTCTAAATGTTGAGGTGAGTGCTTCATCAGTGGGTATAGCACATCATGCACCACACCTCTATTTCTCCAACTCCAGATTGGGTAATGGAGATATAAGACATGGAATTTCAGACTCACAACAGTCAGAACATTATGAAAATGAAGTTTCTTCTGGACTGTTGCAAGCACCTGATGGAGGAGGCATTATCATTGGCCATGTCCAGCACAAGAACCTCTTGGTTGGTGATCAGGAGGTTCCAACCCCTGTTGGTTCAAAGGATGATCCTTCAGTTCCGAAACCAGTTGCTTTCCCACAAGATTTACATCATGTTAATTGGGATTGTGCCTCGGAAAGCAATGCTGGAAATTCTGAATCGTTGAAATTGTCAGATCTCAGTGGGGATTATGACAGTCAATTGAATTATTTACGATATGGCCGGTTGTACTACGAGTATGCCTTGAGTGTGCCTGCTCTGCCCATGCCACCCCCACCACCACCCCCTCTTGCTCAGTTTCAGTTCAAGAATTCATGGGATGCAATTCAGCACTCATCACAGTTCAATGGTAATGGGGTTTCCCACGGGAGTGCCAATGGTGTTCTCCCAAGTCCAGCATTCTATCCCATGAACCCAGTGTTGGTACCTGGTGGCACCTTTGGCTTGGAAGAGATGCCAAAGCCACGAGGAACAGGAACATACTTTCCCAACATGGTATGCTTCTGAATGTGGTATTTATTTTAAGAATGTGAAGTAATCATGTTTCAGCTCAGTCAAACTTGATGTCACTTTGCAGCTTCTGTTTTTAACATACTGTTGATGTGGTGAGCCTCATAATCTCAGAAATGGTTTTATGCATTAATGTTTGCAGAGTCGGTCTCCACAAGGTTATAGGCCTTCAACAGTGAAGGGAAGGAATCAGGCACCTGTGAAGTCCCCTCGTAAAAATGGCTGGGGTGTGACACCCATTGAAGCGAATATGCTCGACGGAAGCAGCCGTGAGCAATCACAATCAGCAGTCGCTGTTGACCATGTTGGTGGGAAGCCGGGGTCTTCAGACATCCACCAGTGTGGTTCCCCTCGTGGGAAAGTACACCCTCATGCCAATGGTTCAGTCCTCCAATCGGGGGGAGTTGTTGATTTTGGGTCAGTAGGGCATGCGTTATTGGGAGCACCCTTGCTAGAAAACAGCAGGCAACCAAGAACTGTCTCGTTGCTACCTCAAGCTTCTAGCCAAGGCCTCCCCTCTCCTGGAACACAAAAACCAAAAATTTTGTTGCCTTTGGATCAGGATAGGTATGAGAATCTCATTATTTGTGAATTTATCTGGTGTTGGACGTCTTTAGGGCTTTGTTTAAGCTTTTTATTTTATTTTATTTAAGCTGTTCTTTCTTTTGGACATGCAGGGTTACGGTACAGTCATCATATCATCTAAAAGATGATGATGATTTCCCTCCTCTGTCTGTCTAAATGTGGTAGGAAGATATCTTCTCTTTATGCGGTTGTAGACTATATAAACTTATAGAAAAGGGTATGCTGGCATGCCACCGTAATGCCGAGCTTTTCTGCCTTTGTGGCTCCTCAACTATTGCCCGGAAGATGTTAAAAAGGAATCGTTTGTCCGGGGTATTTTGGACATTTGACTAATTGGTTTCCCTCCTTAACCCCTCTCCTTTACAGTGAGTTTGTTGTGTTTATGTATAGGATGTTAACATCATGTTTTTTTATCCATTTTATTCCCAAATCATCACTTGTAGTATGGACCTTAAAGGTGCAAAGTCGTTTTGTCGATTATGTGAAATGTAACATTAACTAGAGAATCAATGTTGTCATGTATCTAAAATGATAAAACAGAAGGCTATTCTACTGTCAGTTGGGCATCCGGAGCATATGTATATGTAGAGAGCTAGTTAATGCTACGTCCCCTACCCCCTCTCTCAGATTTATACTTCTGACGCCTAACATTGTTGATTTAGTTATCTAGTATTGTTGATTTGGCCATTTGCTTGTTAGAAAAACCTGAATTTTGCCCCAGCGTAAAAGCCAACAGAGAGGTGATCCAGATGTTTATTGCCCCTGCACGGTGTTGGGGGCATTACTGCGTTGCAGAATTTTATTGCCGGGTTAACATTGGACCATGTGGCTTGATGGTGCATGTTGTGGGTGTGTGTAGATGGACTAGTCGCAGTCACATAGGTCATAACCGGATGAAAAATCAGTTTATTTTTTTGTTCATCAGGATGAAAATTCAGTTGATGCCATGTATTTTGCATCCCAAGTGTGATGAGTGTCAACTGAGACACTCCTGTTAGAGCTGGGATGATCTTGAAACACGAGATTACGAATTTTTTGGCTAAATTTTGTTCAACTAACCCGCTGATGTAGGTTGGATGGGAAGGCCTTAGGAGTTCATCATCTTGAAATCTCAAGTTTGAGTCTATGTTCTAGTTAACCAAATGTGTTTAGTTTGTCAGTGATTGGGTGCATCCCTTGTGAGATTAAAGAACGCACGATTGGCACCGAGTTTAGTTACAGCAGTGACCGTTTGTCCTATGCGTCAAGTGCAAGTTACATTGCCAAGGGTTTATCAATAGAGGACCAGACTGTTAGAGAAGAAAAAAGCTATTTGAGAGAGAGAGAGATAGAGAGATGTGTAGCCTGCGTTTAACGACTCTATTTTGTCAAAAACTCATTTCTCTTTGCGTATATTGAAGCATAATGGTCGACCCATCCCTGACAATTTCTCAAAAAAACTAATACTGTTGTTCCATGTAGAACTGATTCAACCCAGAACTGTTTTTAAGTTCCACCTATTGTTTCAATTATTGCTTGAAATTATTTTTCAATTCAATAATTGAATGCTGATGGCATCAACAATCCCAATGTTTAGAGAAAAAGCAGGGACAAGAGGTGGGGGTGGGGGTGTAGTAGAAGCATATTACTCTATTTGGTATATCATACACAAAAAGACTAAATTTTGGACACATTCGCCAATATGACTATCATAAATAATGTATTTATCCATTTCACGCAACACATCGATTTTAAAATTTGTAAATTTTATGTGTCACTTTCACAACTACCAAAATCAATTTAATGAACAATGCTACATGGATTTAAAAAGTACACTTAAAAATTAGATTTGATAATTTCAACCATTGATTTCATTGTAGGTCCCAGTATTTATTGGGACTCACTACTTATTCAATAGTTGAGATTATCAAGTCTACTTTTTAAGTATAGTTTTTTAGTCCATTTAGCATTATTCCAATTTAATTAATAGAAAGTAATAATTTCAGAGTGATGTGGACACATCAGATAAGGCCATCTATTTAGCACTCTCAAAATGCCTTCAATTTCAAAATTTATATAATAAAGTAGTTTATAATTTAAATATTAAAAGATAAACAAAATGACTTTTACTATTCGCAGTTGAGATCGTTTTAAATTTTACTTTAAAGTTAATCTAACGGAATATTAATACCCTAAATTTAATAGGAAAAATAGGCTCCTAAGGGTGTGTTTGGAGTGACTTTTTAAAAGTACTTTTAGAAATTATTTCTCATAAATATTTTTTTTTAAAAATAGTGTTTAAAACCGTCCCACCAGTACCTCTACCACCACCACCGCCACCGCCACCACCACCGCCACCCCCACCCCACCCCCACCCTCGCCACCACAGTCACCGCCACCATCACCACTGTCGCCGCCACAATAGTTGCCACCGCCACCACCACCCCCACCGTTCCTGCCACCCCCATCACCACCACTATCGCCGTCACCACCACCACCGTTGTTGCCACCAATGTCGGCACCACCACGGTTGTCACCGCCACCACCATTCCACCATCCCCATCGCCCCCGCCACCCCTACCCCCACCACCACCATCACCGCCGCCACCACCGCCCACACCCACCACCGTCACGCCCACCACTACCACCACCACCACCACCACCGTCGACGTCGCCACCATCGTTGCCGCCCTCGCCGCCACCACAGTCATTGCCACCCACCACAACCATTATCGCCTCCTACCACCACCACTGCCGCCCACCACCTTTTACCCTACTACAAACCGATATTTAAATTTCTTTATCTCTTCTCTATGTTTGTGATTTAATTTGGATATGTATACAAATATATTTATTGTTTATTATGTTTTATTACTCTGTGCCTTCAGGCACATGCAATAATTAGTACTATTAATAAGATATTGTCCCTCACACACAAAAGTCATTAATCCACATATCCTTTCTACCTATAGGCTACTCAAATAACATTGCCTTTTACCATGTCTTGGCTTGTTACATTTTTATTAAAAAAAAATGAGTATGTGATATATTCAACTAGGAAGATGAGGCAATGCTACTTTATAATAATTTATATAATAAAGTAGTTTACAATTCAAATTTCAAAAAATAAAAAAAATGACTTTTATTTTTTTGCAGTTTAGATCACTTAAAATTTTACTTTAAAGTTAATCTAACGGCTAATATTAACACCCCAAATTTAATAGGAAAATAGGTCCCTAAAGGTATGTTTGAGATAACTTTTTAAAAGTATTTCTATGAATAAGTACTTAAAAAAAAAAATAATGTTTGAAACTGCCTCACCACTACCTCTACCACCACCCCCACCGTCCCACCACTACTACTACCACCACCGTCGCCACCACCAACACTATCGCCGTCGTTGCCGCTGCCACAGTCGTCATTGCCACCACCATCACCCCTAGCGCCACCACCACCGCCACCTACCACCACTGTCGTCGCCACTGCAACCACCACCACTACCATTGTCGCCACCACCACCACCACCACCACCTCCTCCATTGCCGTCACTACCATCACCATCGCCACCATTATCGCCACCGTCACGCCACCCCATACCACCATCACTACCACCATTATTGCCACCACAATCGCCGCCACTGCCACCATAATCGCCGTCACCGCCACCACCACCACTACGACCTCCACCATCGTCGCAGTCGCCACCACCACAACCACCATCACCACCACCACCACTACTGCCACCACAGTCATTGCCACCCACCATAACCATTACTGTTTTCTACCTCCACCACTGCAGCTCACCACCTCTCACCCCTTACTACAATCGATGCTTAAATTTATTTATCTCTGCTCTATGTTTGTAATTTAATTTTGGATATGAATACAAATATGTTTATTGTTTACCATTTTTTATTATTCTGTATCTTCAGGCACAAACAATAACTAGTATTTAAATATTATATTTTCTATTTTAGTTAGCCATTTTTTTAAGTTCAGTCTAATCATACTCTTTATTTTAACTAATTATTTCAACTAACATTAATTAACTTTCAGTAATATAATTCAAAAATGTTACGTGGCCTAACACGTCAACACTATAATAATGGCGGAGAATGATAACATGTCATGCCACATCATCAAAGTTTCAAATTTTATAACGGTCATATATTCAACAGTCATATATAATACTTAGGGTTTTCGTGTAATTCAACTCAAACCATCTAACTATAACAATAATTCTAATCAAACTTCAAATAATACAACCTAATAGTAATTTAACATCCAACCACTTCAAATAACACAAACCAATTGCACGATACATGTCTCATAAACCTAATATTTTCACAAATACTTGCATTAATATTTCATAGGGTTTAAAATCAAATATTTCATTATATAAAATATTAAGGGGGTGTTTTCGAAATCTTGGGGGATGGGGGAGGCAGGTTTCAAAATGCATTTCGGGTTTTGGCATGGGGGAGTGGGGAAGGGAGGTGGGATGCAAAATGGGGGGGGGGGAAGTGAAGGCGGATTGCTGAATGGGTTGGGGGGAGTTAGGTTTCGGAATTAGAGGGGGGGGGGGGAGGGGGGATTTGCAGCTTGGGGGTGGGGGATAAAGAAGATGAAGAACATACCTAGCAATAATCGTTAGAGAAGACGATGAAGGAAGATGCGCAAGCTGGTGAGCTTTTTCTCCCTCTACAGATCTGGCGAGCATGATGGTGCTCCTAGGTTTTAGCTAGCAAGATGACTAGCTGGTTGGAGCTGATTTTTGGATTAACCTCACCAAAATAACTAAAAAATGGATTTAGCTAACTGGGTTGAAGATGCCCTAAGTTAGTCTTCCTATTGTAAAGGGTACTTGACAGTCATCTTACTATTTTTAGGGATTCGCTACAAATTTAATTGCAACGATAAATTAAGTCTATAAATTATGCTAGCAAGTTAAATTTAAATAGCATTATTTTTTAATCAGTAATACTACGTTGACCAAATTTTGGGACAAATTAAGAGCTTAAATGATATGAAAACTGACTTTGACTTATTTATTTGGTGTCATGTTAGCTGACTTTGACTACAAATAATGTGTTGTCATATCATTTGAGTTTTTAATTTGGTCCCAAATTTTGATCAGCGTAGCATGACTATTTTTTAATTGATTATTTATGCTATGTTTTGGTATGATGAAAAAATAGAATGATGAAAAGTTAGAATGATGAATAAAACATCATGTTTAATAAAGAAGGATGAAAAAGTGCATGAATTAACTTTTCGTCCAACTCACTCAAATCAATCTCTCTAAAATAGGAAAGAAAGTGGATGAAAAATTATTTATTTGTGTTGATATGTATCTTATTTGTCTATATATCTTTTTATATATATATATATATATATATATATATATATATATATATATATATATATATATATATATATATATATATATATATATATTATATTAATTTTATATAAAAATACAATAAAATAATATGTATTTATATATATATTAAAAAATTTTAAAAATAAATTTTAAATTAAAAATATTTTTTCCATCTTAACTAGGGGTAAAATTTTTTGACTCAACACAATGACACGACTCGAACTCAACACGAATTTTATGATACGAACTTGATTAACTCGAACACGAAAATAAACAGGTCAACTCGTAACTCGACATGACATAATTAGTTAAATGAGTTGAGTTAAGTGTGAGTAATGTTCAACACAAACCCGTAATAACTCAACACGAATCTGACACGATACGATTCAATTGTTACCCTTAATCTTAGCCAGTAAAAAAAAAAATAGTCATTTTTATTTTTCATCCATCCAACCAAACACAAAAGAAAAAAATTGTATCATTCCTATTTTATTTCTTTGAAGGATAAAAAATGTATTTTTTCTACTTTTCATCTTTTCTACTTTCTATCATTCTTACCAAACAGAGCATTATTGTCTAACCCTCCACCCCCACCCCTCCCCCCCCAAAAAAAAAAAACTATCTCATTGTCAATGTTATGAATTGAAATAGAATATTATTTAATTATTCTTCTCCTTCATATTTCCGTTTGCATTAATCTAGTACTGTAGATGAGGATCGAGGCCTCAGAACCAAACAGCAAAACAGAGGGAACGAAGCCGGAGACAGAAGCTAAAAAAGTAAAACAGGTGGGTAGGAGGAGGACTCTTTCAGAAACTTTTGAAAACGAACCCGGAGACAAATGAAAAATGAAAGGGTGCAGTTTTTGTCAACTCATTAATAAGTATTTGAGCGTCCATAGCATGTGGGAACTGTTTGGTTTGTCTGTGCACCAACCAAACTGTGTTTTTTTTTAATAAAGGTAACGATATTTTACGCCAGAGGGAGAGGGAGATGGGGAGGGGGAGGGGGAGTTATGCCACTTTATTATAGAGGGTTCCAATTATTAGGATAGGACTTCGGTCCTAATCAATCTTTGTGTTAATCGTTTGGATGTTAAGCCAATTTTAAAGCACCTTTTGATAGTCTTTGGGTGGACAGTTGAGTCGTTTGGTTGGTTGTCACTTCACTTGTCAGAGGATTAGAGAATTAAATAGCCAAGAGAAAGTATATTTTACCTTTCCTTTTTTTTCATCCATCGCTTCGTTTTTTTAGCTTTTATTGGCAAGAATATTTGAAAATATAATTACTGACAGAAACCTTTATCTACTTTCAATTTGCGAGTGCATTATATATATATATAACCCGTGTTTAAAAGTATGATAAAACATAAAATTTGAGCCCAAAAAAATAAATCTCACAATATTAAATAATAATCTTTTTATTCTTCTTTTCTTTGATTACATCATTCAAAATTTATATTTACCTATTATTTTTTAAAAAATATTGACAAAATTTTCTCAAAATACGTTATTCGATAATTTTTTTAGTATATCTATACTATCGTGTATGGAGAATAAATGAAATAAAAATTATATTAAATTAAAAATTGATTAAATATAAAATAATTAAACATGAGATAAAAATTGAGTGATGTGATAGTTTTAGGGGATAAAATGTTTAGGGAATAAAATTCAACTTTTTATGTGTTTTATTATATACTAGTCATAACCTGTACCTGAAGGTACTATAAAACATAAGATTCTAGTGTTCAAAAAATTGATCCAACTATATTCAATTTAAAGTTAATTTCTTTACTTACATCATTTAAAATTAATTTTTACCTACTATTTTATTAAAAATAAAGTCAATTTCGTTTTTTTAAAATACATAACTCGATATAATTTTTTAACATGTGTATATTACTGTATATGAATAATGTATGAAATAAAAGTTGTGTTAAACTACAAATTAACTAAATATTAAATGATTGAACATCTAATGTGATATTTTTTGAGAAAAAAATGTATAGGGGATAAAATTCAACTTGCTAGTTAATTTATGATTATATATATATATATATATATATATATATATATATAAGTTGCAACAGTTCTATTATCCCTAAGAGATGGCAGATTCATAAATTATGAACCTAGCATTTTAGGAATCGTAGAAGTTGGTCTTTGTAACGGACCAGTCTATTTTAATTGTTTTCCAGACTTTACTTTAAGTCTTGAATGTCCTAACACAACAATGGCTTTAACCCTTGGTATAAAACTCTCAGAAGAAATTACCAAATTAGTAAAAGAAACTCAATCCCTAGTACTTATCTATAGGATTTATTATACATGCATCAACACAAACCTGAATGTGAATGCATTAAAGAAAAGTCCTAAAAATAGCACCTTGTTAATCCAAGCTAGTACTAGTGAATCAAATATTCAACTTCCTAAAAGACTTTTATGAAAAGATGTTCAGCTACGGGAATCCTGGATAGTTGAAAATGAAAACCATAACAAAGATAGTGAAAACACCATAACTAACCTAGAAAATATCCAGCAATTCTTTGATGGATCAGTAAGAATCTCTTTTGATTCTGCAAGATCTCATCGATCAAGCAGGTCATTTAGCAAACTAGTCCAAATTAATGAAGGTAGAAAATCAACAGAAGAGATAAAGAATTAGTTAGTGAGTTAGAGAGAAAATTTAAGTTAAAAGGAATCAATAATTCCATACCACAAGTTAGCAAACCATACTATACTCCACAACAAAATGACCCACAGACTAAACCTAGGGAAAGTGAAGAAGACGATTTTAGCCCGTCTCCTACAGCCACTGACTTAAACAGTCGTGTCCCAGTAAACCATCAATTACTAACCATTAGAAAGGAGAGTAATTTGTTATTTATGCCTAACATGAATTAATTAGGAAAAGAATTCAAGTCTAAGGAAAATGAATCCAAAAGACGAGAATATCATAAAAGATTTAATAGTGAACAACAAAAAGAAATAACGAAACAATGAGTCAAGTTAATGCATAAAATGGAATATGAAATTTTATTTTTTTATTACCTAGAAACCCATTACAAAGAAGTAAATGTTATTACAAAGCACAACTGGAAAATTGAAAATGCCTCTATAGTATCTTCAAGTCATCCTCCAATTGAAACTATAACCTTCAGTCACAAAAATACTGAAGTTACAGCCTCACCTTTCAAAGTTCCCTTAAGTGAGCCTGAAAGAAAAATAGTTGAACAAAATAATTTTACTAATCAATGTCTAATAACCATTGGTAAAAAGCTAGATAAAATTGAATCTAAAATAGATGAAATTAGGCCATCTCCAAGTAAAAAATTAGAAAAACCTCTAATTCAATTACCTAAAGACAGGAGTAGGTTAGGAATAAAAGATAAACAAAATCTTCACAAAATTGAAGAACTTATCCGCAAAATGGAATCCAAATTAGGACCATCCCAAGTAACGGTTATCAATTAAACCTCTGATAACTCAGAAATTAGTAACACAAAAAGTTCAACTGAATCTGAAATCAAAGAATTAGAAGAACAATTTAATGCTCAACATATCAACAAATTAACTTTTTCAAAAGTTAACCCAACTAGCACTAGCAAAAACTGGTACCCAAAACCTACACCACCAGATCTTCAGTTCGAAGAAAAGAATATTAGTAACTAGTTTTCAATTCAATCCAACAAACTCTATGAATGGAACATAGATGGATTGAGTGAACAAGAAATTCTTAATAAAATATATCACATGTCTATGGTTATTAACAATTATGTTAACAACCTTGATAAAACTGAATCAGAACTAGTCGACCTAATTACTTCTGGATTCACAGGTGTGTTAAGAAATTGGTGGGATAACTACCTTACCCAAGAATCAAGAGATAATATCAAATATGTAGTAGAATTAGATGACGAAGGAATACCAATCTTTGATGAAAGAATTGGTAAAGCAAAACAAGATGTACTTAACACACTTACATTCACAATAATCAAACATTTCGTAGGAACCCCAAGTAACATAGACGCTAGGATCCATGACCAGCTTAGTAACCTTAGGTGTCCAACCCTTAGTGAATTCAGATGGTACAAAGACGTATTCATCTCAAGAGTAATGATTAGGCCAGACTGTGATAAATCTTTTTGGAAAGAAAAATTTGTTAATGGCCTACCTAACCTCTTTGCCCATAAAATTAGGGAAACATTTAGTAAAGAAACTGGAATCATCAAATATGATTTACTAACCTATGGTGATCTTGCCAGTACCATTCAAAAGGATGGAATGCGAATGTGTATTGATATGAAGATTAGTAAATAATTAAAAGATGATAGAAAAAAAAGGTAAGTATGAAATGAGTGATTTCTGCGAACAATATGGTTTCCCTTTAGTAGCACCATCTAGCAGAAAACGTAAATCACATAAGTCGCAGTAAAAGTCACTACAAACGTAGTAAAAAGACTTTTAAAAAACTTAGACTATTATGAAAAATCTAGTAAGAAACCTAGGAAATCTTATAAGCGTAAAACTTATAAGAAAAAATCCAGAGAAAAAGATAACAAAAATAAAGAGGTAAAATGTTACAACTGTGGCAAGAAAGGCCATATAAGCTCAGATTGTCCAATAAAAAAATAGGTTAAAAGATTAAATTTACCCAAAAAGATGAAGAAAAAATTCTCAACATTTTTAGGTTAAACAATCTTACCCAAAATGAAGAAAGTTCAGAATACTCAAGCAGTTCTGAAAGTTCTTTATATTATCAATCAGTCTCTAGTAACCCTAGTGAACCTAAAATTAAATTAGGATGTAAGGATAATTGTTGTAAAATAGTTAGGGTAATAACCAAACAAAATGAGGAAGAACATATCCTCAATGAACTAATTAGTAAAATTGAAGACCCAGAATTAAAAGTAAAATATATTAAAAAAAACTCAAACATTTGTTTGCTAAAAAAGACACAAAACAATCTTTTGGTGAAAAATAATTAATTAGTTCTAACAAAACAATGGAATGATTTAGTAAAGAGAAAAAGAAAGAAGTTACCTTACAAGATCTCCAAAGTGAAGTTAACAAATTAAAACTAGAAATAAAAGATCTAAAAGCTCAAGACAAAAAACTTGCAGAAGCTTTAAGCCTTTTTAACAATAGATAGTTTTGGCACTTCAAAGGATTTTGATCCTGAAAAATAGCCATAGGATAATGAACAATCTGAAACAGAATATCCAGATGGAACACATTTCCAGGGGATACCCATAACCTCCATCTCTTTAGTGGAACCTTTGGGGTGTAACAAATCTACCATCTCACGATGGATGTTCCCAAACCAATGATAATTATAAGATAAATTTAGTTAATAAAATAAATTTTCAAAAATGACATTCTAAAGTAAAAATCATAATTGATGATGATTTTGAATTAGAAACCATTTCTCTTATTGATGTTGGTGCAGACGTAAACTGCATCCAGGAAAGGATAATTCCAACCAAATACTACCAAAAAATTATTGAAAGACTTAGTTCAGCAAATGAAAGTAAAATACAAGTTACCAAGTGTGCATATCTATCAATATAATATATGTTTTAAAACATCATTTATTCTAGTACAAGATATGACTGATGATATTATCCTTGGTCTACCTTTTGTATATCTGTTGTACCCCTTTACAACTGATACAAACGGCGTAACCACCAAATCATTTGGTCAACCAGTAACCTTCAAGTTTATAGCTAAACCAAAAATTAAGAAATTAAGACAACTTAAAGATCACTCAATATTTAAGTATAGTAATTTAATCAATAGAAAAACTAACCAAGTGAAATTTCTCAAAGAAAAAATTAATCACAAAAGAACTCAAGAACAGTTATCAAACTCAATTTTACTCCAGAAAATTGACAGGTTTAAAGCAAAATTGGAAGCAGAAATATGTTCTACCTTTCCTACGGCCTTCGGGCACAGGAGAAAACATATGGTAAGACTTCCTTACATTAAAGGATTTAATGAAAAAGATATTCCAACTAAATCTAGGCCTATCCAAATGAACCATGAAGTAATGGAGATTTGTAAGAAAGAGAACTCAGAGTTACTCAAAAATGGTATCATTAGAAAAAGTAAATCTCTTTGGTTTTGCCCAACTTTCTATGTCATCAAAAATGCAGAATTAGAAAGAGGCACTCCAAGATTAGTTATCAACTATAAGCCATTAAATGTTGTATTGGAATGGATCAGGTACCCAATTTCAAACAAACATGATTTAATCAAAAGGCTTAGTAACTCAGTAATATTTTCAAAATTTGATTTTAAAAGTGGCTTTTGGCAGAGCATAATATCCCCAGAAGATAGATATAAAACTGCATTTACAACTCTTTTTGGTCATTATGAGTGGAATGTAATGCCTTTTGGATTGAAAAATGCACCTAGTGAATTTCAAAATATAATGAATGAAATTTTTAATTGTATTAGTCATTTTTATATCATTTATATAGATGATATCCTCATCTTCTCTAAGTCGATAGAAGAACACGGGAAACATCTCTATTCTTTTGTAGAGATTGCCAAGCATAATGGTCCAGTCATCTCTACTAGTAAGATTAAGTTGTTTCAGACTTCAGTTAGGTTCTTAGGATATAATATTCAACAGTCAACCATGATTCTCATTAGTAGATCTATCCAATTTGCAAATAAATTCCCTGATGAGATAACTGATAAAATCCAGTTACAAAGGTTCCTAAGTTCCCTAAACTATGTTTTTGACTTCTATCAGAATCTTAGGAAAATTGTTAAACCTCTGTATGAAAGACTCAAAGGAAATCTTTCTCCTTGGACATCTGTCCATACGTTCATAGTAAAACAGGTCAAACTATATATCAAGACTTTGCCTAGTCTTAGTATTCCATCAGTAAATTCATTCAAAATTATTCAAACTGATACCTCCGACATTGACTACGGTGGTATCCTACTCCAAAAGTTCACTCCAGAATCCCCATAGCAAATTGTTCGTTTTCACTCTGGAATCTGGAACAAAGCACAAGCTAATTATAGTACTATTAAAAAAGAAATTATAGTTATTGTTCTGTGTTTCTCTAAATTCTAGGGTGATATACTAAATCAGAAATTCTTAGTAAGAGTAGATTGTAAATCAACAAAATATGTTTTGAAAAAAGATGTACAACACATTGTTAGTAAACAGATTTTTGTCATATGACAATCTATTTTAAGTATTTTTGATTTTGACATTGAATATATTAAAAGCAGTAATAACTGCATTCTTGACTTCCTAACCCGTGAATTTCTGTAGGAACCTCATGGCGGAAAGGAAATGTAAACCTAGTACCTCTTCAAAACCCGGGAGAGATACTGACAAAAATAAACAATTAGCCTTACCAAGCCCTAGCCAATTCAGCAATTGCGATAGCTTACTGCTATCAACCCCTTGGTAACCCAGTTAGGCCAACCATAGTAAACCCAAGTACTTTCCTTCAAATGGCCCAGCAAGGCCCAATCAGTTCTCTTAGCCCATATATGGCCCAACACATATCTTCTGCTAAATCTAGTCAATTAGTTAACCCATATCCAGAACACTGTTCTCAGCCAGCCCACAAAGGCCCAAAGGCAAAATACATTAAAAAAGTATCAGCCCATAATGTATTTGTCATTGAACCAGTTCATGCTCACCTAAGCAACCCAATTGATTTTGTCAATGCTTACCTAGAACCCGGATGGACCTTTATCTCATATGATTCTGAAAAAACCTTTACATTTTATCAGAACATACTGTTCCATATCCAGTCTATTTTTATCAAACTCATATTTGATAGAAATGATCCTAATAAAGTTATTTATCATTCCTTATATATTTTAAAATTCATCTCTCTTAAAGAATGAGGATCTCACCCTTCTTTGCTCCAAGATCTTCCTAACCATAGCAAAAAATTTAACTACTATGACTACAAAGAGTCATGATTTAAACTTATCCTCTAACAAACTGAGTCTTACGCTCATTCTTGGTTCATGCAATTTAGTAAAGATTTCAAGAGCTAGATTCCTTCCTGGTTCGCACAGTGGTGGCTTGTCTATGACCCTCATTCATAAAATCTTTCCCGCTGATTTTCAAGATTAGATAACTTACTTCTCATATGCTTTTAAGCCTAGTAAATATGAGAGTCAGTTTCTGGTATTATTATTATTTATTAGTAAATATAAAGTTCCCTGGATCTGCAAATGGCAATGAAAAATTATTTCTAACAATGTTGCCAGGCAATTTTATGTCAAATGATGGCCCAGGTTCCTACACAACTGTATTATTGTCCAAGTCAAACAGGAATTCCCAGTCAAGGTTCCAACTCCAGTAGCGGTTCCAGCAACCTTACCTCCAGCAACTCCAGCAAAGGTCATGCCCACTCTCAGGGTTTCCATTCCAGAAAAACTCCATGAGTCTGCACAACCTCCAGTAGTAAAGCAAAAGCAAAAAAAATCCTCCTCTAAGGATTCCAGTAAACAACTAGACTCCTGTAAGTAGTCGAAGAAGAAATCTTCAGAGCTAATAGAATTAGCACAGAAACTTCTCTAGCAAGCAGCAAGTCAAAGTTCATCATCACCAGCCTCGTTAGAAGCATCTGTTAACCCATCCATGGATCCTTTCCAGAATGACCAAGATCCTTATGAAGGATATGATGACCTCACTATCCCTTAATCCTTATCCTTATACGTGAGAGCTTCAATCACTACTTTCTTCTCAAAAGAAAGAAAAGTTGTCTATTACATGCAATGATTTGGTATCAATCAGTACGACATGCTCTTTCCCCTAGTAAAGTAGCCGACAAACAACATCTAATCTACTTTTCCACCGAAAGCAGATTCTCTCAGCCAACAACAGAGACCCACTCTGCATAAAGTCAGCATTTACCCTAGTAAAAGGAATTTACTTCCACTTTTCCGCCGAAAGCAAGAGTAAAAGCATTCCACCCAAGTTAACATAGCCACAGGAGACAAAAGAGTAATTATTCCAAAGGTTATCTCGGAAGAACCCTTACACCTATATAAGGACTTCAGTATTCACTAGCAAAGAAAGCTTTGTTTTTAAACAAAGACTCTTTACAAGCCAGTATACACTATCCTCCTCTTCTCTCATATTGTATCCCTAATCTTCATAATGATGCAAATGAAGAAGCAGATTCCTATCCTTAGCAAGTTATATCCACTAGTTCAGTAAACTAGTGTTGTAAGTATTTTAATTTTATTTTCTATTGTAATTTCTTTATTATGTGAATATAAAGAAATTTTAGTCAAATTACGTTTGTTTATTATCTACAGCTTGTGATTCTCCTCACACACACACACATATAATAAAGTAGCTTACAATTCAAATTTTAAAATATAAACAAAATGATTTTTACTTTCCGCGGTTCAAATCTAATGGATAATATTAACACCCTAAATTTAATAGAAAAAATAGGCCCCTAGGGGTGTGTTTGGAGTGACTTTTTAAAAGTACTTTTAGAAATTATTTATCATAAATACTTTAAGAATATATAGTGCTTGAAATCGTCCCACCACTACCACCCCCACCCCCACTACTGCTGCCACCACCACCACCACCACCACTGTCGCCGTCGTCACCACTCCCACCACCATTGCCGCCACCGTCTCCTCCACCCCCATCATCGCCGCCACCATCACCGCCACCGTCTCCTCCACCCCGTCATCGCCGCCGCCACCACCGCCACCACAGTCATTGTTACCCATCACAACCATCACCATCTCCTGCCACCCACCACTTCACATTCCCACTACTATCAATGCTTAAATTCATTTATCTCTCCTCTATATATGTGATTTGATTTTAGATGTGAATGTAAATATGTTTATTGTTTACCATTTTTTATTACTCTGTGCTCTCAGGCACAAACAATAACTAGTATATCTATATAATAAAGTAGAACGAAGTTTGAATTCAAAAGACAAAGAGAGGTCTAGATCGTTTTGAGGCGAAATATAAACACATCCAACGGACAACGTAATACCAACATAAAAGACGGTTCAAATCATTTCAAAAATTTTGATCTAACAGTCTACAGTTAGTCCTGAATTTCTTTTCCCGCCCATGAAGAAGTCTCTTATCGTAAGACTCTACACTCCTATCTCTCATACGTCTCTATCTTAAATTTGAAAAAGCACAACAACAACTCAGATTACATTCATTTTAAATTAAATGATCTAAATTTCATCTAAATTCATCAAATTTAATTCAATGGCTCACAAACACATCCCACACAAAAATAAAATCCCACCAGGGGCGTAGCCAGAAAAATACTTTAGGGTGGGCACATTAATAAATTTTAATTACTTTTTTTATCAATGTTACCAAAGACTTAATTTAATGTAGCTGTTATTTTAGTTGTAAATTTCAATGTTAGATGAAGTCTATTTTCAATCAAAGGGGTGCATTGAATTATGTCATCAAATTAAATCTAAATAACATTTTTCATTTTTTTTTCAATTGACCATATAAGTTCATAAATTCATATTTACTATAATTATGCGTAAAAACTCATTAAACATAAAAGGTTAAAAAACGATTTGCATGGAATGAACAAACAAAAAATAAAAATAAATTAATTAAAACTTCGTATGAGATTGATTATTATCATTTTACAATTAAACCTGATTATTGTTTATCATTTAAAAGAATTACAAATCAATTATATCAATAAATACTTTTTTTCTATATACAAAATGGTAATAACAGTCTTTCATTTATTACCCTGTAATTTATTACATTATGATGCTTATTTCTATACAATAATAAAATAATCCTATAATTTAGAAAAATGAACGCGATATGTTTAAAAATTATTTAGACATGTCTGTGTCTAAAAATTTAAGAATAATATAAATTACATCTAATTCGAAATTTAGTTTTATATCTTGACCAAAAAAAAATTCAAAATTTAATTGGTAGGAACCCAATGGTTTGTGACCATTGGATGGATAGTAGACGTTATTAAATGTAGGGACTCACTATTAGATTTAATATCATAATGTTTTAGTTTCAATAATATTATTTAAAAATTAATTATTATTTAATTAGTTGTCTATCTTAATCGATCACAATAATACAATACTAAGGTGGACATAATTAAATATGTCTAAATTTTATTTTAAAAGATATATATTTATTGTAAAAAAAATTAAGGGCAGACACAATTAAACGTATCTAAATTTTATTTAAAAAAAAATATATCTAATGTCAAAAAAAAATAAAATTTGAGGGGGGCACGTGCCCACCCTGGTCCAAGGGTGGCTCCGTTCGTGAATCCCACCCAATTTAACTACACCCACATGCTACCCATTTTGTCTAACACACAGCTCAAACTCTTTTTCTTTCTCCCATTGACCATCTCACCTCTCTTAGATTTTCAAAAATTATTGTCATTCTCCTCAATCTCTCATAGGTCTGGCAATCGTGTCGAGTGGAACGATTTCGTATCGGGTGGAACGGGTTTATGTCAAAAAATCTTTCATCCATATTCCATTCGTTTATATAAACGAATTCAACTATCATACCCATACATGAATTGTTTATTAGACGGGTTACCCGATACAACCCGTGTGTCACCCGCTAAATAAGAGAATATGTTTAAGTATTTCGAGTCCACAAAAAAAATCATCAACTCATTGCACATTACACATGTTTGACCTTTTTACTATAACAATAAATCCTAGTTGAGCAAAAAAATAAAGAAAAAAAATAAACATTAAATGATTACTAAATTTGAATGAGTGTAAGAGATGAGAGGTGTGAGCTGAGACAGAGGCTGAGACACCTAACTTTTTTTAAATAAATTTATAGTACCACTATTAACGTATTAAATAGGTTGAAATGAGTTTATGGGTGAAATACGAACCCGGTTCATTTATTTCACGGGTCTACTGAGTTAACCCATTAACCACCCGAACCTGTTAAGACTATACTCAAATTCGCTAAATTCGTGTTGGGTTCGTGTCGGTTTCACGAGTCGTATGTATAATTGCCAGGCCTAGTCTCTTGTCTCTTTATGCAGACTCCAACAATGGAAAGACCTTCTTCAGCAACGCACGGCATAATCTGGTGACCCACTGGACTTACCCACTCCGACCATCCATTTTCTTCCATCCAAATTGTATTGGCAGTGATCTAAACTCTGGAAGTACTATCGATGATACTCATTATTGTTTATCGCTGATTGTTTTTAAATGTTATATGTTAAAATTTTATTATTTGTACCTTGATTTAGGTTAGTTTTGTTTAATTTCTAATTTACGATAAAACTTTGCATAAAATTAAAAATATTTTTATTAAACACACATAAAATACATAATATCTTTAAGTTTAGTGTTTCTTTTTCAAAGTTTGATAGTTTAACATTTAACCTCAATAGTCGTATACACTCCGTCACTACAATACAAAAATCAGTACCCAAATGGATAATGTTACCATTTTTGGACATGTAAGTTATTTAGTATATCGGTTTTTTCAAAACTTTTGGTATAATATTTCATTAAAAACTATTATATACTTACTATATAATTTTTCATCTTTCTTATTACAAACTGATTCATACCTAAAGTACACTGTAAGTAGATATTCTTATCACGCATTTTAGTACCGATGGTTAATATTTACTTCTTACTTCTAATCAATCTATGAAGTTTAAATTATTTTTATAATCTATAAATAAAATCATCAAGTTATTATTCATACTAAAAATAAATCACTACTATATGAAAACCTATAGTTCTCAGACAATTAAAAAAAAATTCAAAACCCAAGTTAATTAGCAATTAAAAAAAATTAGTGAAAAATTGCACTAATAAAAAAAGTTCAAAACCAATCTAATCGCTGTGTGTTAAAATTATTCAAACATCCTATTTTTGTGTGTTGAAATTATTCAAACATCCTATCTACAGACAAAGAGAGGTCCAAATCGTTTTGAGATAAAACATAAACATCCAATAGACAACGTAATCCCAACATAAAAGACGGTTCAGATCATCTCATAAATATTGATCTGACGATTATAATTGGACTTAACTCTAACACTCCTATCTTTCATATAACTCTCTCTCTTATCTCTTAGACGTTTTAAATACACTATATTATCTCCTCTCTCTCTCTCTCTCTTTATATATATATATATAATAAAATGACTAGATTCAAAACCAATATAATTGCCATCACCACTTCCAAGCAAATAAAAAATATAAATATACAATCCATAAATAAAATCATAAAGTTATTATTCAAACAAAAAATAAATCACTACTATATGAAAACATGTAGTTCTCAAAAAAAAAAACAAAAACAAAACAAAACCCAATCTAATCACCAATAAAAAAAAAATAAGTGACCAATAAAAATAACAAGTATTACCAATTGCACAAAAAAAAATTCAAAACCAATTTAATCATCATCACCATTTTCACAAAACAAAAAATAAAAATATCCAATCCATAAGTAAAACCTTCGAATTATAATTCATACCTAATTACCACTTCACTCAGAATTACATGAAAACTTATAGTTCTTAAAAATTTAATTTTGATTGAAAGTGAACAAAACATATTATTGATTGTCATAAATAATTAGTTAAAAGAGTATCTATTACAAATTTTGTTAATGACAAATCATCTCATTATTTCATGTTGATTATTTTTTTTGTTCAATTTTTATAACTGGGTAGTTATCAAATATTTTACGTTTAATTTTTATAACCGTGCAGTTAGCAAATGTTTAACATTTATGTGTGTTTATGAATATTGATGATTTTTTTGTGTTGGTTTAGTAGTGTATACTTTGTTGTTTTTAATTTTTAATGTTCGTGTGGTTTAGTTGTGGATATATTATTATTAATTGATTGTTTTTAAATGTTATATGTTAAAAGTGTTGTTTGTACCTTGATTTAAGTTGATTTTGTTTAATTTCTAATTTTACTATAAAACTTTGCATAAATTTAAAATTATTTCTATTAAATACACATAAAATACATAATATCTCTAAGTTTAGTGTTTCTTTTTTTCAAGTTTGCCAATTATCGTTTGACCCTAATAAACTCATACACACTGTCACTACAACACAAAAATCAATACCCAAATGGACAATGTCACCATTTTTGGACATGTAAGTTATTTGGTATATCGATTTTTTCAAGTCCTTTAGTATCATATTTCATTAAAAATTATTATATACTTGATATATAATTTTTCATCATTCTTACTATAAATTGATTTATATCTAGAGTACACCGTAAGTAAATCTTCTAATCATGCATCTTAGTATCAATGGTTGATATTTATTTTTTATTTCTTATCAATCAATAAAGTTTAAATTGTCTTTATAATCCATAAATAAAATCATCAATTTATTATTTATACTAAAAATAAATCACTACTGTATGAAAACCTATAATTCTCAAAAAATAAAAATTCAAAGCCTAAGCTAATTAACAATTAAAAAAAATAGGTGACCAATACAAAAAAAATAAGATACCAATTGCACCAACAAAAAATTTTCAAAATCAATCTAATCTCAATGTGTTGAAATTATTCAAACATCTTATTATTGTGTGTTGAAATTTTATAAGTAACATAGTGCTTTCACGAAGGGGCAATAAGTAATATATATATATATATTATACAAACAACTTGCCCTTTTGACCAGGACATGAAACGATAACTTCACATATTATTTCTGATTTTGTGGAAGGTAATCTTTCATGCATACGACTTTTAGCCGGCCATTTCTTGGTGACCAGTTTTGCATGGATGATAGCTGCAGGTGATAGACTAAAATGCATATAAAATACTTAATTTAATATCTCTACCTTATGTGGACCCCACAATCTATTTTATATATGTTTGATTGATTTAATATATATATATATTGCCCATCATGAATAAGCCACAAATTTTGAATTTTTTTTTTTATGGGAAAATAAATGTATTTATTCATTTTTGTAACAGACAATAAAAATGACACAAGCTAGTTACCAAAACAAACAATTGCCATCAGCTGTTAAACATCAAACAACAAAAGAAATTGTCAGTACGTAGAAACCATACAGGAAGTACTACTGGACCTACGGGTAATTTATCGGTACTCACAGCAGTTTAAAAAAGGTATAATTTGATGTATTTAAGGTTAATCAACATGTACACTATATGTATGCAGTGTCACAAGCTCAATCGTCTCTATTCAACTTTCAACCTTCGAGGGAATAATTATCCAATGCGCCTGTGCCTATGCCTGTTTTCATTTTTTTTTTTTTTTCCTTCCCCCATTTCTCTCATGCCAGCAGTCTGTATATCTGCTTTTGCACCAAATACTTTAATTTATTATCACTGTTTCATCAAAACAAATATTTAGTTAGGCCACGAAATACTAAAGATAACGCTGAGATAAAAGTAAAACCACCTCATTCTATTTTTGTTTCCTTTCCTCTGTTAACAATAAATTTGTTTATTTATGACAACTAACGCCGTTACAGAGATTTCTATTAGATTCCGTCAAAATGAGTCATCTCTGTGACATGGGGACCAAAGAGGGGGACAACTTCCGTTTGTAGTTTGGTGTATACAATACATAGCCCCACCACCTCCAGTATTCTTCCTCATATCATACCCCATTGTTTGCACTTAAACAGTCTCCTCTCAGATCTCGCCAAAGCTTCTCATTCTGTCTCAATATTTCTCTCAAAAGTTTTCTTCTTGCCTTAGAATCTCTTTGTTCTTATCCAAAATCTAGTTTTTCGATCTCTTTCATATCCACAAATGGTACTATCAAAGCGTAGCCACAGATTTTTCAAGTTTAGAAGCCCAGTTTCTTGCCAAAGCCCCACTTCAACTTGTGATCATTTCAATTTCTAAACTTTTTTTCATGAAGCAAACCACCTCCACATTCCAATTTTAAGTCCACTCTCAACAGAAAAACATCCCAACAAAGTTTCCCTCAGTGGCTGACAAAAAAGATATTATCTCTTCTTATCATATCCACCTCTCGCTGTCTTTTCTGTGAAAAACCTGCAGTCTCCAAAAACCATTCTATTTGAAACCAAATGATTTCTCAGGACTACGAGTTATCGCACGAGGTTGTAGGAATGGCTTGGATTATGCTAGGGATCGATTACTCAAGGCTCTTTTGGCTATTGTTCGGTGTTTTCTCGTATGAAAATCACGAAGGAAAGCCTCGGATCATTTAGCACCAGCTCTCATCGCCTTCAATCATATAGTTAAGTATTTAGTCCGAATAAATAACACCATATATAGTAGTAATAGTTAGAAACTTGAAATATTCTTGTTCAGAGAGTACCTCAAGGGGTGCTTGAATACTGCTCAGCGATGTATAAGACGCGGTTGGTAGAACCCATTGACGGAGGAGAGTTGCAGTCAGGGTACATAGAAAAGGATCCATCTGGTCGATATGGATGCGTAAGTTTCTGATTTTTGGATCTGATACCTGCATGCTTTATTTTTGGTTAAGAACATGCATCATTTGGTTGCTTGGGTTGGGTAGAATGATGATCATGAGGCATATAATTACATTATATGTGCAAGTTTGATTAGGGGATTGACCTGCTATAGTTATTATTAATGTTTTCTAATGGTTTAATGGGGGAGCGTATTATCTGAAATGAACAGTTTTACTGCATGCCTCAATGCTTTCTTACTGCTCAAGCCGTTTTTTTTTCCCTGTGAAGTGAAACATATAGTCGAGGAATAAATACTAAGTGTAATGATTATATCTTGTCAGTATTATCATTTAACCATTTAATGATAACTCACCAAATATTTACTTGAAAAGAGTGTCTGATTCGATATTGGGAATCGCCACAGAAGAAGTCATATGAGTAGAGAAATGCCCCTTACTTCATTGGATCTGACTTCTTCCAAATACGGAAAGGAGAGTTGACTTGGGGCTGCACTAAAAATACTCCCTTGCTTCAACCTCCTACATTAACCATTTTAGAAGTGGTGGTTGCTTTTTTATTCAACAAACCAATTTTATATTGATTGCAAGGCAAGTTGACCTCTATATAAGTGTAGTCACTACATATACTGGCGTTTAGAGTCCACAGTTCCATATCATAGACATAAATATAGTTTTTGCCAATCCTAGACATTAGCTTATAGAAGGAAAACTTGGCAGGATAAATAAAAGAAAATGTCAGAAAATAGAAATTCTGTCCATTTCATTTGTTTTTAAGGAAAAGATAAATTATAGTTTCCGTCCTTAAAATTTTGCTCTAAAGTGTCACGAATCAAGATCAATATAGCATATCGCCTCTTCACTGTTCATGGACGTAATGGAACACTTTGTATTATAATTTCCTCGGCTATATTCCACCCAAAAAATAAAGACTTTGAATAAGTTTTCTGCCACATGTGAAGGTGCATGTAGAGCCTATGGTGTGGCTTAATTTTTAATGGATTTATCTTGCATGTCTCTTGGTAAGTGAAGTTGGGGACTGGACAATGTTGGATATGTTGTACGGAACCATTGCAATTAATTGTTAAGGCAATATCATTAGAGGAAACATGATTGTATTTTCAATTAGAAGCATGTGACATTTTTAGCTTTCAAATGAGGACTGAGATTGTTCCATGTGCTTATAGGCCATACTGTGTACATTTTTGTTTTGTTTTGTTTTGTTTTTTGTAGTTCAGAGATGTTCTTGGCAGAGGAGCGATGAAGACAGTGTATAGGGCATTTGATGAGGTTCTTGGGATGGAGGTAGCATGGAACCAGGTGAAGCTTAATGATATCTTTCGATCACCAGAACAGTTGCAGCGGCTATACTCTGAAGTCCACCTCCTCAAGAACCTCCATCACGACTCTATAATGAGATTCTACGCTTCTTGGATTGACATTGAACACAGAACTTTCAACTTCATCACTGAAATGTTTACCTCTGGCACCCTTAGAGGGTAATTACTCACAACCCCATGTAACTTTACATGACGAAATATCTTGATGTTCCAAAGTAAAACTATTCGTATCATTGTATATATGAAAGACTCTAGTCCTTCGATTTCGGCTGTTCCCATAGGTGACACTGATTTTTTTTTTCACAATTGTCATGATCTAGCCATCTATTGATTACACAACACTTTATAAGCAAAATTTCGTTGGTGTGATTCACAGCGGTTCCCATACAATCTTAGGATCAATCCTATGGGAGCAGTAGATTGAGAACTCAAACTGTGCTAGTCAGTCAATTGGGTGCAAGTAGCACATTACTGTAGAGCTGAAAACTCTAAGAAAGATTGGCCCTTTCTTCCAAATTAAATGGACTCTCAACAATGCTATTTGAACGCAATTTGTAAGCTAATCCACTGCTGCCATTGAAATGTTGGTGAATCCTGATATTGTTATAGTTTATTGTCAACCCAATCGCAAAAACTGACTATGAAATTATGTTCAAATAACATTGTCTATAGGTTTTAGGTTTGTACTTATATTCATTCGCATGAAAGCACAATTGTGTTAGCCGGTTAGTATGCTTGTTGTGTGATATGCAGTGTGACATGGTACAGGTATAGACAAAGGTACAAGCGAGTGAATATTGGGGCAGTCAAGAATTGGTGTAGCCAAATTCTACAAGGCCTTGCTTATCTGCACGGCCATGATCCTCCAGTTATACATCGGGACCTCAAATGCGATAACATCTTCGTCAATGGACATCTTGGGCAAGTCAAGATTGGTGATCTTGGGTTAGCAGCCATACTTCGTGGGTCACAACATGCCCACAGTGTCATAGGCAATCATCTATCTCTCACACCTTGTATCATCCCATAAATCATATGTAGGAATAGTAAATGTTTTAACATGATTTTGATTGTCACTGCAGCCCATTGTCTATCATGAAGTCTGTTTGTATACAAACCTATGTCTCATCAAGATATATGAGACAAGATGGGGTGACATTGACTCTATAAGAAACCCTAGATTCTTTTGTATATCAACTCTACGGCCTGACTGATGCTTGTGGTTTGCCTTGAGTATATGCATTCGAGATTTATGTTATAGCTATGAGTTCAAGGTGCACATGATTGTGATAATTCCCCGTTGTATAAATAATATCAATGGCCTGAAAGTTCTTGAGATCAAATGCTGGCATGAGCAGTGGATTGATTGTTCGAGTATGCTAATTGTTTGCCTACTTATCATTCTGATATTATATATGCTCTTGTCAACCATTAGGTACACCCGAATTTATGGCACCGGAATTATATGAAGAGGATTACGATGAGCTGGTGGACATGTACTCCTTTGGCATGTGTGTGTTAGAAATGCTTACTTCCGAGTATCCATATAGTGAGTGCTCCAACCCAGCTCAGATATACAAGAAAGTGACTTCGGTAAGCATGGGGCTGGCTTCGGCATTTTATTTTCGTCTATAAAAACCACAGATTGGATCTGACTTATATGCTGCCTTCTGACACTCCAGGGAAAGCTACCGGCAGCATACTACCGGATTCATGATGTCGAAGCCCAGCGGTTTATAGGGAAATGCTTGGAGACGGCTTCGAAAAGGCCATCTGCCCGTGAGCTCTTGATGGATCCATTTCTAGCAACTGATGAAGCTGAATCGGTTCTCACTGCAAATATCCCGATTCATATGCTAACTCCAAATGGAAAAGTGCTGGATGTGCCATGTCTATTGGGTGATCCAGCAAAGAGCACAGACATGACAATCACGGGGACAATGAACCCCGAAGATGATACGATCTTTCTCAAAGTGCAGATCTCTAATAAGGATGGTAATTGCCTTAAATATAGTTGAGTTTTTTTTTAATGTTTGCATACAGAAGCTTATAGCCAATTGCAACATCAACTGCAGTGTCACTCAACTCAAGCTAATTATTTTTCAGTCATGATCCCTGGATCCTAACTTCCTGAACTGATTGTTGGTTATGACTTATGATCTCCAATTCAGGTAAAGCTAGAAACATATACTTTCCTTTTGACATTGCGAGTGACACTGCGTTTGACGTTGCAATGGAGATGGTCAAGGAATTAGAGATCACTGATTGGGAGCCATTTGAGATTGCCGAGATGATTGATGCCGAGATTTCTGCTTTGGCTCCAACCTGGAAGGGATGGGACTCACCTCAAAGCCATTACCAGCACAGCTTCGACTACAATCAAGATGATGACGATAGAACTCATCACCCATTCTACTCTCTTTCCTCCCACTCTTCCTCCCAATCTTCTCTCTCTGGTCTCTTAACTTCTTGCAAAAACCAATTTCTTGAGGGAAAAAATATGATGAGTTCAGGCCATGATTGGCTACAAGGTGAGTCTAAATTCTTCCTTTTTTTCATCTTCTTTCTTTTTTCCTTTGTGATAACTTCCCAAATTGATAGGTAATCTCTGAAATTTGGTGGTTTGTTTCTTGATGCAGAAGATTTGCTCATGAATGATGATGCAAGTTCCCAATGCTCGTTTAGTTCCAACAAGTACTCCAACATAAATTACGTTACCGAAAATGAAATTGACTTTGACATGGGCTCTAAAAGAGGAGAGCCCCACTTCATTGCAAAGACAAACAAATGCACAAGGTTCTGCCCCGAAGAGAGCATTACCAAAAATTGCAGCAATCAAGGCAATGTAATGCATAATACTCGAGGAGCTTGCAGTTCAAACTACCAAGGGAAGATATCAAGGGTAAGATCACTTGTGGATGTGCGCAGCCAATTGTTGCACCGGACCTTAGTGGAGGAGATAAACAAGCGGCGCTTATTCAAGACGGTTGGTGCCGTTGAGAACATTGGTTACCATGAACCAGGTGGTTCTTCTGGAAGATTTGGATCTAAATACGGTGAGTGGTGAGGTATTTTATATATGAGCAATGGTATTAGGACATAATTTGGAGATTTAATAATTGTCGGTGGATTCTAATACTAAATTATTATTGGGTCCTAACAATATCAATCTAATGGTCATAATGCATTATTTCTCCAAATTATGTCCCAATAACATTAATGTTTATATATACATAAACCATGAATCTCATAGTTTGTGATTATAAAAGTTTTGTGGTGTGGTGTGCAATTGTATAATTATGACATTGAAAGGGTTTCTGGTTTAATAAGACAATGCAGAAATGCGTTGAAATGTAAAAACTGTTATTTGAAGAAGTTCTAATGATGTGTTTGAAATGAAATCATTTGTCCCGCGATTATATCATGCTACCACAAAAGAATAACAAACATCAGGCGATTCATCATTCACAGCCCCGCCCCACCCCACTTTGACCTCCCCCTCCCTCAACCCCCCCCCCCCCCCCCCCCCCCCCCCCACACACACACACAGAATATGGATTCATAGCTTCAGCATCATCATAGACTTCATTTTCCAATAAGATTTGGTCATTCCGTGTGAGATTTGGTCAACCTTCCAATAATTAGGAGCTAAGCGAAGTGCTAAAATCAGGCCCCATATTGCATATTTTAGGCCGGCAAAGAAGTGTTAGCTGGTGCCTTGGATTGAAATGTGAAAAGTATACTGAGCTAATCATATTCTTCTGCAGGCTCAACTTAATCACGCGTCATTGAATTCCCCCGTTTCCAATCTTATTACCTTCATAAATGTAGACAGTAGGCAGATTCAAAGGGTCGAGTGGGGGCAAGCGCTGCCCATGGACTAATGCGAGCTACGTCGTTCGAGCTCAAGTGTTTGGCTTTAAATCTAAGTCACAGCCTTGGCAACATTAACAAGAAAATCTCCCTAGATGATCAGATCATAACTCTAGTCACGGTTGGTTGCTAGATGAGGGGGTTCTCTTATTTTGAGAATAGTTTGGCCCCAGCATGTGTACCTCAGTTGTGAGCTAGAGGACCATTCCATGATCGCAACATTGATGCATGTCTTGGAATTCTTGATTGTAAAGTACATATATACAAAGAGCAAATGATACGTGATGGTACTCAGAATAATTTCCAAGTATGAGGTCAGATAAGTAGGTCAGGAAAGGCTTGCAAAGCTCAGAGGATAAGAGCTAGAGCTCCCCCCCCTCGGTCGCATCAACAACGAAAATGATAAGGGTACAACTGGATGACAACGAAAATCTTGTGAATAGCAAAGAACCATGTTCAAGGCGCAAAATCAGTAACCAGTCAAGATCCTCTCTTAAGATCAAAGAGAGTTCCTCGGAAAAATGACAGAGATCTTGGTGTAGATTCCGCAAAACTAAGGACAGTTCTATAAATACTATGTAACGCCCCCTAAAAGGAGGGAGAACCCTAGTAACATATTTTCTATCTTGTAAACCTTCTGAATAATTAGAAAAGAGAAAATGAACAAGAATCTCCATTGAAGAGTGAATTAGCCGAACTCCCGAGCTGGTGAACCACTATAATTCCATTGTGTCAATCCCCCAATTTTTCATCGATACCAGTCCTCGCTTTTTCGAGCCTCGTAGCTCAGATCCTAAGAGCCAAATACTGATCATCCCATCTGCTCATCACCATAAATCTGTATCACGTTGATTTACACCATCAGTTTGGCGTCTTCTGTGAGAAATGATTGTTCCTGTTACAAATACGCTAATTTTTCAGTAACTGATGGTCTCAACTCGTAATATTGGTCTCAACTCGTAACATGAGCAGAAGCCAAACCAATCTACCATGAATGCAAGAACAATAGGAAGCCGCCAATGACAAGCAGCCTGAGAACGTCCCAGAGACAAATCACCCCATGGGGAATTCCCATACAAATAATGAGTTGGAGGCTATTCGCTTGGTTAATCAACGCCTAATACAGCAGAATGAAGAGCTCCTGAAGCTCTTGCAATGCCCTCAGGAGGCACGACCGACCCAAGAAGGCCAGAATAACCCCCTCATAGAGAGCAGCAACACTTCTATCCCCTCAGGGAAGTTGATGAAGGAGGAAAAAACAGTCAGACCTGGGGACAGGATCCTCATCCACCCCTAAGGAACGGACGCAATAAAGAGGTGCAAAGTCAAAACATTGGGGGTGAAATGAATGATTTTCTCCATTATCAATAGGAGAGGAGAGAACAGTACTGGGAGCAATGCTTTAATGGCATCCAGCAAGAGCTCAGCCATATAAAAAAAGCTGTGAAGAGTAAGGCTCCAGTTACAATGGATGTCCTGGTGCAACAAATCGAGTCACCATTCACCGTAAGCGTGTTGCATTTTCCCCTCCCCCCAAAGTCCAAGACACCCTTGAAGTTAGGAGACAGCTGAGCAGGACAGACGTTGAAATATTATAGAACACTCTTGATAAAAGGGTGTAAGAGAAAGCACAGACCATTCTCAAAGGCAGCAATAAAGAAGCAAACTTTTTTATGGACTTGGGAGACATATAGGGTGAATTTATTTGGGCACTAGAACTGAGCTCTGGGGGGAATGCCAAAGCAAGTATTGAGGACCTTCATAAGAGATAGGTAAATCTCACTGGGGCTAACGAGTTCTGCAGCTCTAAAGGCAGCCCCTGTGCCCTCGGTACTGCCTGAGAGGCCAACTCCACTCACATTAGTCTTACCCTTACTAGAACTTTTGGGCATAGGGGAGGCAGATGAGGGAGTTCCCTCAGTGTTTTCCTCAGCTTCAGCAGAATCAACATCAGAGAATTTATCGATTTCCTCACCTAAATCGGAGTTATCCTCAGCAGTCTTATCTCCCAGGAGGGAAACAGAGGAAGGGGTAGCTTTGGAAGAGGCAGACATGGTGAGACAAGAAAAATAGAGCCTAAATGTGCGATAAAGAGGAGGAATATTTGCGAAACACTCCCTAAGAGTTTGGGGAGCAACACAATAACTCCCAATAAGGAAAACTCTACCAGTCAAATAAAGGTCCAAGAAAAGGGGAATACGAGACAGAGATCGACCTCGGTTTCTAAAATAACAAAATCAAAAGGTCCAAAAATACAGGAGCCACCTCAAATCTGAGGGATCCAGAACAAATAGACAAATAAAGGGCAAGAAGCGTACCTAGGAGAGGAGGAACAATAGGCCAAAGCCAAAATCAAGGGCAAAAAATAAGTCTCATCAAAACCTTGGATTTAATCAGGGAAAGTCATTTTCACAGCGAAACACTAGTGGCACCAGCAGAATCGAAAGTTTGAAAGTTACAAGAAGAAGAGAGGGAAAAATGTAGAGAGGGAGTTCAAAGAATGGAATAAACCGCTCCCCCTCAATTCGGAGGCATTTAAGGCCAACGGTACAAAGTGGAGAATGTGCACGAGAAATTAGAAAGTGAAATGATTGCCTAAAATCTGTTCGTGCAAAAATTGAGGTTCGCGTCTAGAGGTCTGTTTTGATTAAGCCTCAACTCAACCCCTACCCAAGTTCACTTAGGTTAAGGGTTGGGGGGCAACTGATGGTACTAAGAATAATTTCCAAGCATGAGGTCAAATAAGCAGGTCAGACCAAGAGGTCAGGAAAGACTCGCAGAGCTAAGAGGATAAGAGTTAGAGCTCCCCCCCTATCGCATCAATAGCGAAAATAATAAGGGTACAACTGGATGACAACAAAAATTTTGTGGGTGGCAAAGAACCATGTTCAAGGCGCAAAATCAGTAACTAGTTAAGATCCCCTCCTAAGATCAAGGAGAATTTCTCGAAAAAATGGCAGGGATCTCAGTGCAGATTCCGCAGAACTAGGAACAACTCTATAAATACTATGTAACGCCCCCTAAAGGGGAGGGGGGGAGAACCCTAGTAACATATTTTCTATCCTGTAAACTTTCTAAATTATTAGAAAAGAAAAAAGAGTAAGAATCTCCATTAAAGAGTGGATTAGCCGAGCTCGCGAGCTGATGAACCACTATAATTTCATTGTGTCAATCTCCCAATTTTCCATCGATACCAGTACTTGCTCTTTCGAGCCTCGTAACTCAGATCCTAAAAATCAGATACTGATCATCTCATCTGCTCATCACCGTAAATTTGCACCACGTTGATTTACAAAATCAATACGCACAATCATACTCATGTGGTTATTGATTCTTCACTTGGTTAGTGATCGATCATTTATGGCCGTTGGGAAAATTATTAGTGTTACAGAAATGTTAAGTTTTGGTGTTCTTGATTGCAAGGAAACTGATTTATTTTGGTGAAATGTCAAATTCAAGACCCCACCGTACCTCAAATCTAATGACAAAACATCTAAGATTTCTATCTCATATAAGCCAAATTAAATCACACTAAAAGTGCCTTGCATTGCGGGGAATCTCACAAATATCCACCAAAAGTTCATGGTTGCATAATTAATTCAATTGTACTTGTTTCCTGATTAATTTATTAAAAAGTCCAATAACTAGTACCAGTAGTTGCCCTAAACTTTCCAAAAAGGTCCACTCTAATTACCTTTCAATGTAACAGGTGATGGAAAAGTTTCCTAAGATAATAATAAAAAAAAATCAATCCAATAAGTGGTGGGAATCATGCCTATGGTCTACCATTTCTTTTACCTAGCTAAGGATAATTAAAGGGGCTAGTGTTGTTTTGGCCGGTTTCATGACATTCAATTTGACTTCAATACCCAGTATGCTATTTGCAAGGGGCATGCTATCAAGGGGTCATTTGGACGTAGCCATGAAGGGATTTGAATGTCTTAATTAAATACTGGCCTAAATGCATGGGATATTACCCACAAAGATGATGGCATATATATACACTAATGATACTCTGTGATTGAAGTCATTGTTTACTAAACTATGACATTATACATGTATTAGAATATGTGTAAAGTTAGAGTGTGTATATAAAGAGCGTGTGTGTGTACGTATATATATATATAGGCTGTAAGTGGAAGTATATGCCTCTTGATCTTTTGTTATTAACTGGGTTAATCTACTTAGTCACCGTTAATTTTCTTAAGCTTCTGCCAATTAATAGGATGGATTCTTTTTTTTTTTGGTTATAGATATATTTATGCAAAAATTGTAATAATTTATAATTGATTCTTCATTATAAATATTTATCTTCCTATGCAATGTACATAAAACAAAAGTAGCATAATCCATGTTGTGTACACTTCAACTGGCATTATCATAGTACAAAAGCCAGCTGTGGCCCGTGAGGCAGTTTCTTTACATACTTGACATACAAGAACTTCTGCATGTATAATGTTTTCACTTGAATTGGACAGGTTAATATTAAAGTTAGGTCTAAGAGCCTCAATGTTTTTGACCATTGGACATACTAATCATTCACGTTGGACAATACTCCGACCTAACTGCTCTCTCCCTCTCTCAGCTTGCCTCCATTGGGATAACCCAAATCAAGATCAACGGTTAAGAATCACTTTTAGTATATTGTCGAAAGCAGTCCTATAATTAGTTTAAGTACCCAGCTCGTGTAAAAGTTTGTATATATCTTGATCCTTCAAGATCTATGTATTAATTGTTGGGGTGGTCGATTGGGATCCTTTCCCTCCCGCATACATAAACATAATCTTTATTTGACAATATAAATATCTAAACATCTTAAATCTTGTAATAATAAAAATCTAATAGATGGAACTGCCTTCTTCTTAAACTGTAATTTAAATATGTTTTACACTTAGAAAAACACATACTACTTTTGTAATCTTCGAGGCAACTTTTACTTTTATAATTAACCACTAGATGTCACTAAGATGACAAATTTTCAAAGCTTCTTTAGGCCCCTCGTTGTTTTTTGCAATTTGACACCATGCCTTATGCATACATTTGAAAATTGTGGTATATAATTGACAAATGTTTGGTTTAATTTGAATGTTGAGCATTTTTTTACTGTGTATTTTTCTTTTGAACTTATTTTTAGAGTATTTTAATAAAAAAGAGTACTCTTACTCTTATAGGTGGAATTACTAATAGATTAATTGAGTTTATATTTTATATTAGTGTTACTTAATCATCGAGTTAAGTGAGATCTTGAGATTCTCACGTGCGAAGAAGTGAGGAGAGTCATTATTTAATTTATTTTAAAACTAAATATAACATATTATCAGTTATCTTTATAACATATATTTAGATATTTCAGGCCAGAAAGGAACACATTTTTTATTCTTTTTTTTTGAATCATTGCATAAGATCTTTGGACAAAATAAAAAAGTGGCACATGAAGCTTTTGTTTCATTTGATTGTACAAATCATTATGCAGACCGGAGTAAAGTTACAATCAATTAAGTTAAATTGTTGTATCTAGAGACAACATGGTATTACCTACTACACCGCACTTCTTTTATAAAAAAGTGTGAATCACCTTAAGAGAGCAACCACACCTTGCCAATTACTTTACTTTCGGATTCATGAAGTTGTCTAAAGTATCGAAAACAAATAAGTATTGTACTAAAATATATCACATTTATAGGTATTTTTATCATTATTATGATATTAAAAAAATAATAATAAAAATAGGTACAACAACAATGATAAATCAACTATAAAAGTAATAAAAATAGTTCTCACAAGCAGTAAAAAAATTTACAAAAGTGATAAAATTTTTTGTTTTAAAAATACTGACAAAAATTAAAAAAAAACACACAAAAATAATAAATTTTGAAAATATAATACCGAATAAGAAATTTTTTTTATTCGATACCGTAGTCAATTACCGGATACATGTTTCCATCACTTATTCTACTGCGGCTTTGGTATAGTTTTCTCTTTCGATTGCTTCAGACGGGAGTGAAAGAGCACTTAAGTTAACACTGAAGATGGTGCCCAGACAAAACCTACAGAACTATGAAGAAAGATTAAAAACAGGAACTTGTCCTTAGGGTATCTTCCTCTACAGTGGAAGCCGAAGTTTGACAGGAGAAATTGTCAGCGTCGGAGATGTACCTGTGATGGTCCCTTTAGTGTATGTCCACCCAGAAGTACTACTACTACCAGGATCTAATTTTTAAAACTAATATGGTGTTGCTGTTAGATCAATACTAGACCTTCATATTAGATGAGTTAGATTATAATGCAATAGTTGGTAGCAATGGATAGAATTAACAAATCAAGTTTAAATAACATTATTTGTTTAGACTGTTAACAATCTATAGTAGGCCACATATATAATACAACCTGACGTCGTTTTTGCTATATCAAGTCATTGTATCTTCAGAATAATTGCATAGAAAATCTGAAATTTGGTCTTACAAATTGGCTAAATCTTAATATTCTTACCTTACTCAACTATAAGACACTAGAGCACTAAATAATATACTAGAAAAAGCCATTTACAGTCATGAAATTACTCCAACCGAATGTCACTAATATCAAACCAGATTTGCTTGAAGACCCCGATGATAAGTTCATGATATTCATCGGAATTTAACGAAAGGTAGCATGCCAGAAGGTCTTCTAAATCCTTTGACGCTCTGATTTTGTTTTCCATAATCATCTCCACCATTGACTCTCTGAAATCTCTCTGCGGATCCTGAGACGACTTCATGATAGCTAAACTATCTGATAAACTCCTCCCTGAACTTGAGCTCGAAGATACACTTTTTCGGCCTTGAATGCTTCTTCTGCTTGCAATTCGCGGATAATAGGTCCTGAGCTTCACTCCTGGTGAATTCACAGAATATCTTCTAACACCACTATTCCTCTGTTCTTTGGAACAAGAACTAATAATGTCCTCCTTGATAAACTTGACAGATAAACACCCATGTGCGTTTCTTTCCTCAAATTTAGATGAGCTCCTCCTATACTTGGTTGGTTCATTCATCTCTTTCTTCTGCATTTCCTTTATCATGTCGGTGAAGTTTGCCGGCTTGGTTATGATTGGAGGAAGGTTAAGTTCAGAAACATTATCAAACCCATCAACCTCATCTAACTGTGCCCTAAATGGCGTCTTCTCAATATCAATGATGATATCGTTATCAAGTCCGCAGTGACAAGATGCAGACCATGAAATCAGACCATCGAATGTTTCAGGGGTTAGACCACGGCTGGAGCCAAACTCAGGTAGGAGTGATTCATGTTCAGAGGAACTATCAAGAGGAGAATTCGAGTACTGATCGGGTGGTGAATCCGGCTTATTCCAAATAGACTCGAGGGTGGCACGACAGCTGCAACCAGCTGAGACGGAGGAGGTGACGAGCCTAGGAGATGACCTGTTGAATGGTCGGTTTCTCTTGGTGCTACGTCTGTTCTTGGATGATTTTCTTGGTGGGTCTGGAAAATGGGTGTCTGAGGCCTTGGCCTTGGGGCTTGGCGGCGGAGTGAGCTCTCTTGTAAAGTAGTAGGATTTCCTTTGTTGAGAGAGGTGGGGTTGCTCTGTTCCTGGTGCTGCAGCTGATGATGAGGATGATGATGTGGGTTGATGCTTTTTCTTTGTGGGCTGGGTGATGTTTTTGTTTCTGGTTCTACTCAAGTCCTTGAGCTTGTAAAACCAGGTATTTGGTAACATGTCTGATAACCTGAACCTGTAATTGCCCATCACAAACTTCTCTCCCTGTCACTCTCTTTCCAAACTCTCCCTTGTGTGTCTTTGATGTTTTAGGGAGGAGATAGAGAACACATGAAGATAAATAGGGAGAAGGCATGTCATGGAAAGGATGGGGTCCACAAAAGGAGAAAAATACGGCATGTCATGGAAACGATGGGGTCCACAAAAGGAGGAAAATATGGCACAAAGCAAATTGGAATAGGGCCTGCTGTTGAATGACTTTCCTGCTTGTGATGCCTCAATGATGGCCCTATCACCCGGCTTAAAACGGTTTACTTTTTGTTTTCTTAGGATGAGTACGATGAGTGTAATGCATAATGAACTCTACCCATCTCCAATTAATCATTCCTCTGCTCAGGTGTGGATGGGTTTTGCCCTATCATAATTGCTAAATTGGTCCCTAATCAATTGCTCAAACTAGAAAATTTCATTTTATTATCATTATTGCTCTGCACATGTTCAATTCATGAAAACTTTCATGTGCTCCGCCTTTACACTGACAACCCTTTCTTTCGAAGGGGCTACGCTCTACTCCACCACATGCCCTCCGCGTTCAACTTTCAAAATCAATCTCAACATTTCCACCACAAGAGATTCTCATAGTAAATAGGCCCTCCTGTGAGGAGCCATTAATATTGAACTGCTACATCTCAGTAAATACTTTTTCTAAAGTAAACATTAAGAAATTACATTCTTGTTTACAAGCAGTAATTTGTTGGATCGAATGTTATCGAAGAGATCAAATTAGTTCATTGATGAATGGAGCTTTTAATACACTTTACTGTAGGGATACCGTGATATAAGGAAATGAAGTCAAGCCACCATCAAGTCTGATCATATTTCAAAACAGTAACAAGAATCATTTCTGTGCCTCATGTCCGATTAGCAGTCCTATTGTTGAATTGAAATGACAGCTTTTACCCCAACTAGGTAGAAAGGCATGTCATAACCTTTATTTGAATAATACCAACTGGCCGGGCTCAATAGCCTCTGCATTGGATGACCTAGCCATCAAGGTCACCTGCACAGGGGTCAATGGTCTTAACATCAAGGTACAGAGAATTCTAGTATACGCAGCTAATAACTGGAGGCTGTGAGTCCGTGACGCCAACTCACAGAGCTGTTGTCCTCCTAAATCTTTCATATTTGCCTTCATGTTTTAGGCTACAGAGTTTAATGTGAACTTGAAACTGGATGGTGATGATTGCCTTAAGTAGTGTAGCAGTTCTGCTTACATGGCCACACATGGTTGATGCGAAGCGATCTTATTGTTGCTTCATCTGGATTCTTCACGTTGAGAAGACGGTAAAACAAAAATAAATAAATATTTCCAAGCAATTTTAGTAATTAGACCCTGACGTTGATGCTGATATTCATGTCCATACTTGCATATACTTTTTTGCAAGCTTCATGGATCATGATATGTACAACTTATACGAATATTTGTGCATCCAATGATGCAAACACATCCACGTCAAAAGGATATGCAAATAACTCGCAATTGCATGTGAACATATACCATGCCAAAAATTCTCTAAATTGGTCCCCTACTCGATCGGTGCTTGGACTAGACAGCATGAAGGGCCTGGTTGGGTGGGGTATGCGTTCCATCTGCAAGTAAACATACCAGGGGACCAAATAAATGGAGTCTCTCTCGTCTAGTTAAGCTCATATAGTTAGCCAGGCACCGCCAGGCCGACTCTTTTCAATCCACCCTTTCCTCCTCTCTTATCTGGCAAACCTATCATATAGTATACTTGGAGATGTTTGTTTTGAGTATTACTATGCATGGTATTAAAAAATGTATTCCTTACATTTCTAATATCAATAAAAATTAGTAGTAGTAATAAAAAGTATTTTAATCCTCTCTCATGTTTGTTTATTCAATAGGTATTATAATAAGTCTCATAAATAACCATGTATTCTATCACATTTTGTATAACAAATATACAATTTTACTCTTAACATCATTCACTTCATTATTTCGTTTGTGTAATGTTTTTGCACAATGTTTGGTATAATACATGGTATGACAATCCACACTCAAAAAATTTCAGATATGTAAAAAATCTACATAAAAAATAAAGAATCTGATGTTATGAATCGGTGACATTATAAAAAAAAAAAAAAAAAAAAACCAGTGATACCGTACTTTTAAACATACTATAAAGAAAAAATTCAAAATAATTTTTTTTTTTAAAATTTTAAAAAAAACTTGTGACACCATACACTTAAACATAATACATGGAAAAAATTCAAAATAATATATTTTTTAAAAAAAAAATTTTTTAAAAAAAGTGACATTGTACGCTTAAACCTAATATAAAAAAAAATTCAAAATAATTAAAAATTTTTTTTTTTAAAAATGGTAACACCGTACGCTTAAACATAATATAAGGAAAAAATTTAAAATAATTTTTTTAAAAAAAATTAAAAAAAAAATTATGTGACATCGTACGCTTAAACATAACACAAGAAAAAAATTCAAAATAAATTTTTTTTTTAAAATTTTTAAAAAAAACTTGTGACACATACACTTAAACATAATATAAGAAAAAAAATTCAAAATAATTGTTTTAAAAAAAATTTTAAAAAAAACCGATGACCTTAAATATAATACAAAGAAAAGTTTAAAAATAAATTTTTTATATGTAAACTCTACATAGGAGGGAATTTGTGTCATTTTGCTTGCTTGTATCATTGGTGGATTTGTACCATCAAATAATATTATCTGGTAGATGGTATTCATTAAAGTCATGTACGAGGGTTAAAGGCTACTGTACAAATTGAGTCGGTATTACAATTCGAAAAATAGTAATACATATAAAATGTCAACCAAACAAGATAATAGGTGAGCCTCATATACTATTTACTCTATCCCACCTCCTAATAACTCATATATTCGACAAACGAATATGCCCTTGCTTTATAAGCTTGGTGCATGGTGGGACCATTCTATTGGGAATTAACCTCGCATGAATTTGATCAGTACAATGACAAAAAAATAAATTAGCAGAACAAAAAAAAAATAAAAGCACAACTCAACTCACAACACTTAAGAGTTAGGTTATTCGACAAAATTATTTTACCTACATCCACGAGACGCGACCGGTCCCCTTTTTTTACTGTTACGAGAAAAATATGTGTGCAACAATACAAGTTTCATCACTCAAATTTAAATCTCAAACTCAAACCCTTAATCCCTTGTACAACCCACTTAACATTACCCTCTCAAAAACTCAGTTAAAAAACTTCTCAAATAAGAGAAAGAAAATTAAAGTAATACAATTTTCAGATGCATTTGAAGCCGAAAGACTCATGTCAATTTATAAGCATCTCAAGACGGTGGCAGATGAATTCCTTCGCATTTCTAGTAGCGATGGAACTCATCTATCCGACTCACATGGCTAAGCTTCATCCCAAACTTTTCGTCCATTCCATGCATCTAGCACAAGATCACCTCTTGCTACTTACATCCTCTAATAAACTTTTAGTAATGATATCACCAAACCACTCACAAAAGGAACCCTCCAAATGTCATGTTTCTTCACCAATGAGATTCAGTTCCTTAGCTAGAAAGAATGCCAAAGCAACTTTATTTAGCCCTCACGGTTTTTCCTCCATTTTTAACCAATCCAAAATTTTCCTTATTTTTCAAGAAAACTAGCACCAAAATCCTTAAGCCTTCTGTCGAAAAATTTATCCAATCAAACAAAAATTTGAATCACCGTCAACAAATCTACACCTTGGCGAAAAACTTCTAACCTCTAGCTGAAACTTCAGGCCTACGTCTCAATTTGAGATGTCCATCGCCATGCCTTGGGATGCCTTATCAATCTTTAACAGTGTGAAAGATTGATCAATTCTAAGCAATACTTAAACTTTTGTATAGTCACCAACTTTGTTAACATATCAGTTGTGGATAAAGCGAAGATCGATTGAAGTATAGCTTTCCAACTAATAGGTCCACTTGCAAGAGTGAAAATATAACTCGTACTAGACCTTCACTTGTCCAAAGCACCTACATAGTCAGAACCTACATAGCCCACAACTTGTCCTATCTCAATTTGTCTCTGATATAAGATGTTGAAATCCAACATACCTCTCAAGTATCTGAAAATTCATTTAGCTGCATTACAGTGCTCATTTCCCAAATTGTCCATGTACTTGCTTACAACATTGATTGCATGTGAGATATCTGACCGACTGCAAACCATGACATACATTAAGGTTTCCACTGCACTAGCGTTTGAAACTCGGGACATTTCCTCCACCTCATCACCTATAGACTACTATAATTTAGCATATAATTTAAAATGGTTAGCTAGAGGTGTACTGATCGGCTTGGAATTAATCATGTTAAACCTCCCTAGCACCTTCTCCACATATTTCTTCTATGAGACCCATAGCTTGCCTTTTTCTTTGTCCCTTCGGATTTCCATGCCAAAAATCTTTTTAGTAACACTCAGATCCTTCATATCAAACTCACTCCATAATGTGGACTTTAGCTAATCTAGCTCATGCATGTTATTTGAAGCAATTAACATGCTATCAACATAAAACATCAAAATAATAAAAGAAACATGACCAAGCATCTTATAATAAACACAAATATCATAACTGCTCGTCATGTAGTCAATGTGCATCATAAAGGAATCAAACCTCCTATACCATTGCCTAGAAGATTATTTAAAACCATAAGTAGACCTTTAAAGGTTACATACCAGATTCTTTTTTCCTTGCACCTTGAATCCTTATAGCTACTCCATATATATTTCCTCCAATTCTTAGTGAAAGAACATTGTCTTAACATCAAGTTGTTGTAACTTAAGGTCAAGCATAGCTATCATGGCTAACATAACTCGAATAGAAAATGTTTGCAACAGGAGAAAAAATTTCATTATAATCAATCCCTTCAATTTGCCTGTACCCTTTTACTACAACCTGAGCTTTAAATTTTTCTCATTCATTGTCTGTTGTAGGTTCTTTTTTTATATATAATATATCCATTTGTAACCAATAACCTTTCGCCCCTTGAGTTTTTCAATAAGCTCTCAAGTGTTATTTTTGTATAAAAACTTCATCTCATCCTCCATTGCTATCATACACTTTTCACTTTCTTTGTCATTGACAGCCTCCTAAAAGGAAGATGGATCTCCACTAACAACAATCAATGCAAAAGAAACCATATCCTCAAAACTATACATGACTAGTACTTTATGGGTTCTAGCAGCTAGAGTTGTGGATTCTTGTTGTTAGAGTATTTATATTATGGGTAGTTTAGGTATTTTACATTATTTTTTTGCCCTAATATATAAGGGCCTACATTTTGTATTTGTGTTAAGGTTGCATTACTGAATGGATTACACTAAACATTATTCTTGACCTCTCTCTCTCTCTCTCTTTTCTTCCCTTTGTCAATATTACATGGTATCAGAGCATTGTTCGATCCTACTATACTTAAAATTTTTTGAAGAACACAGTATCAGATGCTTCAATTTTTTCTAAATAAGACTTTTTCTGAAAGAGGGCTGACATCATCAAGTTAGGGCTGACGTCATTGCGACGTTATTACTAACATTATCAGATTGCAGTCGAGGAGAGCACTGCTATACTCAACTCTTCATGGACATTTCAATAGTATGATTTGTTTTTGATTTTGAAGTCATCTGGATGGAATTATCTATTTTTGAATATTTTAGCGAACATATGGAGTTTTTTTCATATATGAAGATTTGGGGTGTTTTCTTGCAATTGGAGCTTTGATCCTTCACAGATTGCTCCGACTAGATGAATAGAGGGTTAGTTTGACATACCCAACCTTCTTGGAGTGTTGTTAATGCATTTTTGGTGATTTTTTGGCTGACAAGTCCTATTCCGGTGGTCTGCCAACGACAAATTTAGAAGTTTCCTCTATTTTTTGGTGCACTGTGATCCTCTTTGATGTGTTTTTACTCCTTTTTAAGATATATTAGCTGCTTGGGACTGTCAGCCTATTGATCACAGTACATCGACTTTGGCTAATCTCTCTCGATTTCTATTTCTTTTGGATTTTCTACTCTTGAATCCTCTTCTATTGTGTTGGTTTGTTGATTTTGTGCATTTGACAAGTTGAGCTGGACGGATTTATGCTGGGTTTGGCTGTTCATAATGCACTGACTTTTTTGTGATTGTTGTTCAGTAGTTGAATTTGAGAAGTGGTTGTTTATTGATTTGCTGGATTGCTGGATTTTTTGCTAAAAATTTAGTTTTATTGTTGTTTTATTAACATTATGGCAAGTGGACATTCTGACTTTCTTCAAGCTATTAGTGTCAGACTGAATGGTGAAAATTATGTATATTGGTCTTATGTTATGAAGAATTTTTTATTGGGAAAAGAGATGTGGAGTTATGTTAATGGTGCTTTGTAAGCTAACAAATTCAAAGGCAGAGAAATATGCTGATTTAAAGAATACTTGGGAAGTTAACAATGTTAAAATCATCACTTGGATTAACAACTCAGTTGATCAGATCATTGGTGTGCATTTTGCTAAGTTTCACACAACCAAAGAGATTTGAGATTATTTAGCTACATTATTTGTTCAGTCTAATTTTACAAAAAGATATCAGCTTGAGCATGAAATTCGAGCTGCACATCAGGGTGATAAAATCATACAGGACTGAATTTTGGGATCAGTTAGCACTTGTTGAGCCTGCTGAATTGAGTACTCATATGGTATATCGTACTTTTAAGGAGGAACAACGGTTGGTATAGTTTTTGATAGTCCTTAGAGATGAGTTTGAGGGCCTTCATGGTTTTATTCTCTATCGTCTCCCACTTCCCATAGTTGATACAGTAGTGAATGAGCTTTTAGCTGAAGAAGTCCGTCTTAGGACTCTTTCTGGAAAGAATCTTCTTTCATTGTTTAATCAGACTGTATTGGTTTTACCACCCAGAGGGACTTCTCACTCACAGACTAAATATTATGGTCGAGCTGCTTCAGATAAGTGTAATTTTTGTCGTGAGAAGGGTCACTAGAAGGCTCAATTTCCTAAATTGGTGAACAGGAATACCAAGGGAGCCTTACAACAGCCATTTAAGCCCAAAGATCGTCATACAGTCGCAGCTGCTTCACCAGTGGATGAGACACTCCCATCAGCTCCTAGCATGACTATGATAGCTGATCAATTGCAGAAGCTTCTTTCCCTTCATCAACCAGGTGCCCTATTAGTTTCTCCTTCCACAAGTTCATTTACTATAGGTCCTTTAGGTATATCTCGAACTGCCTGGGTCTTTGACTCAGGAGCCACCCATCATATGACTAATAATTCTTCCTTATTTGTTTCTATTGTTTCCCCTCCCTCTATATCTATCCTTGCAGCCAATGACACTAAAATGTCTTTGGCTAGTGTTGGAACTATCGTATCTTCCCAGCTTACACTTCCTGATGTCTATTATATTCCTCAACTTACTTTAAATTTAATATATGTTAGTCAGTTGTTTGATTTGAGATTCTTAGTTCACTTTTCTTCTACTGATTGTGCTGTGTAGGATCCACGGTCTAAGAAGCTGATTGGGACAGGCCATAAAAATGGAGGGCTATATGTGTTGGACGAACTTCATGTCCCGAAAATTGTTGCATCTACCGTTGATTTATCTTCTTTTCAATTGAGTCCAAAGTCGTCTAATTTTTATTTATGACATTCTCGTTTAGGTCATATTTCTCATTCTCGTTTAAAATTTCTAACTTCTATTGGTAGTTTGAGTAGTTTAGAGTGCCATGATATTTCAGATTATAGTGGTTGTAAGTTAGCAAAATTTACTGCATTACCTTTCAATAAAAGTACTTCTCGTTCTCTTGCAGCTTTTGATCTTGTACATTCTAATATTTGGGGACCAGCTCCTATTGCTACTAAAGGGGGATCTAGATATTATGCTTCTTTTATTGATGATCATACTAGATATTGCTGGGTGTATCTAATGACACATAGGTCTGAGTTTTTTTTCATTTTCACTACCTTTGGTGCTATGGTGTGTACTCAATATTCTTCTATCATCAAATTCTTCTGTTGTGATCAAGGTGGAGAATATTCTTTTAGTGTTTTTCGTGATTTGTTGAAATCTGACGGTACTATTTTTTAGTCTTGTTGTACTGACACACCTGCTCAGAATGGAGTGGCTAAATAGAAACATCATCACATTATTATGACAGCTCGTTCTCTGTTATTGTCATCCAATGTCCCTAGCTCTTTTTGGGGAAAAGCAGTTCTTACAGCAGTTCATCTGATTAATTGCATTCCTACAATCCTTAATTCTAGCGTCTCACCTTTTGAAAAATTATGTGGTAAAATACCTAACTATTTCTCCTTCCATGTATTTGAATGTACATGTCTTATTCTGCTACCTAGTGTTAATCGTATCAAACTCTCGGCTCGTTCAGCCTTATGTGTTTTTCTTGGCTATGGTGAGGGACAAAAAAGATTTCAATGTTATGATTCTAGTACACAAAAACTCTATATTTCTTGACATGTTATTTTTATGGAGCATATTCCTTTTTTCTCTATTATATCTAGTTCTTCATCTCTGCATAAATTTTATCTTATTTATCTTGATCTCTTTCCCTCTAATGTTTCTCTTGATTCCTATGTTGGTGATATGATTGTGGCTGATCTTCCCTCCTCTTCTTCTTCTTGCTCTTTGCGTGATTTGTCTGTTACCCGTCCCCTGATTGTGCATACTTATATTTGCAGGACTCTCACTGTCTCCTCTACAGATATTGTGCCTTCATCTGCACCTCTTGACTCCCAATCAATTTCTAACACAGTAGATCACACTTCTCGTTACCCTCAGCGCACTCGGAAGTGTCTTGACAGGTTTGGTTGGTCCAACTCTTGTTATTCTTCTGATTTTTGTTCTTTCTTGACTTCTATACATTCTCTGTCTGAACCAATCTCCCATAAGAAGGCTATACTTGATCCTCTTTGGCAACAAGCTATGGATGAGGATCTTTCTGTGCTACATAAGACTCAAGTTTGGGAGTTTGTGTCTTTACCTCCTAGTAAACGCCTCATTGGTTGTAAGTGGGTTTATAAAATTAAAACTCAATCTGATGGTTCTGTGAAGAAGTACATGGCTAGATTAGTGGTCAAGGAATTTGCTCAAGAGTATGAGCTTGACAACGATGAGAACTTTGCTCCAGTGGCTAAGATGACCACAATTCGCACAGTAATTGTTGTGGTAGCTGTTCGTCAGTGGAGCCTCTCTCAGATGGATGTGAAAAACGCTTTTCTTCATGGTGATTTATTTGAAGAAGTCTATATAACTCCTCCTCCTAGGTTGCCTTGTAGTTCTGGTCATGTGTGCAAACTTTACAAGGCTTTATATGGTCTTAAACAGGCTCCGAGGGCATAGTTTACAAAATTTTCTTCAGTCATATGTGACTTAGGCTTCTGTGCTAGTGATCATGATTCTACACTCTTCCTTCGATCTACTTATTCTGTTTTCATTCTTGTATTACTTTATGTGGATGACATGATTATTACAGGTGATGACAATGCTGGAATTTAGTTGTTGAAAACTCAGTTACAAAATTATTTTGAGATAAAAGATTTGGGTCCAATTCGATATTTCTTAGGGATTGAGGTTGTTTCATCTCCCGAGGGTTATCTTATTTCTCAATCAAAATATTTCTCAGATGAAATTTAGTGAGCTTACTTATCGGATACTCGAACTATTGACACACCCTTGGAGCTTAATGTTCGTTATACTTCCTCTGATGGTTTTCTCCTACCATATCCTACCTTATATCATACTATTGTTGCGAGTTTGGTGTATTTTAATGTTACTGGTCTAGATATTGTTTATGTGGTTAGTTAATTTGTTGCTGCTCCTACCACACTTCACTGGTCTGCTATTTTTTGGATTCTTCAATATCTACGGGTTACGTTACATCAAAGTTTATTTTTTTCTTTTTCTTCGTCTCTGGAGCTCCATTCTTACTCTGATGCGGACTGGGCTGGTGATTCTATGGATCGCAAATCCACCACTGATTTTTGTCTCTTTCTTGGTGATTCTCTTATTTTCTAAAAAAGCAAGAAACAAATTGTTGTAGCTCGCTCTTCTGCTGAAACTGAATATCGTGCTATGACATCTACCACAGCAGAGATAGTTTGATTACGTTGGTTGCTTGCTGATCTTGGCATTTCCTTGACTACTCATATTTCTAGGTATTGTGATAACACCAGTGCTATTCAGATTGCTCACAACTCGGTATTCCATGAGCGCACCAAAGATACAGAGATTGACTGTCACTTCGTGCGCCATCATCTTCAATCAGGCACGATCTCTCTTCCATATCTTCCTTCTACTATGTAGCTGGCAGATTTCTTCACCAAATCTCACACTATAGCACGCTTTCGTTTTCTCCTTGGCAAACTCTTGATGTTTGATGTTACCACATCATGAGTTTGAGATGGGATGCTGGAGTATTTATATTATGGTTAGTTTAGGTATTTTACATTATTTTGTTGTCCTAATTCATAAGGGCCTACATTTTGTATTTGTGTTAAGGTTGCATTACTGAATGGATTACACTAAACATTATTCTTGACCTTTCTCTCTCTTTTCTTCCATTTATCAATATTAACACTTGCTACTCATCATCACCATCAAATGTATCTTCCTAAGAGGATGATGCACCAATATCCTATTCACTGGGCTATTGTGTTTCATCTAGCTCTATCTGGAATAAGTTTTTTTTTTGCATGAGCCTCCACATATTTATTAGCATCCTCTCTGGTTAAATTCAACATATGCTCTTTATTGAAGGCAACATCCCTACTGATTACAACCTTTAATGTAACTGGATCCCAAAGTTTGTAACATTTCACGCCTTTTTCATAGTTAATAAATATGCACTGTTTGGACTTTTGGGTCCAACTTCGATCATTGTTGTTCCTGCATGTGAACATAGGCAGAACAACTAAATATTCTCAAAATAAAATAATCAATTAGTTTACCTGTCCACATCTCCTCAGGGACTTTTACATCAATAGCCGAACACGATGACCTGTTAACAATATAACATGTCATGTTAACAAACTCCGCCCAAAATAATTTTAACAAACCTACAAAAAATCTCTTACATCTTGCTTTCTCTAAAAAAAAGTCATGTTCATTCTTTCTACTACACTGTTTTATTATGGCCCAGCTGGTGTAGTATAATATCAAGTGATCCCTTCCATTCAACAAAACTTTCTAAATTCCCAAAATTTATACACCATGTCGTTGTCCGTCCGTAAGTACTTGACCTACTTACCTATCTATTTTTCAACTTTACTACTAGAATTTGTCGAAAACTTTGTTTTTGTACTTCATTTACCATACTTTCCTAAACAAGTCATCAATAAATATTACAAAATATACCACTCCACTTTGGAATTGAACTGATAAGGGTCCTCATACATCAGAGTGTATGTAATCCAACACATCCTTACTTGTATGATTCCCAGTTTTGAAGCTCACCTTGCACTGTTTACCATACAAACAATATTTATAAAAATTAAATTTACAAACTTTTATTCCATCAAACAACTTTCGTCTATGAAGTTCTTGCAGCCCTTTCTTTCTCATATGGCCAAGACATAAATGTCATAGAGTAGTGTCATCAGTACTCGAATCTAATGAAGTTGTCACAACTACTCCACCTATAATAGTACCTCCTACCAATGTATACAAGTTATCCTACCGTTTCCCCTTCATGATAACCAAGGCTCTCTTAACTTTTAAGACACCACCTATTGATGTGAAAGTGAAATCATTTGATTCAAGTATAGCTAAAAAAATTAAATTCTTTTTAAGGTCAGGGACATGTCATACATCACCTAGTGTTCTCACCATACCATCAAACATTTTAATTTTAATGATTTCAATCCCAACAGTACTACAAACTGCATTATTATCCATTAGAACAATTCCTCCATTATAGGGTTTATAAGTATTAAACCATTCTCTATACGTAAAAATGTGATAAGAAAACCTAGAATCTAATATCCATTTGTCGGCAAGATAATTCATACCTGTGGTGATTGACAATAAATCACCATTACCGTTTGAATCATCTTGTGCAATGCCTGTTTGATTTGAATTCGCAAATTTTTATTTGTCCTCCAAATTTTGCTTTCTTTGATAGCAATTCATTTTCATATGTCCTTCTTTGTGACAGTAGTAACACTTGTTTTTGCTACCACTCTTCTTTTTTGATTTGGGGTGCGTCCTCCATTTGTTTCCAAAGCCTTTATTTTTACTTCTTCCTTGTTACTAGCTTGGTTCACTATTGGCCATCAACCCATTCTGCTTGGGAACCATTTCTTGGCCTTTGAAGTGTCTCAATCTCTAAAAGAGTCGTCATCACCTCATCAACCATGAAAGTGTTTTTCTCAACCAAAAGTGTAGTCACAAGTGTATCAAAAGAACATGGAAGAGAAGAATAATTTTATCCTCCTTTATAATTTTAAACTCAATACTAGAAAATTGAGTAACAATTTTATTAAACTGGTTAAGGTGATCAACAATTTTTGTTCATTCTACCATCTGCAATTGATATAATTATTTTTTTAGGAACAATTTGTTTGTAAGAGATTTTGACATATAAATCTTTTCTAATTTTTTCCATAAATTTAGAACAGAAGTTTCATTTAAAAAATTTATATTTTACTTTTGGTGCGAGAGATAAACAGATGGTAGTCACAACTTTCATCTCGAGTTCCTCTTAGTGTCCCTTTTTAATGTCCACTTGTATCTTGTCTTTCTGAAGTATTGCTTTCGACAATCCTTGTTGCACCAAGATGTCTTTAATCGTACTTTGCCACAGACTAAAATTATTTTCCCATAAAAAATCTCCACCTCGAATTTGCCCACCGAGATGTTTTTTTCCATCATCGTATTAGGTGTCAGTATTTAAGAACTATGCACACTTGTTCTAAATAATAATCCTCTTGGACAAACCTAAGACTCTGATACCACTTGTTAGAAGTTAACCTTGTAGCAATTTGGTTAGTACAACACCAAGAAAATAAATTAACGAAATAAAAAAAATCAAAGCACAACTCACAACACCAAGATTTATGTGACTCAGTAAAATTGTTTTACCACATGTAACAATTTATTAACGATTGGTATATGAAATTTAGAACACCTAAATTACAAGATTTAGAACATACATGTGTGAATCATGATATTCGATCTCCAGATTTCTTTCACATAATGATAAGATGTTCCTCTCCTTACAACGGTATAAGCCTTACCACTCAAACTTAAATCTCAAACCCAAGCCCTTAATCCCTTGGATAACTCACTCAATCTTACCCTCTCAAAATTCAGTTAAAAAACCTCTCAAATAAGAGAAAAAATAAATTAAAGTATTACAACTTTCGGATGCATTTGAAGCCAAAAAACTCGTGCAATATATAGACATTTCAAGGCGGTGACAAATGAATTCCTTCGCATTTCTAGAGGTGGTGGAGTTCATCTATCCGATTCACATGGCTCAGCATCATCCCAAACTTTTCTTCCAGTCCATGCGTCTAGCACAAGATCACCTCTTGCCACTTGCATCCTCCAATAAACTTTTAGTAATGATATCACCCAACCACTTACAAAAGGAACCTCCAGATGCCATGTTTCTTCACCAATGAGCTTGAGTTCCTTAGCTAGAAAGAATGCCAAAGCAACTTCATTTAGCCCCCACAGTTTTTTCTCCATTTTTAACCAATCAAAAATTTTTCTTTTTGTTCAAGAAAACTAGCACCAAAATCCTTAATCCTTCTGCCGAAAAAATTTATCCAATCAGACAGAAATTTGAGCCACCGCCAACAAATTCAATGCCATTTCAGGTTGTGGATATTTGGTTTGGATACGAAAATAAATAGGCACACTCAAACTTCCATTGTCACTGAGAGCTCTAATGCAATGCTCATGTCACAGTAAGAGTAGATTCTTTAAGGCCTTGAACGAGCTCAAACAAATAATGGAGGAAATACTAGAATAGAATTCGTGGGCTATCGGCAAGCTTTCACTTCTCCTGCTGCCAACCCTTGATTTGCTTAAGCTCAGGTCGTAAAGATAGGGGCCCTTGAACGGTCGCCTTAGTACAATTTATGGCGCATGATGAGTTACAAGAGATCATTTTCAGTTAATCTTGGGAGCATAGCACACACGGAAGAAAAATCACAACTAAAAATGGTTCCAATTCTATTAAAACCCTCGACCCAAAATAGTAACCGAAGATATTGAACTGAACAATGTTTATGCTTCACTTTGTATGCAATGTGTATTGCCCGAAATTGAAAGATTTGCCACATATTTGGCATGAGTTGGTGCCACTAAAACATGAAAAAAAAATTAAAATTAAAATTAAAATCAATGCAATGGGCTTGAGTAAAACAAATGAATCTACCATGGCCAAACTACAATTGAAATAAAGAAATAATAAATACAACAGTCACCCTGGCAATACTATCCTTGTTGAATTCATATGCACATTTGAGTACCGAGCTGTTTCTTCACTTTCCAAACCAGCTGCCCATCTCCTTAAGATCCTCAATAGTGTCGCTGCCTTGCTTCTAGCCCTCCCTGTTCCCATCCCCATGACTTCCCATATCGCTCTCTCAATCCCCTGAATAGCCGCAAGCTCAGCCACAGTTTCAGAACCACCCTTTCGACAAATATTTACAAGTGTTGCCATGGCACTCTCTCGAGTCCTATCGGTACCTTCCCTTAAGACCCTAGCCAATTTTTGAATCATATGATAAGCAGCAGCAATTGCCACCAATCCACCCTTTTTCACCACCACTTCCAAAATTGTCACAGCCTCTTCCTGTAACTCATCCATAACATCACTAACCATCTCCACCACCCCTCCCTCGACCAATTTACCAACGGTCTCCCTATCTCCCGCCAAATTCAAAATTGTCACCAAAGCATCCCTCTTTGAACTGGCGGTTCCATGCCTAGCCAAATCCATCAATCCTTTAATGACACGTGTCTTTTGACCCAATTTCTTCCTGTAAGCGTGTACATTTGTTAAACTAAATATGGTTGCCGCCGCGTTCCCCTTGGCCTCCCAGGTGGCACCTGACCTTAACACCTCAATAACGCCGTTCAACACTCCGTCAGTCTCCATGATTCGTGTTTTATTGGCTTCCATAATAGAAAGGTTAAGAATCGTCGTAACGGCATTAACTTGTAAGTTGTGATGCTCCGACCCTAAGAGTTTGACGAGCAGAGGCAAAGCTCCAGCTTCCGCAATGCAGGATCGATTGTCCGAATCTGTCTTTGCTAACACCCGAAGCTCGTGAACCACACGATTCGTCGTGTCCACTGATTGTGAGACCATTAATTTGTTGATCAAAAATGACACCGTCATCTTTGTAGCCTCTAACGCCGTCTTGTTCATTACTAAGCCTCTTGATTTTATATTTTTGCCCGGAGAATCGAATGGGATCCTCTGTTCTCGGCACCACATGGTTATCAAGTTCTTCAAAGCGCAATTGGGTATGAGCTCCGTGTGGGCCAATGTCTGACCTGTCTTTGGACACGTTTTGTGTCCTGATTCGAGCCAAAGACTGATGGACGGCCGATCATAGGTCTGTCCCGTGGACACCACCACCGGGTCTCTCATCAAATCAAGAGATATCGGACACCGGAAGTCCGCTGGCAAAGAGAGGTCAGCAGACATTTTCCGCCGCCTGCTGGGGGTGGTTCTTGGCGTCGACGCTCCGTAGAGTACGCATTTTGCATAACGAACGAGTCCGATCAGCGAAATCACATCACCTTTGGATTTCACAGTAGTTTGATTCTGAACTTCATCTTCCAGGCTCTCAATTTCTTCTCTGCAGCTGGTCGTATCGCGTAAATGTAATTTATCAAAAATTTCCGCGAGCTTGGAATGTTCTGGAACAATCTCGCTCTTGATTCTGTCCAGCATTTTCAAAACCTCATGTCTAAGAATATTATCAGCTTGATCTATATAATTACCCTTTGTGTCGACGCACTGCTTTCTGATCAAGGCAACCAATTCTTCAACATCTTGGCTTAAATTCAATTCTTTGACTGGAAAAATATCTAGAAGAGTCGACAACTCGACGGTGAGCTCGTGAAAAGTGTTGGCGATCAGTTCATTTTGCATGAGAAGCCACATCTTGCTTCCGTTGGAGCAATCTTCGATCGAAGTCTTGATTCGTTGCAGAACTATGTACAATTCGTCGAAGCATAATATGGCCGAAGGTGGAAAACATCCAGTAACCAGATTATTGCGGAGAAATTCTTCAAATAGGACGGCCAGTAGCTTCGTTTTGCGAAGGATTGAAGATGATTGTTTCTTGAGAATAACAGGGAGGGGTTGTAGAGATGAGATTTCTTGAGAGAGAAACAAGAGAGATTGAAGCAGTTTTTGGTCGGAGAAGTTGGGCGACACGAACGACCCCGCAGAAGGCCGGCGCTTCCTTGGAGGGAAAGCCTGTGGCGAGACTGCCATGAACCACTAGTTGTTAGAGAACTAATCGATATCAGAGACGATGATTGTAGGAAATCAAAAGGCAAAATCCAAACCAAGGAAGGAAGGAAGGCAGGTAAGCCTCTCAAGAATGAGAAAATGAAAGGAGGAGCAAATAGTTTCAGTTTGTTGCTGATTATACAAATGTTCAAATTAAAACAAAAAAATAAAACCAATAACATGAATTTTTAAATGCAGTTATAAGATATATAATTGCTGGGTTTTGACTGGATTGGTAGAAAACGATGATTTTTGTTTTGGGTTTGAAGAAATCAGAGAGAGAGGTTGAGAAATTCAATTCAAGAATGCCAAACAGAAAGGTGGGCGATAGACGTGTTCTAACAGCCGCCGTTAGGCGGCAGGTGAGACCATCATGATATATATATGTAAGATTATTTGTATACATACATCTAAATGGTGGTGTCTGAGCTGGTATGCATTTCTGTAACCTATATAGAAAAATAACAATTGGCTGGTTTTGGTATGGACTTATTCTTTTAAATATGTTTTCAATTGAATAATGTTGAATTTTTTTTGTTAAAAAAAAAAAAAAACATGTTATACAGCCTGGTCTTCATGGATGTCCTTTTCTTTATGTTTTTCTTCCTTCTTTTTCATTTTTAGTTCCTTATATATTTTTTTCTATTATAATAATGACCAAGCTTACTTTATCTGGACTGCTAAAATTCATTTTTGATGTTTTTACCGATGCAATCTTGAAGATTTATCAGAAGAAATGATAAACCTCAAGTGAAAAATTGTTCAGTTTCAAACCCGATTTTTCCACTAAAAAAAGTAGTAACTAATTTGTGACTCATTCAATGACATATGGGTAAATTTTGTTAGCATGTGCGTGTAAAGGTCGGTCCCATTGGATAAGGCTTCCCTAATATTCCTGTTTGGAATTAAATAGGATAAGGTTTGTCTGTCCAACGTCATGGACTCTTATCACATCTCCTAACTTCATACTGATCCCATTGCCAAGTCTTCAATTATAAAATTCAGAAGCCGTAAACTTGATTCATTCCTAATCATGTTTTAGCTTCTTCAAGTGACACACATCCCCAAAACTCTGGATCTTCTTGCCCTTTGTTCCTCTTGAGTAAAATAATTAATTAGAGTGAAATTTGGTTTTACAGGATCCAAAACCCCTACAAAAGCAGACGCAAAAGAAAGCAAGGCAGGCAGGAAAAGAACCGATAGCTTGGAAGGAAAGAATACCCCAGTTTACCCACTCTACAAGCCCCAACAAATTCTGGCCAAACTTGTGAATCCTTCCTAATTTCATGTCAATTGTTCATTTCATCCTCAGCTTTCGACATATGGGCATGGGTTAGGGGGTCCATGCGACCTATCAGCATCTTTTGCACAAATTCATGTCGCTAATCAAATTAATACATAGGCAACTTGTATTAATGATGCAGACACTTGAATGAAGAAAAGAAACCACAATAATACAAAGCAAAATTGCCCAGAGGAGTTATGCGTTGGTTACAACCACTTCAATGATTAAAGAGGGACATGCCAGCCCTAACAAGATGTAATATGTCCCTTTCTATGTTCTCCAATCATCCAACAGCCAATCAGAATTTAAAACTAAGCTTGAGGTTGAAGTATGAAATTAGGTCTACTTACATACATGACTAACTGGTCTTGTGTAAATGGGAAAACCCAAACCTACACCACTCTTTGCCTAAAAACAAAAAAACTACGTAACAAACAATGAGACCTCACAACAGCCTTATCCCTTGCAATAACTCAAACATAAACCAAATGGTTCTAAATCCCATTGAGCCACTGTTAATGCAAGTGACTTTCTAGTTGAGCAAACTAATTTATAATGTAGAGTTGAGTCTGGGCTTCAACTGGTCCACTCCTTGCAGGCTGGAGCGGTTAGCATGAAAGAATGTTATATCACTCCACTTTTGGGCAGATATAATGTTATTTTTAGAAGCATATAACCCATATCGAATGGCAAGGATAGAGAGACCACTAAGGATTGCATACTAGCTTAGCAAATGTTATTTTATTGACGTGTAATAAACTCAAACTCCTCTGCATATCCAAGAAAGCATGATTAGATGTAACAAGTGCGCTTATGGCACACACAAAAGGGAATTACTTACAATAAAGTAATAAGTCTTACTCAATAGGTTAAAACGGATCCAGGATGACACCTATAGTTGTAAACCTTGTCAATATGTGCCTAGACCCAAAAAGTAAAAAGGGTTCGAGCTTACCCCACACTGCTTGCAACCATAAACAAGCTATAGAATGGAAAATTCCATTAGCAAAGAAAAAGGAAGTACAAGGAGTCCATTACAGGCACATAAAAGGGGAAAGAAAAAGTATAAGTGGCTCAAGGATCTTCTCTCTTCGGTATCATCAGCAACCGAGCAAGAACATAAGGAGCATAGATGAAACCAGAACCCGCCAAATGAAAAAGGTGTAGAATTTGCAAAAAGCCAAATCATGATTGTTTATATCATGAAAAGCCACAGTGACAACTTTGCAAGATTCAACCTATTCTTGCCTCTCATTTCTACATTTCGTCATAAATGTATTCACAACAAAAGACCCAAGTAATGGATGGAGGGTCAATGGAATAGGATTTAAAAAGTTTTAGTCTAGCGCATGAACTTCCGATTACTATGGATACAAATTATTTATGTTACTTGAAAATATGACAGTCAAGTTACAATGTAACAGCCCAACGGTGGTGCTAAGGTATGTTCTCTACTTCATAACCAAAGTTGATACAAAAAAATTGTTCATTGATTCTCGAAACAAAATTAAGCCATCATAAAGGGTATGAACTCTATCGGGAAAGTGCAATCTTAACTTCATTATCTGAACATTGTACTCTCCTATCTATGAATAATGGATAGAATTTTTTTATTTTTTTTTCTGATAGGAAACAAACTATTTTATTAATAAATAAAATATGGGATACAAAAATAGTTGGATAAAGAATCCAACTACTAAAATGAAATACACAATGAAACAATAAACCTATTGATCAAAGAAAACTCTTCATCCCGCTACAATAGCAAAAAACAGAATTCCTTTGTACTCCTTTGTCACCGAAGCCCAAATAGATGCTAGAAAAATGAATACGTTCTCATAATCCCTTCACACATTCACTCCGATCTTCAAAAATTATTGCATTTTGTTCCTTCCATGAAACTCAAAACTTAACCATGATAGCACACTTCCAAAGAATAACACCTTTATCATATCTTCCAAAACGTTTGACATCTTCAACAAACAATGAATATGCTGGAATCACCTAGCTCAACCCTGCCACTCAAAACAACATATGCCATAATGTCAAAGTAACCAGACAATGTAAAAATAAATGATCAATACTCTCTACATCACCTTTACACATCACACACCACAAGGGTAAAAAACAGTATGAGGCCTCCTCTTTTGAAGTATATCATTAGTATAATCTTACCATGTGCTACCATCCATGCAAAGAATTGTACTTTAATGGGCACTTTAAAAGTCCAAAGTAGGGGCAAACAAAGAATACGGATTTTCTTCCAACAAAGAATCAAAAATAGTTTTACATGAGAAAACTCCCGAAGACTCATTTAACCATGTCTTGTGTCACTAGAATCTTGGTTAACAGTGACGTTATTAAGAATAACAAGAACATAAATCAAATCGATAATGTCTATATCATCGAGATTCCTACGAAAACCAAAGTCCCAAGAGTACAGGTAATGGTATGACCTAATCATAGATGCAATGGAAGACCCATGAGAAGAAGACAAATAATAGAGTTGAGGATACAAACATGAAAGTGAAGACTCTTCCATCCAAATATCCTCCCAAAAGTGAACTTTTTCTCCATTACCGACTGTAACCCTTACATTTTAGAAAAACTTCAACCTCATCAATCCTAAAAAATGAATTTCCATGAGCAACGAAAACTACCTCTCTCAACCTTATTAGCATCCCATCCATTGGCTTGTAACCCATATTTGCTCTTCATAATTAAATGTAATAGAAAATTTACTTCCAAGGGAAATCTCCAAAGCCACTTACTCACCAAAGCAATATTTCTCGCATTCACATTACCAATTGACAAACCACCACCATCCCTAAATCTAGAAACCACCTCCCAACAAATCAAGTGATCTTTCCTCCCCTCCTTGCTACCCTCCCACAAAAAATCTCTCATCATTTTTTTAAGTGTCATAGCTACTTTCTCCGATATTTTAAATAAACATAAAGAGTATGTGGAAATACTAGACAAAACTAACTAAACAAGAGTTAACCTTTACCCTTTTGATATGTAAGTCTTCTTCCACCCAACGAGTTTTTTCCCCACTCTCTCAACTACAAGGTCCCAAAATAATAATGACAAAAGATTCCCACCAAACGATAACCCTAGATACTTTATAGGCCATTCTCCCATCTTGCATCTCAAAAGTCCTATCATTCTATTGATTTTATCATAATTTGAATTAATGCCCACAATGAAACTTTTATCCATATTCACCTTCAATTCAAAGACTAATTCAAAGACCTCAACAATATTCTTAAAATTTAAAAGTTGGTTCCCTTCTCACACAAAAAAAAATATGGTATCATCAACAAACTGCAAATGAGAGACTAAAATTTTATCCCTTCCCACACTGAAACCTTCCACAAGATTACAAACTCAGTCTTTCTCACTAATCTACTCAACCTATATGCAACCAAAGTAAAGAGAAAATGAGATAAAGGATCCCCTTACGTCAATCCTCTGAAAGCCTTAAATCAACACCTAGGCTTTCCATTCAACATAATCAAAAAGTTCATAGAGTGCAAACAATCATGGATCCATTTTCTCCACCTCCCACCATATCCTTTCATTTCCATAACATAATCCAAAAAACTCCAACTCACATGATCATATGCTTTCTCAAAATCAATTTTAAAAACAAAACCCTCCTTATTCCTCTCTCTCTATATTCCTCTCCCACATCATTTGCCACAAGAGCCACATCAAGAATTTGTCTATCCTTAATAAAAACCCTTTAACACTCAGAAATAGTATCACTGATGGAGTCTCTTAATCTTAAGGATAAACTTTAGCAATGATTTTGTAAAGGCTAGACACCAAACTTATTGGCCTAAAGTCCTTAATTTTCATGGACTTTTCTTTCTTTAGGATTAAACAAATAAAAGTAGAATTGGTAATTGTATTAACCAAACCATTCCTGAAAAACTCAATAAGAATTTTCTGTAAATCCTCTTTAACTATATCCTAGCAATCCTGGTAAATAGCTAAAGTGAATCCATCAAGACCAGGTGCCTTATCATGCCCACACTCAAAAATAACCCTTCTTAGTTCCTCCTCGGCCTTTCCAACCACCTAACTTTATTCGCGTTAATAGGACTCCACTCCAACCCCTCTAATATCAATTTCTCACCCTCTAGAAATGAATACAACAGCGTGAAAAATTCCACTCTTACCTTATATCATCCTTTCATCTTCTATAATCAACTCATTGTCTATTTTCATCTTATCAATAAACTTCTTTTTCCTTCTTCCATTAGCAACTCTATGAAACAATTTCGAATTATTATCCCCTCCGTCATCCACTTCACTCTCGCCTTGTCTCCAACTAATTTCTTTTTTCAATACGACCTCTTTAAGCTTATTCTTTAACTCTCATCTCTCTCTTCTTAAGTTTCCATCTAAATCTCCATTTCCTTCAATTTTATCAATCTCTCCTATTTCTATTCATAATGAGATTTTTCTGAATTCTAATATCCCCAAACACTTCATTATTCTATCTCTTCACTTTCTATTTTACAAACTCCTATTTTTTCATAAACTAAAATCCCTCCCATCCCTGAAAGCCCCCCTCCTTAAAAAGGCATCTAAAAGAATGGTGTTTTAACCACATATTCTCATATCTAAAAGAACATGGACCCCACTCGACTTGAGATGAATCAAGCAAAATAGGACAAGGATCAGACACCAATCTTGCTAGAGTCTCTTGTCTAACTTCCGAAAAACACATCTCCCATTCTGCAGAAAACAAGAATCTATCTAACCTATTACAAACAGGATTTTCCCCTAAAGTTTGACCAAGTGAACATACCATCCCCTAACCGTGGATCCTTAAGTCCTATCTCCCTAATAAAAGAGTCAAAATCCCTCATACTCCTGGTCAATCTAGTACATATCACCTCTCAAATATTTATCAACTCTACTAAAAATAATTTTTGCTCTATCTTCGTATCGTTTCTGAGGTACTTAAGCCTCTTGTCTTCCATCTCAACACAAGTGTTTATCGTTCTCAAGTCATGATTCACACGTTGTTGTATAAAACACAAACATGAAACGAACATGTTTTTTTGTTTTAAACAATAATGGACAGAAAATGGATGTGAAAAGATGTTATTCAGCTACCAAATAAGAGTGCAATATCTAGCATAGGTGTCAAGAGCACTAAATGCCCTTGAGATGCACCAAGGGATGGCCCGCCGAACAAAAGGCATCCACCGAATGTCCTCAAGATCCCAAAACCAAGCCATTTTTCATCAATAGTCTAATCGAAGCTAAGGCTGGGTTGGTCCACTCAGCCTCAACTCGGCATATGATCTATTACCATCAATCAATCAAGTGACACGACACCTTTCAAGTTTCCCCACAACCATCGCCCGTACACGTGACTGCACTAAGTTCCAAGCAAAACTTTCGATATGATTGGGAGCATCCTCCAAATGGAATCGTCATCATGGGCTCAGACCGAACCAGTCAAATGGTGCGGGACAAAGGTCGACTCACCCAAAAGTGGTCTTGTCATGCACAACCATACCTCTCCAAAGGCCAATGAGAAGGATTCCCTGCTCTTACACCCCCTGCCATGAGCCAGGACATTCTTTGAAGGGACAGGCCACTGTTCAAATGGCAGGCAAGGTCTAAAGGAGCCAATGACGTAGGGTTCCATCTCTAAAGGTAGATAACCTTATGGAAAAACATCCAATCAAAACTTTCAAACGTCAGAAGAACCTTGGTATAAATAGTCCATGTACCCAAGCACCGAGTATGCTTCAAGTACCTCACACCTAGTTCCCACTGCAAAAACAAAAACTCGTATTTCCTTTCTCACTCACATTCAAGCATCAGATGGGATATGTTGGCACCCCTCTAACTCTTTCTCTCTATGTTGTAGGATCCTAACCCAACCTATATTTCAACTTCCCACTGGCTGCCAGAATTCATCCGAGATGATAGATTCTTGGGATTGAGAGACCAGTAGCTACTAGAATAATTGGAGTAAGCAAAAGCATTATGATCTTAGGAGTTCATTGGAATCATTCAAGTGCACATTTTTTTAACTCATCTACAATAGACATGAGTTGGATGCATGCTAATCATGTGCAAATGCAAAATTTGATACCAAGAAAACCACCAAAAGGTCTTCAATACTTTTTTATTTTAAATTTCTCTCCATTGCAAAAGAATTGTTTGTTTTCCCTCTCTCAAATAGGAAGAAAAATCTACAATGTCGAAACTTTTTGGTATCACATTAAAAGATATTATAATATAATAGGATTAAATTATAATTGAATGATAGAATATCAGTGTCAACAAGGAAAATAAAGAAGTAAACTTTAGTGCAAAAAGATAACGGGAGAGAATGGTGTGATCTGATGTTACCAAAGATATAGGAAACTCTCTAGCCAGTATAACATCAAAAATTGCATTGCAATATAAAATGGGTGATTAGTGACCCAATCACTATGATTCAAGTGAGCCTTCTTTTGGTTTTAGCTGGGGGGTGGAAAAAATAGGAGTACTATATAGTAGGGCTCACATTCGGCAGTCCATAATATGAGGAATCAAAGCTACTGCAAAGGCTGCACAAGACAACATATAAAGGAAACAAAAAACCTTCCAAGTAGCTTGACAAAAGAAAACAAATTTGTGCATGATGTTTAGCACTTTTAGTTTTCAGACACCCAAATTATGTCACTCAAAAGATACCTCGAAAATATTATAATCACAGCTGCCCAATTAGTACCTGAAGTTTATCCAGTGATTGAACAATTTGAGTCCGAAAATTTGCATTTTATTGCACACTCTGTACTAAGGCAAACTCCGCACTTGGAATCTGGGGAGAAAAAGACAAAAACACCTAGAATGTTGATTGAATCAAGACATGATATGTAGCACCTTATCTGAATAGCTAACCTAAGAGAGAGTTTATTTTACAAATAGAACATCGAAAGTCTTGCAACACAAAATGCTGGTTCTACATGGAGGATAAAAGAGTCTAGATATACACCAATCCAGTATACAGCATTGCATATAGCAGTATTTTGCAGAAAAATTACAAATATAGAGTTCCTAGAATTATGAAATATGTAACCCCAACAAGATAAGTGATGAATATAATGACCCAACAGCTGTCACAGACCAAAAACTACTAAACATAATTTAGCTGAAAAATAGTTCTCGTAAGGTTTCAAAATCAAAAGGATAACTCGAGAGAACGAGCATACTGCAAAAGTATTGGCTAACTCAAAGGTTAATCATTGTTCACAAACATTACATGCTTGAATAAATTCAATATTTTAGCAATTGTTTACTTGTTTGGACAAAATGGCAGCAATATCTTCCAATTGTCAACCTATCCAATCCAGGATGGACAAACAACAATGTGAACAATGGTGGAAAAATCGGATACTGGCAACTACTTATTTAGTACAACTGTGACATGTATCAGGATGTGCTTACACACATAAAAAAGCATAAAACAAATAAGAAATATCAATAATCTAATCCAAGCAAACATTAACATGATTTCCATATGCAATATGTGAACTAAAATCTAGAGGATGTGGTTCAATATTCATGAATAGCGAGGTTTGAAATGAACCATGTTACAAAATCAAGACAAACTATCTCACTAATAACAAGAAATGATAACTATACTTGGAAGGCTTCTATTATATACCAAATAATTGTTCAGCAAACAGTCCAAGAAGACTTGTTCAAGCATTACAGCAAAATATTGGTCCAAAACTATCACAAAACATAATAAACATCAACCCCATCCATGCCAATATTTATACACGCACACACACTAACGCACACATATCTTTCTAATAAGATAGCTAGCACTTTGAATTTTATCCCCACATATTTTGCCCGCCTATTTCTATCACATCATCTATTTCTATCACAAGTTAAATTTGTTAATTGTCAATATTCTTTTGAGATCATGTATTTTGGAAAAATTTTATCGATTTTTTTTAAAAAAATAATTGTTCTTTGATGTAGCGGTATTGATTTTTTGGCCGCTCAAATTTTATATCGTATTGTATCTTCAAGCACAAATTATAGCTAGTATATATATATATATGATACATAGTTGAAAATAGAGTGGAAACTAAGCTTCAAAATCAAGCGCAAAAAACAATCATTTTGAAAGGTTCTACTTCATTTCTGACCAATTCAAGTCATAAAAGTTTACTTTGGATTAGAAAACATGGCCTTTGAGACCATTTCCGTGATTGAAGTGCTGCTACTAACAAAAGGTTGAAAGCAGGATTGGCAACAAAATAGTCATGAACAGATGAAAAGACCAAAGACAGAAAGAAAACATTCATTTTTTTTGTGAAAAAACAAAGATGAACGTGGACAGAACACAAAATCTACTAATGGCATCCCTAGTAAAATTAGCTAGTTATATGAAAATTACAGCCAAGGAAGGGATCGGGTTGAGAAAGAAGACTGGAATTGATGATCTAGATCATTACGAATCCTAAGTCAAATGAGTTATCTCATTTGAGGTGGACATTAGTTGAGGTTTTAGTTATCGTAAATTATCAATAAGAAAGGTATTATAATGGGAACTTATCAAAAAAGTAACCCTTTTTGGGAAGATTTAGGCTCAATCGCAAAGATTTTTGTGGTAGTAGAGAAAAGCAGTGGCTTTGTATAGAAATTCTTAAGCCATGTTTGTTTCCCAGCCCTAGTGTTCTCTTATTGAATTTCAGTCTATTGATTCATCCTAGCTCCTCAAAACTATAAGTAGAGCTATGTTGACTTACGAACATCTCATTGACTAAACGATCATGTATGCGACACCATGTATCCTCCCCTCTTTTCATAGAAGAAAGATAAAGAAACGTAAAAGATATAGTAATTGTATAGTACCTCATCAGATTTGCTCTAGTTAGGGTTGCATTTTAATCTCTCGATCCAAGGGCATTTTGAGGTAAATGTCAACGGGTAACTTAGTGGGCAAGGCCACCAGCTATAGCAAGACCACCAGACCAACCCCTAGACCCCTTCCTTTTGTTGAGAGGAAGGACTAGGATCTTATGTGAAAATAGAGTACCACATATATACACAACAAAAAATATATACACATGAAAAAATAGGATCATACAAAAATAGAGTACACCAAATACGAAATTTTCAAAGTGGCTTTCAAGGAATCACCAGAAGAGCTGATTTACAAAAATGCTAAGCACTTTATACTTATTTGGTTATTCCCTTAAGTGATTCATTGGTACTGACAATAAACAACTTATCACCCTCTTCTCAATATACGCCTAATGTTGCATCAAGTAACATCAATCAATCATTCTATAAGTCATGACTACGTGCTTCTCTGTAACGCTTATAAATATCAACTACTATACAATGGTTAGATGTTATTGTCCTTTTTTTTGGAAAAGGTAACGCTTGAACCAACATTGTACGAGTCCAGGGAGTTACAATTGGGTATCAGACCCATTGACACTCGTGGTTTTGAGGCCACTTAAGGTTTTGCATCCCTCGATGCACCCAGCTCAATGGGGCTATGACTTGGGACGGTGGCAGCTAACGTGGTGGGAGTAATCCCCTAGAAGCCCACATCACCTGGGTCAGGGCGGGGCCCAAACGAGGACATTTAGTCTTAAAAGGGGTGGATATGATGACCTAATCTCACATCGACTACTGAAGTGGATGTGGAGTGATACATAAGGTGAGCTTTGGGCTTTCACTGGACAATGCATTTTAAAGCCAAGCTTGGCCCAAAGTGTATAATATTATACATTGCAGGTCTAGGGCAATATAATTGGTATCAAAGCCATTAACCCTCATTTGTGAAGGCCACCTAATGTTGTGTACTCCAGTCTAACGAAACAAAGGCTTGGGATAGTAGCTGCTAGCATGGTGGGAGTAATCCACCGGATGCCCACATCAACAGGTTTGGGCAGGGCAGGGCCCAAAGGGCTTAAGGGGAGTGAGTTATAATGACCCAATTGCAAATCAACTAGTGAAGTAGATGTGAAATGGTACATAAGGGTGACTTTTGGATCTTCATTGTACAATACGTTTTAAAGTAGTGCAAGCCTAACCCGAAACAGACAATATTGTACAATGCGGATCGAGACGTTATAGAATTGTTTCAACCAAGCACTACAATGCGAATGTCAGATGCATGCAATCTCCAGCAAACTATCATCCACGATCAACCTTGAATTTAATATGACCCATGAAAATTTAACTCTGGACATACGAATTTATGCATTGCCATATTTTACAACTAAACCACCACTAAGGGTATTTTTATGTTAGTTACCACACAATTTCTTTTTTCTTTTTCTTTTTCTTTTTTTTTTTGAGCATTAAAAACCGCACATTCTCATCCATTTCTTTGTCGCTGTCCTTCATTTTTCTTATTAAATCCTTGAACAACATTTGGTGATAGTTAAGTCTCAGAATGGTCTGACATAGTCTATCATCTACTTCTTGAATTAGCAACATCTCCCTTTCTCTTGATTCAATGAACTCTACAATCTCTGCATTCAACTATGACGTAGATGGATAAGAGACCATATAAACATTAGCTGCATTATCAAATATTTTCATTTAAAAAAGTATACCCTGGGAAATTCCTCTAGTATTCTAACCTCCAACTAAATTGGTCTCAAGAAGTCCATTTTCAAGTTACTAAGATATTTGAATCAGAGAAAAGAGAAAAGAAATAAAATGAGTAAGTCACCAAAAAATAATGTGTGAATTATTCTCATGATTAAAGTAAAAGTAAATGTGGAAAACAACATGTGATTGTTCCTTCTCTTGATTATATTATGTAAATAAAAATAATCATTAAATTTAAGAATAAAAACATGCTATAATCATGTTTCTAAATTGGAACCATCCCATCAAAACCACGAATAACTGTTGAGGTATAGATACGTAAGTTACAAAATTTTAGAGTAGATAGTTATTTAACATTGTAGCAAGAGATTCTACGGCCAGCTCAATTATTAAAAGATGTTCCCGTGCTAGATTCAAATATCTAAGAATGAGGGATAAATACTGAAGTTACGCTATCTATAACAACTTAAATCTTTTAAAGTAGAGGATTATTTGACACATCTATCACACAAGTTGATCAAGTTCTTTGTTCTTCTTGCATCATTTTCATGACAATCAAACGAATCATAAAACACCATTACCATAAAAATAAGGAAAGGAAGTACCTGTGAAGACTAAGGTTGAGTATCGCACTAAGGAGCAACTCAGTCCTATCCCGGTCAGGCTTTTATCAATTCTTTGAGAGTAAATTTAGTAGGACAATCCACAACGGCACAACTTCCCTAATCCTGTGGAATAAATTCGTTGTACAGACCAAGATGACGTGGGGGTCCGGGTTCTTGAGCTGTTCCAAGGCCGCGAAGTCGACTTGCCCATTATCTTCCTTGAGAATCACGAAAAACCCTAGAGTTAGAAACAAGTTGGGGAAATGGTAATTGAAGAAATCAGGGTTAGGACTTGGAAGGAATTTACGGGAGAGAGGTGATGTGCAGAATGATTTTGGTGTAAATGAGCCAATAAAATATGGGGGTGTGTTTGTTTGTCCAATTGCGGGTTGGTGTTCCCGCCCAAAAAAATGGTTGGAACTTGACCCGCAAAAGACTTGGTAAACAACTAAACATCCTCTTTGAGAGAAATTAAAATTTTTATTCAAATTTAAGTAAAAAACTTAATTTGATATATATCTCTACAACACGAAAACTCAAATTTAAATTTAAAAGCGAGTAAAATACTACAATTGAATCTTTAAAGAATGATAAAATCTCATCATTAAAGATTTTTATATAAATTTAAGTCTTTTTTAATTTGAATAAAAGAATGAGTCTCTCTTTATTTGATATGGATATGAATCTAGTATTAAAGAGAGTTTTTAAGAATTTTTTACCTAAATTTAAATTTTAAACCTCTCGAGTACATTATTAATAAGAGAGACAATATTGGGACACCATTTTTATGAAAAAAAAATTTGACACCCTGATGTGGCAGATGATATGGACTGGACCTACATCACTAACTCAAGCCAACAACTTTTTTCAAAATTAAAAAATAAGTAAAAAATCAATTATTGGTATTTATCGTTGGTATTTATTGCCTGAGTTGATTCCATACATCGCCGACGGAGCCATTCATCCCCCTCGTCTTAATCTTCATCTGTATTTTCGATCCTTCTTTGTATTCCTTCCTATCTCGTAAGCCCTAGCTCTCTTCTCTTCCCCTTATCTCTTCACCAGAGTGCCTACTGTCCAGCACCACTTCAATGGTCAAAATTGACGCCACCTAATGAGTTGAAATCAACGTCGAACCATAATTGAGTTTTGGAAACGTCAGAGTGCCCACTTCAATAAAGATTCACCCTATCGACTTCGCTTACAAGTTGTTTGACAAATTGTGTATATGGAGGTCTCTCTGTTTTGGACGTTGCTTTCACCGCCATAGTATTGGGGCTTTGTTTATGAGTTCAACTTTTTGTCCTCCCATCTCCCAATCTCTAACTGGATATGGTAAAATTACAGTAGGAACCAATTCTAGAAATGGTGCCACACTTGTACAGTACTCAAACTCAATTTTAGTTCATTCAACAAGGCTATTTGTGCGGTGATAAATCCAAGCTAAGGGTCACCAGCCTGTACGGATAGAGATGATGACGAAAAAGCCTTGATGAACCTACAAAACAAGAGAACACCTAGGTGAACCTATGGCCGAAGGCGGTCAAAAGAACTCTGATACTTAAATCAGTAAGCAAAGTCGAAGAAAAAGTGTATGATGAATATGCTAGGATTCCCTGACATACCTGGTACCCGTAACCTTTATTTATAGCGATATAGGAAGTCGTGTTACAAGTAGAATCGAACTCTAGGTTGTGATAGGATAGACCTCATCACCAATCCTCTAGATGTTCAAGGTAGAATCATACTAGGACGTTGAGTCTTGGCTTGTAGGAAGGGATATGCTCACTAGGAGGCTTTGTTTATCGACAGTTCCTTGATAGTCGAAGTAGAGTTCTGTTAAGACTCTAGGTACCGAGTTAATCCCTAGCCAAGTAGCAAATAGGTGCTAAACAAAGGCAAATACGTGGGGGCACTATTGGACATGGGCCCCACTAGGTAAGGACATCGTTGGGCTAGGGTGCAGGCGCAATAGGCTAAGCGACGCTAGTGTAGGAGGCAACTGGGTGATGTCATGGCGTGGATGACACCAATTGGGCAACGTCGTGGTCGTGGTTGGCACTAGTTGGGCGGCGCCAGGCTGGGTGGGCTGCGCCTTGGAGGCTGTCTGTGTTGTGTGGGCGAAGTGTTGGAGGCTGTTGTGGGTGTGGTTCTGTGTGGGTGACGCCTTGGAGGCTGTTGTGGGCGTCGCCTTGGCTCTGCTAGAGTGTTGTGGTCAACATTGGAGTGTTGTGTAGGTGATGCCAGCCCACACTATTAATGTTCTATTCATTTATGTTTGTGGGGGTGATTTTGGAGTGTAAATATATTTCTTTTATTGTGATGTTTCAGGCATATTTTGCATGGGAAAAATCTCCCAATAATCAACAAGGCTCTCTTGCTAGGGTTAAAGTGTACTGGAATGGAAGAAGAATCTTCACCTAGTTTGCAAATGATTGAAGAAAATATTGGGATTTAAATGGAGAATGTTGTCAATGTAGATGATGAAATGGAAAAGCCTAAGGTTAGGATGATGTTTGAAAGTAAAAAAAGAGTTGTTTGACTATTACTCGATTTATGGCAAGTGGGATGGGTTCCCAGTTAAGATAAGATCATCAAAAAAAAAAGACGACAGTGAGTTAAAATATGTAACGATTGCTTGTTCTCGATCAAGAAAGTCGTCGTGCACTTCCAAAATCGCATCCAAGCATAAAAATAAATTGTAATGCTAAGGTCTCAACAGTTTATGCCCCAACGAAAAGTGGTGATTGAACACTATGATGCTTGATCATAATCATGAGGTTCGTCCAAGCAAAGCTTGTTTCTTTCGATGCAACCGAATGATGAAATAACATATGAAATTGAAGCTTGAATTAAATGATAGAGCGGGGATTAGATTAAATAAAAATTTTAATTCGTTCATGGTTGAAGCAAGAGGCATGATAATATATCCTTTTTAGAGAAAGATTGTAGAAACAACATTGAGAAAATAAAGCGATTACGACTCAAGGAAGGAAATGCTTTTGCAATTCAAAATTACATCTTAAAGATGCAAGTTGAAAATGCATATTTCTTTATGGATTTGGATGATGAGAGTCGATTACGTATGTGTTTTGGGCTGATGCAAGGAGTAGGGATGCATATGAGGAATTTGGTGGTGTTATTACATTTGATACAACATATTTGACAAATAAGTTTAACATGCCCTTGACTCCATTTGTAGGAGTTAATCATCATAGGCAGTCAACTTTGCTTGGATGTGATTTGATCTCTAGTGAAGATACATAAACATTTACTTGTTTGTTTCAACCATAGCTTGCATGTATGTCTTGGAAAGCTCTACGTGTCATAATTACTGACCAAGACAAGGCTATTTAAAAAATAGTTGAGATTGTCTTTCCTAATGTTAGGCATCAGTGGTGTCTATGACACATCATGAAGAAATTGCCTGAGAAGTTGAAAGGTTATAAGCAATATGAATCCATCAAATTTTTTATTTATGATTCATTAAGTTGTACTAAATTTGAAGAAACCTAGAATTGAATGATTGAGAAGTACATGCTACATAACAATGATTGGTTGAATGGGTTGTACAATGAGAGGCGTCATTCGGTACCGATCTTTGTGAAAGATATTTTTTGAGTGGAAATGTCTATTACACAACGAAGTGAGAATATAAATTTATTATTTGATGGGTATGTCAACTCTAAGACTACCTTAAAACAATTTGTCAAGCAATATGAAAATGCATTGAAAAGTAAGGTTGAAAATGAGGAGCAGGAAGTATGTTAGTCTTTTTTCTTCAAAAGTCCCTTGTGTAACCCATTATGATATGGAGAAAAAGTTCAAAATGTTTACAATATCTCAAAATTTAAGGAGTTCCCAAGAAAATTGATAGGGAAGATGTATTGTGACTGACTTCGGTCAAGTAGAAGGCTTGATTTCTGAATACGACGTATGTGAGGATATCATGATTGAAGACAAAAGAAAGAGTGAAAATTTCAAGGTTTGTTTTAATAGTGCAATTGTTGTTTGTTTGGGTTTAGAGAAATATTATGCAAGCATGTTGTGGCAGTGTTAGTTCGTAGAAAGATTTACTTGCTTCTGGATAAATACATTGTACGAAGATGGAGGAAGGATGTCAAAATATGTCACACTAAGGTTAAAATTAGTTATAAATGTTGAAGTGTCACACCTGAGGCACAATGGTATGATAAAATGTGTCATGTTTTTAGTGAGGTTACAAACTTGGCAACCGAATCTAAAGATAACTATGTGTTCGTGATGGATTGTATACATGATGTAAACGAGAAACTATAAAAAACAAAGGTGGTTGTGGAAGTTATCATTCAAGTCCCAACTCGACTATTGGTAAAAACTCTGGTGGTGATGTAACTAATATATCATAGGAAATGAATATACTTACTCCATTAGCAGTTTGAAGTAAAGGTCATCCACCATTCAAAAAGAAGCAATCAAAAGTGGAGCAAGTTGCTAGGAAAAAGAAGGAAACAAAAAGAAAACGGTATCTCATGGAAATAATACCAATAAAGGAGAAAAAGTGTGAACAAAATGAAAAGTATCTATATTTGAAGTAATATTTATTGTTTCTGATTTTTACTTTATATTTTGTAGGATTCTTGTCCACTACAAGTGAAGCCACTAGTCATATTGATGGTCAGCTCATTAGTAAAGTGGTTGATGCACTTGGAACACAAGAGAACATTATTGTGATTGTATGACATAAACATCATTATCTGAATTGTAATATTATATTTTTTGATGAACTAATTAAGTTCATAGTTGGTATGACATGTAGCGTTCACAAACTACACAAAGTATTAATGTTGGTGTAAGTAAAGACCAATACTCCAATTTGCCCTTTTATAATGTGAGTTGTGAAAATTTTATTTGTTATTATCTTGTTGAATTTGTCGTTAAAATTTTGTAGTAATCTGTTGCAAAAAATAATTGAAATATAGGACAATTTGGCTTTGTTATGGGCTTCACTCAAAAGGGTCATAAAACCAATCAGTTGTCAGATACATTTTCAACAACAATGTCTAATGGCAAGTAGATTTGGTGAGTTAGAAAGAAATTTGTAAGTTGAGTTCTTGTTGCGTAAACTTGAATCAACAATCCATTCTATTGTTTTTTTCCATGGCAGGTATGGAAAGGAACAAGATTATCTAGTTGTGCACAAGAAAGATTGTAGTTAATACTCTGTGTCCATTTGTGTCACCCAATGTTGTATTTTTCTAATATTTTTGGATACTAAGGGTATTTGTAATACAACTTAAGGGTTGGATTTCGCGTTGCGCTAACTCTTTATTTTGTGTGATACAACCCATTTGATTATTTGCTTAATTTTATCACTTGGTTAATTTTCTAATCCATATCTAAATGTATGGCATGCGTTTAATCCATTTGACAAGAAGCCAAAAACAGTCCAGAAAATGGAAGAATGCCTACTTATATGTTGTTAAATAATCAAGAGAGATGAGCAATAGTATTCTTCAATTGGTGAGTTAGATACCAACAACAAATGTTCCAACCGGCCAATAAACTAAGTATGTTCTCATTTTATCAAGCAACTCAGCAAAGTGGCAAAACAATTACATATCAACTCTGTATCAATTATAATAAATTTCTTCTCAGGTAGTAACTCTCTATCTATTTATAACAATTTACAACAAATGTCATCACAAGGCATGTAACGACATAGTTTTCAAAGAACGAAGATTGGAATAAGAACAAGTGTAAGAGTGATTACGGGTTCGATGTTCAGACAACTGGACTAGGAATCAAATGATTTAGAGAGTGTGTGTGTGTGTGGGTGTTTTGGGGATGAATAAAGTGTTCGTTCAGGACAATAATGTGACTAGTGACAAGAGAGTGAGTTGGGATGCAAAGTCAAACAAAGTAGGGTTAGTGCGTATTGAATAGTCAGAGGTGTGGAAGTGCAATTCAAAGATGAAATTAGATGTTAATTTAAACTTTAAAATTTTAATCGGCAATTTTTTAGGGCTTGTTTTCATATGTATGTAAAAATAAAAAATAAAAAATAAAAAAATACATATTTTAAAAATTAATTTTAAGATTTGGTGATATTTACAAAGTTGTTATCACAAAAAGTATCGAATTAAACCACATGCTCCACTGCTTGTGCAGGCTCCCGTTAATTCCTTTGAATTTCAGTCTTGCGATCATACTCCCCAAGCAAAGTGTTTCACGCATTAGTTGGGCCCTTGATTCGCGTAGACCAAGGGCAAACACTCATCATTTATGGCATGGACTACCAGGGTATCTAATCATGTTCGCTCCCCATGCTTTCTCACCTCAGCGTTGGAGTTTTCGTTCGAAGGTTGGGCTTTGAACTGTTTTAGTACACAACACACGAAACAAATTCTTATAGCCAAATTGAGACAGCAAGCAGATTAAAAAAAAATAGAGTTTCTTTGTTCTATTACGGTACCTTTGAAAGTACGTTGTGAGTGGAGAACCTGCAAAGAGTGTGTGTGTGAGAGAGAGAGAGAAAGAGAAAAGAGAGAGAGAGAGAGAGGAGAAAAGGTAGAAACAAAAAGTAAAGCTTTGAAAATCTTGATTTTTGTAGGACTTGAATTCGAGAAAGGATGGGTATGTTCCTAATTTAATTAGGATTTTAGGATTCCATTTATGGTGTTTAATTCATGTTTTAAGTTATGTATATGCATGAATTTTAGTTTTACAGTTTTCGGGTTTTAATGAGTTTGAAGTTTGGGGAAGTTTTGACTTAATCTAAGGTTTGGGTTTAATTCAAAGTGTCTCACCTATGGGGTTCCACGTAGGGGGTGTAAGGTGAGTTAGTAGACACTAAAAATAGGGAAATAGGTTACTAAGTAAGGAAATATTAGGTGGCGAAGTAGGATGGTTGGAAGAGTAGTTGAGCTTAAGATTTTGACTAAAGGTTGAAGATGATGTTAGGGAAGGACCACTGCCCACCCTGAGGGAGAGTGAGGGTGTGTCTAAGGTCCAAACAACCTCTGGTCAGTGCCAACAGTTTCATGATGTCCATGTGGAGGTCTCGGTAAAATTTGAGGTCAATTTTATTCTCAGATCAATATGTGGTGTAAAATGCCTATTTTTTCTTTTGGGGTTAATTTGACCCAATTTTTTGGGTGATTTTGTCCAAATAAATTTTATATTCACTTTTAATTAGTTAAATTGAGTATCTGTATAAAATTTCAGCGAAAAATAACATCATTTTATTTTTGGCTATTTCAAATTAAAAATTCAGAGATTAGTAGGGTTTCTCAATTCCGAATAAGGCGATGTTTTTCAATCTTTTACATTATTTTTAAATGTTTAGCGTGTTTAGAAATTTATGATTTGGTGTTTGAACATTTGCTTGGAATCTAGAGCCCAATTAGGATTTTGAGTATAGTGACGCACAATTGATCGAAATGACTACATTATTCATATTAAATGAAACTTTGGGGTCCTTTTGAATGAAATGTTAGTGCACATAGGTCGAGTGGCATACGGCTGACGTTCTAGGTTGAGGTCGGAGAGGGTTTTTCATTGAGTTCGTAAATGCCTGAGTGACCTACTTGGTCTGCGAGCTTGGGTACTAAACTTTCATGAGGGTACATATTTTCCTTGGGGTGCAACTCCTCCAAAAAGTTGGATCATGTGTTCATATTGACTCTGTGTGTCTATTAGGATGATTGCCTACTGGTGTAGCAATATATAGGATGTTTCTAAATTCTCTTTCTTTTACCATTCTGCTTTGCTTATATATGTATATCCAATGCTCATTGTTTTTGCGCAATCATGATAAGCTATTTATTTTCAAACTTATTTGCTTAGAAATTAAGTTATTCTACTAAACTATTGATGCTCATCTTACATTATTTCCACTTTTTAGATATATGAAAATGGAAAAGTTTGTACATAGTATACTGACAGATGTTCTTATACAGTTTAGGAGATGTATCTAGAGCATGTAAATAAAATAAATGTAACTCTGATATGAGTGGTTTGTATTTATGCAACAAGACATGTAAGAGTTTGACCGCAATGCATGTACCATATTAGTGTTTATACAAAATGATTTAATTCGTACAATGTGGGTTGGTCTACTACATTACACTAAATCGTGTTAACACTTTTACATGCTTTCGCGGATCAAGGTAACTCCTGTCGCATGCTTGGGCGATCCGGGGTGCGACAATCATGGTCCAAAACAGAGAGACTCCTACACAAACAATGTATCAAACAGTTAGTAAGTGAAGGCCAACCTTGAGATTCCTACACAAACAATTGCCCTTTTCCTCCTAAAATACCCAATTTCAAGCAAACAAAACCATGGTCTCCATTTTAATCAAGTAATCAGTTCAAAAAAATATTTGCATCCGCAAATTAAAGGGTTGAACACCATATAGAGTCGATTGCCTGAATCTTTATTGAAGTGGGCATTTAGTGTTTCCAAACTCATGGGGTGGCATTGATTTGGACAGTTGAAGTGGCGTTGGACAGTAAGCACCTTGGCAAAGCGATAAAGGGGAAAAGAAAAGAGATAGGGCTTGCGAGAGAAGAAGGAATACGAAGAGGAATCGAAATACCGCTGATGATGAAGATGAAGAGAAAGAACGGCGCCGTCAATGATGTCCAACGTCAACTCAGGCAATGAAGACCGACAACTTGAAGATGGGGAGGAAGGTTATGCTTGGGAGTAGGACTTACGGGCAGAGGTAAAGAGTTAATATTGAGTTTGGGTAGGGTTGTCAATTTTCGACATCACACGTTAACACGACACAAACTGAACACAAAATTAATAGGTCGAACACGAAATTAAATGAGTTAGTGGGTTAAAACAGGTCAACACGCTTAAACACAAAAAAAATTATGTCAGGTTCATGTCAAAATCAAGTCAATCCGATTTTGACCTAATTAACCCGTATATTTTAAACGGATTGACATGATTCGTACACGAACTCGACATAACCTATTGTAGACCCGTTTAAGACAGTACAGTTTGCCTATTCTGTATGACTGATGTGATCTTAACATTATTAATTATTAATTCTTGATTCTACTATGATAATTGGCAGTATAGTTCTTAACATTATTATGACAGTATACAAGTATAGTTCTTGATTTAATTTTTGGGTTGAAACTTGAACGTGATATGATATTGGATGAATGATTGCATGTATTATTGGTGAGATGTGATATATTATGTGTAAAAAAATTATTTCATTGATGAGAAATGATATATTATTTATAAAAAATTTATTTAAAATTTTGGATGAATGACTGAATAATGTATTTACTGCTAATGAACATGTGTGAAAACAGATTATATCTGTTAAACAGGTTTGTGTTATATGTTTTAAACAGGTTAAACATATCATATTATGTGTGTTAACCCAAAAATGACATGTTTATTAAATGTGACAAACAACTCGGGTTCGGATACCTCGTTTAATAGCCAAGTCAAATTAGTGTTTACACATCTCGACACGATTATTAAACATGTCAGTTTTGGGTTTTGAAACTTTTGACACAAACTCGAAATCAACCCAACACGAAATTACCAATCCAGCACGAAATTATCCAACCTGACACGTTTGATACTCCTAAGTTTAGGTGGAATGATTTTTTTTAATTGAAAAAGAGTCGTTAGTTTGAATTAGTGACATGACATGTCTAGCTCATCTGTTACACCACTTTTGTTAAAAAAATGGTCTCCTAATAACATACGGGTGGGTGTTTGGTTGGAAGCATAAAAAGATAAATGTGATAAATATTACATCATTAGTCTTCTCTCTTTTTTGTTTAGTATGATGAATAAAAAAAGGGGATATAATTTTTTGATGAAATATGCCTCTAAAAAAAGACATCAATCACATAAAGAGGGCACATTAAAAGCCAACAAAAGCTCACGATTTGGGTGTTATTAGGTGTAGTTTTTAGGTTTGTTTAGAATAAGAATTATGGATGTAAACAAAATTGTCTCATCATTCTCTATAACCAAAGTTTCTCTCTAAATCAATAAAAATATTCTTTTTTGTTAATATTTGTTAAATTATTATAATTTTTTTTTGTATTGATTCTAACAATTAATCTCATCTAAAAAATTCTTTAAACAAAACAATTGAACCTAATTCAAACAATTGCCTGAAAGTACTCTATCAAAGGAAAAATATGCATCGATTACATGAGACTATGACCTAGGTTTCAAAAACAAAACTCAAAGCTCCATGGGCCCCCCAAAGCTCAGAAGCCTAACAGGCTAACAAGTCATCGACTCGTACATATGACAGGTTTTGGATAGCTTGATAGGATGAGAGGTAAGGTCTAGGCAAATTTTTTGGGCCTCGGGATGGCCTGTTAAGAATCCCATTAGCCCAACAAATAATATTTTATTTTGTTGATTTGATATATCTTTTTGTAATTTTTACATAAAAAAGACTATTTCAAGTCCAAAAAGTGGTTTAGCTTTTTTGGCCCAATAGGCTAGCCTATAAGCGGCCCATGGGCTTTAAATTTTTAGATAATTGGTTGTGGATACATTTTTTAGAACTTATTTGACTTTAAGTATCACTTCCAAACTTATATTCTATTAAATCTTTTTTTTCATCAAATAGTTGTCAATAAGTACACATTTTAAAATATTTTAAATTCTTTTTGAAATGTATTCCTTAATTTTCCTTAGCATAAATATTGTCTATTATTGTTAGTTTTAATGTTTTCAATATATATATAGAAAAATAATTTTAATATTAGCACAATTTTCCAGTTATGAGTTATTAATACCGATAAAAATACCGATAAAGACGAAATTCAAGGCATGAGCCTTCATAATTCAAGAACCCAATGAGTCCAGAAACCCTTCGATTGCAAAACGATCTAAATGGGGCGCTCACAGCTTGCCCATATCGGAAGTCTAAAAGGCTGAACCCAAGGTGGAAATCCCAACGTCATCAAAGGACTTGCAATCCAACCAAACCTCGATCTAGTCCAGCCAATGAACGACCCAAGTTAGGGAGGCCCAGTCTAATACAAGCTCCGAAGTACCCCATTGTGCCACATGACCTAAGGACAAGGGGACCATCACTGACACCCCCCCGCCGTCACATACTCCTGGATGCAAAGGGTGTTAGTGCGCATAACAATCCAGAGATCATGGGCACAACGACACCAAACAACGAAGGTTGTTGTAGGACAACTACGGAAGGGCCCGTAGAATCAACCAAAAGGAAGAAGGAGCCACAGAAACCCTAAAGGAGATGACTCGTATAAATAGAATACTGTTAACCTACCACATGGATCATCTTCCCCATTATTCTAAAAAACCCAAAGAGCGTTGAAAGGAGAAGAGGAAGCTTAAGTTCTTATAAGGGCTCAGCACTTGTAACATCATTATATTCACCAAAGATCAATATATGACCCCAAGGAGCAAGAATCTCCTTATAGTGGATGTAACCTTAGTCCCCTAACGGGTCCAGCTCCTCTACGACAAACATGCAACCACATATCTTGCGGTTAAATGGAATGGGCTTGTTTCACTATTTTTTGTAATTTTTTTTTATTGACCCTTACCAAAACGATGTCGTTTGGGTCTGACTAATTCCAGCCTTGAAGATCTGCACCCCTCTTCTTCGTTAGACTTCAACAGTAGAGCCTTGCGACATCAGCAGCTCGGGCAATCTACACCCCTTTTCCAGTAATTTCAGGCAATTTCGATGACCTCAAGCAGCTCTGACTTCAGGCACACTTCAAGCAATGTATGTTCTCTCTCTGTTAACAATTGCCATTAGATTTGTCAAATTAAAATTTAAATTGTTCCTTTGATGCCTTTATAGTTCATATTTACCGTTAAATTGTTCTTTTTTTTGGATCTACACCCCTCATTGGTGTTAGTTTAATTCCATGAGCATTTGATGTTGAAATTGGCTCCCTCTCCCTCCTTCAAGAAAATCTCTCACACACACCTCCCCACCCTTCCACCTGTTTGAGAAAATGCCAGAAAGAATTTGGTTCAAACAATTATATCTTGAACAACTGCTATCTTTGGCTTCCAAAGCTTGAGTCTCATATAGAATCATTGTACATAATTTGTAGTGTATTGTATACATTTATGAGTATGAATCCCATTCTTGTAAACCATCTCAAAAAATTAAGACATTGAGTATTAATGGGGGTTGAGTCACGTTTCATTAATTAATGATCAATATCTTGGTTTGTTTGGTCTAAATGGGGGTGAATTAAAGTGTAAGCTCTGTCACTGCTTTGTTATGAAGCATCAGATGTAATTTAGCTTGAAATGCCCTTCTGAGCATTCCCTTAAAGTTGACAACATTGAGAACATAGCCAAGGAATTTGGAAGTTTCTTGCCCTTGTTTGCTCTCCCTATTTGATTTTTGCTTCAAGTGATGCCAACATATTCCTTGATGCTTTTAGTAAGTATTCTATGATCTTAAAACAGTTGAGATACTTGAGTTAATATGCAGGTGCCTCTTATCCACAATGGTAGAACCTAATTCATGTAGTCGATTCCATATATTTGGGACAAAGCTAAGTTAAGATGACTTTGGAGACACCTCTTATATTCTTTGCATCTATTTGATTGTTTTGTTTCACCCGTGCATATTTGACTTCTCTCAACTTTTTCCCTATTAATGTGAATTTGTAACTCTATTGCGTACACTTAGTCATCCCATTCTTGTCCCAATTGATGCACCCCTAATGTGTAGAATTTGTCACTTAATATAGGTTCGAAAGATTGCATAATAATGACTTCTTTTCATCAACTACATTATGATCTAGGGGCTAATTGGTAGTGGCTATAAGCTCATTTTATGTGGCTTGGTAAAATCCACTTGTACTGTTGTCGATTAGATTACATATTCTGATAAAGACAAACTGATCATATTTTCTACATAATGACTAATCATATTATCTACCTGTGTGATACCAGAGCACTTATGCATACTAGAACTAAATGTCATACAAGAGCACTTATGCATTTTGCTATACCAGCACTTATGCATTTTAATGTGTAAGCCTAGATTTTTCAGAGCACTTATGCATTGTCCTGTTCATGTTTATAGTGTTGAAAAATGACACATTCAAGTACGGCAACAAGCAACGACAAGTTAAGATATCGCAATATACAATGCCCTAATTGTATGAAAAGAGCGATTATCAAAATTTTCGAATCTACAAAAAACTCCTAGGAAGCTACACTACAAATGTCCAATCGTGGGATGTGAATTTTTTAAGTGGATGACTCCTATTACTCTGCCTTCTTCGAAAATTACAAATGAAAGGATGGATGTACGACGATTGAAGAAAATTTAATGACATTGAAGTTGAAGATTGAAGGACTTTGTAATGTAGCTCATCGTGTTGAGACAAAAGAAAGGGATCAATGAAGTCTTATATGTTTGTAGTCACGTTACTAGTGGTGATGCTTATGTTTGTGATTCTAGTGAAGTAGAAATGGAAGAGCAATGGTGTATTAATGGAACTTGTGTTGTGAATGAACTTGTGCGTTTAATTTAAATGAAATTGTGGGTTTTGTATATTGTTGTGAATTGGAAAAAAAGATCATGTTCATAAAACATGATCTTTGTATATGAGGACTCTCTTACAACTCTTTCTTGCATCTCGTCTCCATCTCTTACATATATATTGCTCAGAAATTTGCTTAATATTCATCATGTCCAAAACTTTAAGTGCATGGCCACATAATATGTCCTCTATTTCAAACTTCCAACAATTATAATTGACTATCTCCTGATTAGCCTTAACCAAAACAAAATACTTTATATGTTCATCAAATAATCAAACCACAAATTGATGTCACCCATCCAACAAATCACCTGTTGTCACAATATCACACTGAAAGATATCATACTCATCTTGAAACAACTCAAATATAGTAAGAGTGTATACTTATCCTGCTTGCACTAACATTGGAGCTCTTTTTGCACTAACATTGGAGCTCTTTTTAACTTCAATCTAGGTAATTTTTGCTTAGCTTGGTATTCTGAGTCTAACTTCTTATACCGCTTATCTTTCACAACTCTTTCAAAATGTACAAAGAACTGAACAATGTCATGGTCTGACTTTAAATACTTCCGTAAGGCTGTATTCAAGCTCTCATTCAGTTGGGTGTTTCTCATTCCTGAAATGAAAGTCATTTTCATATACACTTGCCCCTATTTCTCTCGCAATGCTCAAGTGGATTTCATTTACATATTATCATGCAAATTATACTCCGCAAGCAACGATTCTCAAGCCTCAAATAATTCATGTTGTTCCTCATATCCATACACACACTCTTTAAATCGAGCAGGAAAATGTGAATCATCCTTATATATGTTCCTCAAATGTTTCAAAGTATTTTGGCAAAGGTGCCAACAACATAACTCATGGTATGTCTCTAGCATGACTATAGAAATAACTTTAGTCATCACTTGATCTTGGTCGGTGAAAATGGTAATAGGATATTTCCCAGACCGAGTTTGTAGGGATATCTCAAACAACCACTAAAATGATGTTGCTATTTTATCATACAATAATACAGCTCCAAATAAGACTGTCTCCCTGAAATGGTTGAAGCCATTAAAATAAGCAAATGGTCGATACTCCTTGTTCGTTCTGAAAGTAGTGTCAAATGAGACAACATCTCCAAAATTGTCATAATCAATAATCATCACTGGATTGACCCAAAAAATATTAGGAATATGCTTATCCGCATCCAATTGCACTCCATAATAGAATGATGAATTTTAACTGCTTCCGTTTGAAAATACTTCAACAAACTATTCATCTCACCATACCTTAATTCTCATTATCTCTTTTCACGGAGGTAATTCTTTTGGTCTTAACGAGTAAAACCTAGACTTTCTTTTCCTCTCAACTGAATACTTAAAAGTTCATAGGAAGCTTTAAGTGACAATTCACAACCTGTTGTCATATCAACATTAATGTCTTGTGCTCTAGTAACATTCTGTTAGGATGACATCATATGCATACATTCAACAAAGTGCAACGAATGATTGTGGTTGTCGTCTCATTTCACCACAACAATTTTGTTAATTTCTCTATTAAGAAATATGCACATATGAGCTTGACAATTTATTCGTGTCTCTACTCGAGGCTTTCTTATTTACTATTCCTTTTTATCGCGAACCATTTGACCTTGTTTACAACAAATATATTTTCTATAAGTGACAGCACCATTTTTCAAACTTTTATTTTGAAAATCTTTTTTCACGCTAAATTTCCCAGATTCTCCATAACTATTGTAAAACGCATAAGCATCTTCCTTCGCATCAAATTGCATACCAATATAAAGTCTATTCTTAGTCGCATTAACTCTCAAATCATCCATCATAATATCCTATAATATGAAAGTTAACATATGTATGACATTCAAAAAAATATGGTGAATGAAACACAATAATATATGTATGACATTCAAAAAAAAATCAAACTAGAACAATATTGACAAAAAAAATAGAAAATAAACATCAGATACTTATTATCACCTACAAACTAGATCAGTTAAGTCCAAAACATACCATCAGCCACATACCGACTTTGTTAATAAACAATAGGTTACATACATCTTCTATGGCTACTTCCATTATTTTTATTAATCAATAGCTTCATCAAATAGTCTCTGTTTTTTTTTTTAAGGATCAAAACAAAATCACTACTAGAGAAACTTCCTTACAATGATTTTCATCTTCATAAGTATAAGCATCTCAATTCAACAACAATACATTTAAAGGAAAACAAAGGGCATTATACCAGCATAGGAAAAAAAACAACTTTGAATTGTCCCCTAGACAACCCAAGACAAACTCAGATTGGTCCCTTGGAAAAAATAACTTTGAAGGTGGAACAGATTGGTCCCTTTGACAGCCCAAGACGAACTCAGATTGGTCTCTTACCTGACTTTTGGCGTTTATTGAGCTATGAAGAAGGGAGAAGAAGGAGATTGAGTTGTGAAGAAGGCGGGAGGACCAGACCCCGTTTGACGAAGAAGAAGTGGGAGAAAGAAAAGGGAGATTGCTGAAGTTGATTTCAAAGATAAAAAACGATGTCGTTTTTTGGTAAGAACTATTAAAAAAAATTGCAAAAAGTATCCCAAACGGTACCGTTCCACTTAACTGCATATCATGCAATAAATGGGTTACCATAGAGGAGCCGAACCCGTCACTCGACTAAAGTGAACCACTTATATTTCGTGTTCTTTTATTCACTATATGCTTTCCATTAATTCAACTAATCCACTAACATCCTCATAATATCATTTATTGGGTTTAGGCTGTTTTTTCGAGCATCAGCAAATACTATTACAATTCTCAATTTAGGAGTTTTTAGCTTTTTCAAATAAGTTTTGATTAAATATAATTATTGAGGATATTTTGAACAATGTAGATCAAAATAGACTTATTTCTAAACAAGTTTTTTGAGTGTACGACCTCCAAAGGATCCGTAAATTTGTTACATGGATGAGCCTGGCCCGTTAACTAATCAAAGCACAAAGGTTTGACCCATGGGCGATCTATGGGTTACAAAATCATGGGCTGGGCTAGGCCAGCCCGTTGCCATGGCTACTATGGACCAACAGTCTTACATGTTGTGTTTTTCGAATTTACCTGAATTTGAGTTTGAGTCTAACCTCGTAGTACAAAAACACGTCAATTTAGTCAAGTTTAATTTAAACATACCATCTGAAATTGACCTCAACATAAGAAAAAAAATCAAACTCAACAATCTAAATTTGTGATGAGTCTGAGTGTACCAAAGTTCGAAGACTGCCCGATATGACAAAATTTCAAATCTTAATCACAATGGTGCCTGCTTGAGTTTGGCAAGTAAAATTCAAACTACCACTTATTTTGGATGGAAGGCCACCACTCCAATCTTAATCACAGGAGGAGGCACACTAGGATTAGGATGTGCCCAGGCCCACCCTCAAAAGTTTAAATAATTGATTCTGCCACTTTACTACTAAATGACAAATGAACATATCCAGGCACCTTTTGAGTTTATTTTTGATATATTTTGGAACAGGATAAGTTATTTTTGTGAATTTTTTAAGAAAAATATGATTTTTTAAAAATCAAATTTAGATTATTATGTGATAAAATATAGGATAATATTTTAAGTACCTAAAAATCATGTTCATAAAAAAAAAGCACTAAATGCATATTGACTTGAAAAAATTACATAAACGAACTTCTTAATCACACAAGATTATTTTCATCAAACAAAAATAAGAAAGAGATTAAGAGAGTTAAAGTGACAATAAAAGAGAGAATAAGCGCTTGGTGATTGTGATCTCTTGTGAGCTGTGTTATCTATATAATAAAGTAGAACGAAGTTTGAATCCAAAAGATAAAGAGAGGTCTAAATCGTTTTGAAACAAAATATAAACACATCCAATAGATAATATAATCTCAACATAAAAAACGATTCAGATTATCTAAAAAATTATGATCCGACGATTATAATTGAATTTAACTCTAACACTTTTATCTCTCATATAACTCTCTCTCTCTCTCTCTCTCTCTTATCTTTTAGACATTTTAAACACACTATCTCATCTCCTCTCTCTTTATCTCTCTCTCTCTCTCTCTCTCTCTCTCTCTCTCTCTATATATATATATATATATATATATATATAATAAAGTAGTTAGTTTCAAAACCAATATAATCGTCATCACCATTTTCACACAAATAAAAAGTATAAATATACAATCCATAAATAAAATTATAAAGTTTTTATTCATACAAAAAATAAATCACTACTATATGAAAACCTATAGTTCTCAAAAAATAAATAAAGTCCAATCTAATCACCAATAAAAAAAAATAAATGACTAATAAAAAATAAAAAATATTACCAATTGCACAAAAAAATTTTAAAATCAATCTAATTGTCATCACCACTTTCACACAAACAAAAAATACAAATATCTAATACATAAGTAAAACCTTCGAACTATTATTCATACTTAATCACCACTATGCTCAGAATTACATGAAAATTTACAGTTCTCAAAATTTTAATTTTTATTGAAAGTGAACAAAACATATTGTTGATCGTCATAAATTGTTGATCGTCATAAATGATTAGTTAAAAGAATATTTTATTACAAAATTTGTTAAGGGCAAAGCATCTCATTATTTCATGTTGATTTTTTTTTTGTTCAATTTTTATAATTGGGTAGTTATCAAATATTTTATGTTTAATTTTTATAACTGTGCAATTAGAAAATGTTTAAAATTTTTGCGTGTTGATTTAGTAGTGTATGCTTTAGCAATATTTTGTTATTTTTAATTTTTAATGTTCGTGTGGTTTAGTTGTGGATATAATGTTATTTACTGATTGTTATTAAATGTTATATGTTAAAAGTGTATTGTTTGTACCTTGATTTAGGTAGGTTTTATTTAATTTCTAATTTTACGATAAAACTTTGATTAAATTAAAAATATTTCTATTAAACACACATAAAATACATAATATCTCTAAGTTTAGTGCTTATTTTTTCAAGGTTTGTTAATTTACGTTTGATTCCAATAACCTCATACACATCATCACTACAATACAAAAATCAGTACTCAAATAGACAATGTTACCATTTTTTGACATGTAAGTTATTTGGTTTATCGATTTTTTCAAAACCTTTAATATAATAATTCATTAAAAACCATTATATACTTACTATATAATTTTTCATCATTCTTATTATAAACTGATTCACACCTAGAATACACCGTAAGTAGATCTTCTTATCATGCATCTTAGTAACGGTGGTTGATGTTTACTTCTTACTTTTTATTAATCAATGAAATTTAAATTGTCTTTATAATTCATAAATAAAATCATCAATTTATTATTCATACCAAAAATAAATTACTACTGTATGAAAACCTATAGTTCTCAGAAAATAAAAAAAAAATCCAAAGCCCAAGCTAATCAGCAATTAAAAAAAAATAGGTGACTAATACAAAAAAAAAAATAAGATATCAATTACAACAACAAAAAATGTTCAAAACCAATTTAATTGTTAAGTATTGAAATTATTCAAATATCCTATCATTGTGTGTTGAAATTTTATAAGTAACATAGTGCCTTTAGGCACGGGCAATAACTAGTACCTTTATATGAGATTTAATCAATCGATAACAAAATTATTCATGATTTTTTTAGCTAATTTCAACGATTTTACACGTGTTTTTTCTTGTTTAACTCTTTTTTTTTTGTTTTTTAAATTCTTGCAATGCTTTTTTATTCTATGAGCTGTGCAATTGGTCTTTAACTTTTTTTGTTTAGTGTTTTTTATTACGTTAAATTTTTTTGTTATTGACATTGATTTTTAGTTTATATTCTTAATTTAAATAAAAAAATTATTTGTAATTAATCTACAACTAGTTTTTAGTTTTCGCAAACCTCTTATAAATAGACTAGTTATTGTCAGTATCTGAAAGCACAGAGTAATAAAAAATGGTAAAAAATAAACATATTTGTATTCATATTTAAAATCAAATCACAAACATAGAGAAAAGATAAAAAAATTTAAGGATCGATTTGAAGTGGGGGTAAGAGATGGTGGGTGACAGTGATAGTGGTAGGAGACGGTGATGATTGTGATGGGTGATAATGACCATGGTGGCAGTGGCGGCAATGGTAGTGGTGGTGGCGATGACGACGATGGTGACGACAACAGTAGTGATGGTGGTAACAATGGTGATGTTAATGGTGGGGGATGGGGGTGGAGGTGGGGGTGGTGGTTGTGGTGTGGCGGTGGGCGTAACGTAACCCTTCGTCACCGCTGCTGTCACCACCACCGCCACCGCCCTGCCCTAATTTTAATCGGTGGTAAGGTTACATTAGCTCACCAAGAGCCCAAATACAAAGTCTCTAGAAGCCACAAAAATTGTAGCAAACTCAATTGGATTCTAAAGATAAGAACCAAAAACTAAAAGAGAGAGAGATAGAGAGAACAAAAAAAAAAAATACATAATCCAATATAAAAGAAAGGTTTATTATATTAGAGATTCTTAAAGTATAGAATTTGTTTTATTTTTAATCTTTAATATTTCAACTACATTATGTTGATTCTTGAAAAATTGAATATATTCCACATTTGGTTGTAGAAAAGTCACATAATTCACTATATATTTGGCTACTGATTGGACATCGTGCTTATCTTTCCATTATGACCAAATATTGGATTACTCATCACCCAACATCAACAACTAGGAGCACTCTCTAGCACTTTAACTTTTTTGTGCAATGTGGGAACCACCGCTTGCTTTATGATAAAATATTGGGCTTGCTTTATGATAAAATATTGAGCATAACAGTGACACTACATATTTTTATTATTATTATCGTATGATATGATTATTTGATAAAAACATAACATTATATTAATAATTAATAAATTTTTTATGCATTATCTCGTTGGTTATCTCAATCATACGTGTATTTGTGGGAGGTGGGATTACAGTACAAATTTATAACACGTAAAATCAACTGCAAAACACCCCATCTTTTTCATTGAAAGCATCCTGACATGTTTGTGTTTGTTTTTTTCTTGTGAGACAGCAACCATGAGATAATTGCTCAACCTCAAAAGTGAGGTGCAGAGGGTAAGACATACCATCTAGGTCGTATTGTCAAAATCAGCTCATCTCTGTGTAACTAGATACATTTCACATTGGCTGTGTTCTTTACGTAGTGTCTAAGTTGAGGCTTTAGACAGCAATCACACGAAATCCACACCCCACAGGGAAATTTGTATTAGAATGCAAGTTGGAAGTGTTCTGCTAGCTGCTGTTGTTACTTTTAAGCATACACGTACGATAGTTTAATAGCCAAGTGAATTGAAGTAGGTATATACTTTCAGTCTCTTTATCCCCAGATTAATCCATCTACAGGGACTGGGACTGGGACTGGGATACGCCTTAGGAACCAAAACTCCCCCTTTGCTATTCTCCTACATATAGTATACTATCAACAATTAATAGATACTTATAACTTATTATTACATAGAAAATAATAGGTATTTCTTTCTTAAAACTATTGTTTGATACTTATTATTAATTTCATTGTCAAGAATTAATGAAAATATTCTCCTAGATAATTATTTAGGTGTGAACCCGGCCGCAAACACGTTGAGGTTGAGGTTGAGGTGGACGAAGACGAAGAAGGAAGCTTCATATTAATTTCCTGGCGGATACAGTGTGTGGACACAAGTTAGGAAGTAAGCTTCCTACGTTGCTGAACAGATGCCAGTGATCGAGACAGACAGGCCTCTCATTAACACTTGCATCTGCAGATTTTAATTTCATTATCTAATTTCTTCCTTTCATATCTGCTCACCAAAAGATAGAATAATTAATACAGCCGTGCACATTTCAATATAATTATTTAACAATGTTCAATTATTTTTAAACAAATTTATCGTTCTATGATAATTTTGAACTTATTTACTAATTTATGATAATTTTCTTCTTTTATTTATTACGACACTTTTTAAAAGCGTTCAACTACCCTATTTTTTAAAATTCTGATAAAGTCTTTTTAAAAGTGAATTTATTGCGCTTTCAAAAAAGTATCATAAATTAATAAATAAATTCAAAATTATCATAAATTGGTAAATTTATTTAAAAACAACTGTACATTAATAAACAATTTCAATTCAATACATTCATCTTATATATAAATATCTACATTCAATTGAGGCGTGGTTATAAGGGATTTGATTCCCTTTTCAACAAGTATTCATTTCTGATCCACCATGTGGTCGATGGACACACAGACACAGAAGTTGGGTTCGAATAGTCTTATTCCTGCCCTAACTTCCACATAAGTTGCCAACGCAACAAAAAAAACTATATTAATAACCACTAGTTTTGATAAAACTTATCAGCCTTATCATCAACCATCCAGCACTCGGCTCACACCGAGACCGACACCCATCGTACTACTTTGACCGCAAATAAATTAGTTGAAGAACACGCGCACGGAAATTTACGGAATAAACAGCGCACAGGCAAGTCAGACATTGTTCATCCTTTTACATTGGGATTGAATTCTTTAGGGGCGGCGGCGAGACTACCGTAAATTCCCAATTTTACAAATAATCAATCAATAACAAACACGTCAACGAAAGTGCCACCAAACCAATAAATTCACACTAAATTGTAAAAAACCGTACCTCAGCAACCACCTTCAGCGCGTTGCTTTACCTCATCTTCCCCAATGGACGCCACTGAAATTCCATCCAAGCCCCACATAAATCACAAGCTTTACATATTACAAACATGAAACTTAAGTTCAAAGAGGAAAAAAAATCAGATCTAAAATCTTTTAAAAAAAAAAAAAAATCAGGCTACGTATATGAATAGTTATTATCATACATGGGCTCTCCACCTACATCTAAGCATCTAAGAAATTTCGAGGAAGATCAGTTTTCTGTGATGACACTACCACCCCCAAAAAGCTTCAAATTAAGGTGATTCTTGTATGAAACCTACTGAAGCAACCCCACCCGGGTATTAGATATTGAGATTAAACTAACTAAAGCACACCTACAGACTGCCATAAGCAAAAAATTCAAGCTCCAACACTCACATTAGCACTAAGCTGTCGAACCTCACGACCCACCCATTTTCGGCACCGCTCACCACTCCTGACTCAACCCATTATTTGCAGTCTAACTTCACCCACATACCTTTCACCTCCTGCAGACCCACCACACAAATCGCACCATTGCTAATGTCGCACCCAACAGAGAGAAAACCAAACAGGGAGAGAAGGAAGAAGGGGGGGGGGGGGGGGGGGACGAGTGTCAGTCGGTGCGCATGTTGGCGAAGTAGAAAGGGCAAGAGTAACAAAGTAAAAGCGAAAGAAAAGAGATAATGAAAAATTTATCGGTAATGTTATGTTAACTAAATTTTGAAATTAAATTTAGATTACAGGTGACATGACAGTTAATTATTTAGAATTTTTATTGGAACTCAAATGACATAACACCAAATAAAAAAATTCAAGTCAACTGTCATATCATTTGAACTCTAAATTTAATAAGTTTAACATTACTGAAAGTTTATTGATGATTTTTCTATTTGCTGATGTGACGATTGTTAATTGGACTGTTGTAAACATAGAGTTTATAGGTAAAAGTAATATTATATGAATTTAAAAATTAAATTTAATAATTATAATAAATTTAATTTTTAAATTTATATAACATTACCATTGCTGGCAAATCGCAAAAAATTAATCACAAATACATTATCACCGGATATCGACGACCATCTAATTAAATATTGGCATGTGTCAATTCATGGGGATCCAGATAATCAAGACTTCTCGAACTTAAGGACCACGATGTACTCGAGCAATAAATGAATTGTTCTTGAATTTTGAGTAACTTATTGACACGGGGGTGGTCATCTAGAAGTTGGGAGAACCGCGAAGTATTCGGGGCCATGTCTAAAGGTACTCTGCCCTAGCCTAATTACTTGTTACTGAGATGTTTATAATGGCCGAGATGGAGTCATCAATGCGTGGTCCACTCTGCCAAGTTAGACTCAGACATCAGGTCATCTCATATTAAGGAGATATGACACCTACACTCATTAAGCTAAACACGATAGTAATAAGACATTAATGAATCAGATGCGAAAGACATCATAATAGTCATAAATATAAATACACACGAAAATAAAGGTACACAATTTAAAAATACTCTACATTGAAATTTTATACACTTATACACCGATTGACTTAAATTTCAAAAAAGATAATCTAGGTGTTTATCTTACACTTTTCCTAACTTTATTCATTAATTGGATTACTATTTCAACTCATTACACAAATTCTCTTATGCACGTTAAAGTACATAGTCATTAATCATAGCTCCAAACCTCTGAAATCACATATGCATCATATCTTTATATGTAAAACAAATAAATTAGAAGGAATAAAGCTTTAGAAGTTTTCCCTCCATACTTCCTAATTTTTTAGAATTTTAATTTTTTTTAATTATTAGATTAAGTATTCCTCTAATCACATTAAACCATATATTTTTTGTAATCACCTCCCAACTCCAAATTAAGTATTGATTATTTTTTTAAAAAAAAATTTATAATATTATTTTTACTATTTAATAATTTAGTTTAATTTTTTTATATACCTTCTTAAGTGATAAGATAAAAGAAAAAAATAAAAATAAAAAAAATGAAAGAATATATATCCCATGTATTACACAATACCAGACTTCCACAAGAAACGTCGACACTTGGACGGTCACTGTTTGTCCTCATGACACTATCAAAAAGTTTAACGTGTTGAAATTGCCAAATAAACATATTAACTCCATATCAAAACAAAAAAACCCGACCCTGCCCAATTGGATCTTCTGCTCCAACTAACGCATCTCTCCTCTCCCATTCTGCATCATAAATAAAACCACCCTGCCTCTCTTTCTTCACTTCAACCAAAATCAATCTCTCTTTCTCTTTCTCTCTCTCCCCATTCAAATCTTGTTCCTCTCCTCAGATTAATCTTCACAACATCTGGTTCTTGTTCAAAATCATAATTGTCAGAAAAGTACTCTAATACAGTGGACCTCTCTAATTTCCTAGATAATCAGATTTTGCACATCAAATCTTTTTATTCATATCATTCGCTGGATAATTTAATGCAAACCGGACGGTTTTCTTATTCTGAGCAAGAAGATACAGGTGAGGTCTTCCGATCAAGTGATGGCAGAGCTCGTAGATGACGCCGGCTACCTATTGTCACCGGCGGGGAGCAAGCTGTTCGGAAAGTACGAGCTCGGAAAGCAGCTCGGATGCGGTGCTTTCGCAAAGGTGTACCATGCCAGGAACTTACGTACGGGACAGAGCGTGGCGATCAAAGCGGTTAGCAAGCAAAAGGTGTTCAAAGGAGGGCTCACGGCACACATTGAACGTGAGATCTCTATCATGCGCCAGCTGCGCCACCCTAACATTGCACGCCTCCATGAGGTTCTTGCCACAAAGACCAAGATCTACTTCGTCATGGAATTCGCCAAGGGCGGCGAGCTTTTTGCAAAAGTCGCCAAAGGACGATTCAGCGAAGATCTAAGCCGTCGATATTTCCAGCAACTGATTGCTGCCGTCGGGTATTGCCACTCTCGCGGCGTTTTCCACCGCGATCTGAAGCCAGAGAACTTATTATTGGATGAGAATTGGGACCTAAAGCTCACCGATTTTGGACTTAGTGCCGTGACGGGTCAGATCCGACCCGATGGCCTCCTGCACACTCTTTGTGGTACGCCGGCGTACGTAGCGCCGGAAATTCTCAGAAAGAAAGGTTATGACGGAGCAAAGGTGGATATATGGTCATGCGGAATCATACTTTATGTGTTGAACGCCGGTTATTTACCATTTAACGACCCAAACCTCATGGTGATGTACAGGAAAATTTACAAAGGCGAGTTCCGGTGTCCCAAATGGACCTCTCCTGAATTGAACAGATTTTTGTGTCGACTTCTGGATACGAATCCAGAGACGCGTATCACTGTGGATGAGATGACTAATGATCCATGGTTCAAACAAGACTACAAGGAACTTCAATTCCAGCAGGTTGACCATGATTTTGAACTCAAAGATTGTGCTAATGGTGATAAGAAGTACTTGAATGCTTTTGATATTATCTCATTATCGTCTGGTGTTGATCTGTCCGGGCTGTTCAATTTTCCCGGTGGGTCGGTTAGTGGTGAACGGTTCATATCGGCGGATTCACCGGAGAGAATTATTGAAAGAATTAAGGAAGTTGTTAAAGGGGAGGGGTTGAAGGTGGTGAGGCAGAAAATATTGGGGGTGGGGTTGGAGGGGCGGAGTGGTGATTTTGTTGGTGTAGTGGAGATTCACCGGTTAACGGAGAAGCTGGTTATGGTGGATATAAGGAGGAGAGAGGGTGGTGTTTGTGTTGGTGTTGCACCTGGCCGGGAAATATGGAAAGATAAAGTGAGGCCTCAGCTTAGTGGGTTGGTTTACCAACCGGAGAGGGAGGTTGGCGGTAGTTAAAAGTGGAGTTGCCTTTTGGGATCAATCATTGATTACATTGCGGAGATGTTTGTTAACATCGATGAAAGTGTGTGAATCACAAAGCTAGCTCCTCCTCCTTCAAAAGTGTAATTTTTAATTAATCTTATGCTATTGCATATCTACCAGCAGCTCTGTAACAATATAATTTTTGGAAATGCTATTAATCTCTTTCCTTTTTCCCTTTTCAATGGTATTTACGCATAGCAGATTTGTGCCAAACTCAGAGAGAGAGAGAGAGAGAGAAAAAAGGGGATTTAACTATCGGAACTCAAAAATAAAAAAAAAAATTGTATTGTACTTTCATTTATTATATTTGTGATCATTTTTATTATATTTATAAGTCTTTTTTATCACAATTATATTATTTCAAAAAAATAATAAATATAATTGTGATAAAAATATTCACAATAATAATAAAAATATTAATAAAAATAATAAATCAATCTAATGATAAATATTTTAATTATAAAATAAAGTACAAATAAAAAATAAAAAAAAAAGGCAATAAAGTGGTAAAAATTGAATCCTACCCTACCGTAGTCAAGTCCAATTGAAAGGAGACCACTGTCACCCTAGAAGCTATGGTGGCTATGTACTCGAACGACTAGTCCTATTAGCTGTCCCCCTCAAACAAGAGATCAGAGCGTGTTAAAAGGTGTAGAAAGACTGCAACATACTAACTGTTGTTTTGGCTCTTTTTGTGTGTACGTAAGGACGAAGAGTAACTTCCAGGATATCACTACCGGGAAAAAAAAACAAAGACTTGAGGATAGTAACTGAGGGTATTTAAAACTAAAAAACAGTCTGTGAGGTGGTAGATATGCAAATTGCAGGTCATTATCAAATAGTTCACCCCACTTATATATCATCTCATCTCTGGCCACGTGCTTGTCGTGGTCCACAGTCCAAACATTATGTGCTGTGTTGTACCTATGAACGTCGTGATCATTTATCATTTGATTCCTCAATATATTCTCTCTTTTTCCTTATTTGCTCACTATCTTCTTCTTTTCTTATTTTCTCACAATCTTCTTCTTCTTCTTCTTCTTCTTCATCATTATAATTTTTTTTATTTTTCTTTTATTTCATATATCTTCTTCCTTTTTTTTTTTTTATCTTTGTAAGCCAAGCACAAAAATTATGTTAAAGATTTCTCAAAGTAAAATATTATTTTTTAATGACAATTGCTTTTTTTACAATCATATTCTTAAAATTATATGTTTCAAAATATACATCGTAATCATCAGCTTAAAGGGTGGGTGTGTGGTTGAAACAATGTCAATCCAAGTGTTCTTATTAACAACAAATTTTTAAAAAACAAAATGATATGGTCCACCAGAAATATAATATTTGATTTCTTTTAAAATAAAAGGAGATAAATATCCTGAAAATTTTCATAACTCCATGTACCATTCCATTCTTTTTGATTTTTTTTATAAATTTGTGAAATATTTTTTAGACCAGTTAAAAAAAAAAAAAGAAGAAATATTTCTTTTAGAACACCAGAGAGGAAAACCAGTCCATGCCATGCACCTTTGATGCAAAGAATCAAGTAATAATTTATTGCTCATATAAATAGTTGAGAGCCCTAATATGCCAATAATTCTAAGTTCTAGGGGATCTTGTACAATTTACCCTTGTCTAATTTATTCACCGACTTGACTTGAAGCACGTGACTTGCACACGAGGGATAAATTAGTCTGAAATCCTATTTGTTAAATGATTGAGAGACTAGAAACAAGATATACCATCGAACCAACCTCACCCCTCCCCCAACCCCTAATCCAAACCTTATGGACACCCCGATTTCTCTCTCCCCCGGCCCACCAAAAAGAACCATCCGATCACTCTTTTTCGAGTCTTTAACCACCACAAAGTAAGACAAAGAACAAACCAAAAAGAACAACTTTTAATCACTCTTTTTCGAGTCTTTAGCCGCCACTAAGGAAGACAGAGAAAGAAAGCCACAAGAGACGTATTCTCAATCTGATTGGACCGACCAGAATGCAAAGACTGAGAACATGGATAATAAATCCTGAAAAAAATTGGAGCCATTACCAACCCCTTTAAACCCACATGGAAATGTCAAGTCTCCTAAGACATACCTTAAACCTCCTTAGCCTGTTTTGCATTGTTTTCATGATTAACAGAGCTTAAAAACAAAATTTTTTTTCAGCGGACTAAAAAGAGGGCTTCAATATTTGTCCCAAGATCCAACTGGGCCAGAGGGCCCATACCACTTTGAGGGTGGGCCCAACAGTTTCTATGGGTTAATTTGAGAAATATGATATCTCCCTTTTCAACCGAAAAATATAGTGAAAATTGGGGCTAAGTCCTCCTAGATAAACTTATAATGACTTAAGTATATCAAAAAACTTATTTTGGGGTAAATCCGTTTTTAATCTTATTAGTAAGAAGTTAAGTGCAATTTTTTTTTAATCTCAAAAATACCCTTAACAGTATTAGTTTGATCAGTTATTGACAGTTGAAGACATTATCTAGAAGGAACTATATATGGAGACTAATGATTGAATATAAAAATGTTTGATTTATGATGGTAATTGTCAATTACAAGCTTTCTATAATACTTCAAATTCAAATTCTTAGCCATTATTTTATCTGTTATATATTTAAATAACCGGTTCGAGCTTTGAGACAAATTTGAAAGGAATGAAGGTTGAAGTTAGAGTGCGATCTTGAGATTTTGAAAAAGTAACATGGGCAGTGCACGCCAAGTACTTGATATTAGCATAGTAACATCAGTTCAGTAACATCAATTTGAAAACGTAAGTCACTAATACATATCACTATTATTTTTTCATGTTACTATTTTTTATTGAGCATGTTATTACTTTTTCAGTGTTATTTTTTTGGATGCTGAAGAATTGGAGGCTTCTTCATTTGGTTATAGGTTTGAATACTACTATTTTTATTTTTAATTTTGTTCAATGCTCCATATTACTATTTTGTTTTTGTTAAGCGTGTTACTATTTTTGTTAAGCATGTTATTATTTTTGTCAAATATTTTATATATATACTAGCAATTGTTCATACCTAAAGACACGGTGTTACTCGTAAATTAGTTATAAATATTTGTTCAAGTAAAATACAACATTGTAGTATACGACGAATAAAATGAGTCTATTAATATTTTTTATAACATCAACCTACATGCATAGCATATATTTCCACATTAAATTGTTATGCCACGAAAATTATGTTATAACTACTAAAATATAATAATTTAAACATTTAAAAAAATATATCAGTTGACAATATTCAATGTTCTATTTTTTATTCAAAATTTATGATTTTAATATTCATAATCAACTTTATCTAAATAATAATAGAATTCATAACTAATAGAATGAAAATTAAAATAATACTCCCACAAATCAACTAAGTCTACAGATGTTGTCAAATGACTAAATATAACTATCAAAAATTCAACCCACTTCCAAAAGATACGACCCTATTATTGAATTTATATGATTTAAGTTTATAGTAGTGCTTTTAATTTTTTATCATTCTTCTCAGTTATTTATATTCTTAATACATTTTTTTAAACTAAAATGTTATTTAGTATTAGATTATTTAGTAAAGATTGTTGTTTCATGTTGTTCACTAAATATTGAATTTGTATGATTTATGTTCATAGTATTACTTATAATTTTGTATTGTTTTTCTCGCTTGTAATTTTTTATCATTTTTCTCAGGTATTTAGATTTAGATTATTTAGTAAATATTGTTGTTTTGTGTTGTTCACTAAATATTGAATTTGTATGATTCGTGTTTTTATATGAATTTAATCTTGTATATTTAAAATATTAAACATATTTTCTTTAATATATCTCTTGATATTTAAGTTGTCCAATAACTTGAATTTAATCTTGTATATTTTACATGTTAAACATATTTTTTTTGATAAATTAGATTTTTTGCAAATTATACTTTTTTTTATTGATTATGGAAAAAAAATTAACTATTAAATTTGTATGATTCGAGTTTATAGTAGTGCTTTTAATTTTATATCATTCTTCTCGATTATTTATATTTCTAATATGTTTTCTTAAGTTAAATGTTATTTAGTATTTGATTATTTAGTAAAGATTGTTGCTCTATGTTGTTCATTAAATATTGAATTTGTATGATTCGTATTTGTATATGAATTTAATCTTGTATATTTTAAATGTTAAATATATTTTATTTAATATATTTTTTGGTATATGAGTTGTCTAATAATTTAAATTTAATATTGTATATTTTGCATGTTAAACATATTTTTTTTGTTAAATTAGATTTTTTGCAAGTTATACTTTTTTTTTTTATTGATTATCGAAAAAGCAAAATTGATTATTGAATTTATATGATTTGAGTTTATAGTAGTGCTTTTAATTTTATATCATTTTTCTCGGTTATTTATATTCTTAGTATATTTTCTTAAATTAAATATTATTTAGTATTAGATTATTTAGTAAAGATTGTTACTTCATATTGTTCACTAAATATTGAATTTATATGATTCGTGTTCATAGTATTACTTATAATTTTGTATTGTGTCTCTTGCTTGTAATTTTGCATCATTTTTCTCGGGTATTTAGATTTAGATTATTTAGTAAATATTCTTGTTTTGTGTTATTCACTAAATATTGAATTTGTATGATTTGTGTATGTATATGAATTTAATCTTGTATATTTTAAATGTTAAGCATATTTTTTTCAATATATCTCTTGATATTTGAGTTGTCTAATAACTTGAATTTAATCTTGTATATTTTATATGTTAAGCATATTTTCTTTGTTAAATTAGATTTTTTGTAAGTTATATTTTTTTTTTTGATTATGGAAAAAATCATATTGACTATTGAATTTGTATGATTCGTGTTTGTAGTATTGCTTGAATGAAAGAGAGAGAGATACAGAGAAATATTTTCGTAATATATACTATCTATCTAATATTTATTACATAATTTTCCTTCAGAGAGAAATACAGAGAAATATTTTCGTAATATATTATCTCTCTGTGTGATATATATTATCTATCTATAAAGAGATATAGTATTTGTTTGAATTAGACACTATCTAATATTTTTCGTGAAATACAGAGAAAAATATTATGAAAAAATGATATTTTTAGCGTGATTTGAGTGTGAGAGAGAGATACAGAGGAATGAGAGAGAGATATTTGCTTAATTCTAGGAAAAGATTTGAGGGAATTAAATTTTAGAAACTATAAATTTTGAGCAGCAAAAATATTTCAAAAGAGTTAATGTAGTACGTCGGATTAAAACGATCTGAGAGAGAATTTTTTTTAATATTAGTCAATCTCCTATAATTTAGAAGTTTATAATTTATAATTTTATTTCATTTCTAAAGGGAAATGATAGTTTGATAAAATTAACGAAAAATGACTTTATAACAAATAAATTTTCTTAGCGGATTGAAGTTCAAATAAGTTCATATAGGGGGGCCGGCCTCCAAATTTCTCAAAAATATAAGGGTTTTTTGGGTATGAGTATATTTTTTAAAACTTATTTGAACGAAAATGTATGAATAAATTGTTTACCCTATTAATTTTAGTTTTAATAAAGCATCTTGTGATTAGGTATAAAATTTAAATTATCTTTTATTTATTTTACTTATTTACCCCGTTACTCCCTCACTCTCTCTCCCATTGATAATTTAGTTTCTTTTTAAATATGTAAAAATTTAATTTGAATAAACAGTTACACAAATAAAGTTACCAACGAGTTGTAGCAAATAGTTATCAAAAGAGTTGTACCAAATAGTTAACCATCTATAAATAAACAGTTATATCTGTGTAACTGTTTAATAATCGAATTTTAAGATTTTTCTATTTCATATACATGCATTCTTCATAAAAGATTTCAGATTTTATTATTTTCATTTCACAAAATATGAGTTTGGATTTTATCAAACAAAAAAACTAACTAAAAAAAAAACCTCATACTGTTAGACGATTAAAATGCCGATTGTAGCACCAAATATTTATCCAAAATAAATATACGAATCAAATGCCTTGAATCTCAAATAAAGTTATTCCACACTGTTACAACAAACAAAAAATTAGTGTAATTGTTTAAAATTTGTGTTTTTTAAAATTTAAAATTATTTATTCATTCAACATAAAAGAATTCAATTTTGTTATTTTCATTTGGAATTATTTGTGTTTTTTAATTTTAGTTTGGGTTTTTCCAAACAAAAATTGCAAAAAAAAAATAATAATTGAAAACTAACCATTAAAAATTGGGGCTGAAACCCTGAAAGTGAACTTTAATATCTAGAGACGAGGATTCCGACGATTGAGAACAATTACACTAAACCAAAATGTTGTGTAGTTACACAAACAGTTACAAGAAAATAGGATCGCTTGTTCTTTCGATATTATCTTTAGAATCTGTTCATAAATCTATTCGAATCTCAAAAATGCCAAAGACGAAGATTGTCGTTTGACATTCAAATAGGGTTTGATCTTCATTTCTTTTAATGAATGACCTTTTGGTCATTTTCTTAAAAAATGCACTTTTTTTCCAAATAGTGTTTCCTATTATAATTTAGTTTAATTAAGTCCAAATTTTTGTATCGATTTCTGTTTTACCCAAAATATAAAGCAAACATGTTGGATCTCCCTGAGAGTTGACAATAAGACAACAAAACCCATTGCACAAAATCCCATTTATAGCAGATTTGTGATAGGTAAATGGCTCATTTTGAGAGGATGATTCTCAAACTCGAATTCAGAGTGTATCACTTGGATAGATGATCATTAGACATTGATTCAAGTCCAAACTCTCTAAATTCAGATAGTATAAGAAACTAATTGATTGCTTCAGATTGTTTGGGTCTTATATTCCTAACTCTCATAAATTACGACAATAGGACTGATAAGAAGTGAAACAGATCCAAGGAATGCTCTCTCTTGCTTTTGCAACCTTGAAACAGTGATGTACATCCAGTAAATTTCACGGAATCGTTTGTCGGTCCTCATTGGCTCCAACTCCATCATTATTTCCATCCACCCCTTGGCTTATTGATCCATTAATTCCAAATTTTGTCAAGAGTACAAGCCCCCAATCCCAAATATGCAAGACAATATAGGTTCCAATTCCACCTACAAGGCCATAAGCTATGGAATATGTCAATGGCATCAATATCATGGTCACAAACGCAGGAATGGCCTGCCTCATATCATCCCACTTGACGCTCTTTAATCCCTGTGGAGGATTCAATAAATACAGTGACTGGTGATGTACCAAGCAATGGCCCCACTACAATTGATGCAGCATCGGACATGAAAGCGAAATATTGACCCTCAAAACCACCGTTAGCATCTGAAAATCCTGCAAATCGAGCCATTGAATATAATGTGCCTGTGGTATCAAGTATATCAGCATACAAAAATGTGATCAAGGCCTCCCAAAATGCCCTTAAAACTCAATGCCCCACCCGTACTCTCAACCACATGCACATCAACCACCTTCTTAAAGTAATAGTAAGCTAAATTACCCGATTCATTATCAGGAAAGGCTGTTACCGGGGTGTGCCGGGACCACGACACCACCGTTACCAGTACTATACCGTATATCATTGCACCTTTAATGTTCTTCACTAAACACCAGGCAATTAAAATAAAACCAACAACACCAAGCCAAAATGTAGGACTCTGCATTCTATGATCCAAGCACAATATATCACTCGATATGTGTTGTGATCGTGCAGCAATTATGGTGAATAGTAAGGAATCAAATAATTAAGAAAGCAGGAGAAAATAACACACAGAGATTTACGTGGTTCGACAATGTGCCTACATCCACGAGAGCGAGCGGCTGTTCATTTCCTTATTGAAGTAGGGTTACATCTTAAGTATTTATATAACCCTAATATGGACGTATTTACAAAAATACCCCTATACCGTACCGCGGGGGCGATGCCCCCGCACCCCCAACTTATCAGCGTCCCCTATATATAAATCTCGCAAGGCAAATGCCGTCGCGGGCTCCGCCCGCTCCGGCATCTGCCTCTTTGCCATTATGCACATAGCAAAATATGAGCCACACATACTCTAACAATATGTTACCACCAGGTAATAAACTGATGGTACCATTAATTCCAGTGATAACGGGGGCTAATGCCGCCTGAGACAATCTTGGACAGGCAGCTAACGTGACTAGGGTAGATGAAATGTATCCTATTAAGCCAATACCTTGATTATTCTGTAGTCCGATGAAAGCTAGGAATAGACCTATTCCAGCCGAGGACGAGATTCGAACCGGTTTGGGTACGAGTTTAGCTAGTTTGGCTCGTAGTCCGACAGCCGAAATGAACAAAAACAACAATCCTTCCATGAAAATGGCAGCTAGGGCAGTTCTGTAGGGTATGTCACCAGAACCATGAAAGCCAACGACTGTGTATGCAAAGTAAGCGTTTGAGCCCATACCGGGTGCTAGGGCCAGAGGGAGGTTTGCAAAGATGCCCATGATCAGACAGCCAAGGAGAGAGTAGGCTATGGTGGCGACAATGAGGTCTTTGCGTGTTTTGCCTAGGCAGTCCTTATAGCCCTGGTTGACTGGGGGACTTGGAATAAAGGTAAGCGAAAAAGGTAAAAAAGAAAATTTAATAAGCCCTAATAAACTAGGCAGTAACAAGTCCTAATAAATTAAGCTACTGTCTACAACACTTCCCCTAAAGGTAGGTGCAAAAATGTCAACTAATTTAAGCTTGACAACAGTGTCTCGAAAAATGGATAGAGTGATAGGTTTAATAAAAGTATCTGCAACTTGATCACTGGTCCTCACAAACGATGGAGTGACAATACCACTACTAACATTTTCCCGAAGAAAGTTAACATCGATCTCTACATGCTTTGTCCTTTCATGTAATACAGAGTCAGAAGCAAGTTGAATATCAAATCGATTATCACAATATAATGTAGATGAAGAAGTCACTGAAAATCCCAACTCGTCAAGAATCGATCGTAGCCAGATAATCTCACATGTGTCAAGTTTCAGTGCCTGATACTCTGTCTCTGCTAACGAGCGAAAGACAACTGACTACTTCTTGCTCTTCCAAGAGATAAGATGAGTCCCTTGAAAAGCATAGAAGCCTGTAGTAGATCAACTGTCACAAGCTCCTCCATAATCTAAATCTGAATAACAGACTAAACAACCAGTTTGAGATCCTGATGCATAGAACAACTCAAGTCCAGGACAAGACTTGAGGTACCGAAGAATATGATAAACTGTATCAAGATGAGACTGACATGGTATGTGCATGAACTGACTAACTCGGCTGACAGCCAATGAAATGTCTGGCCCAATGTTAGCTAGATAGATAAGTCTACCTACCAACCTCTGATAAACAGACGGATCTCTCAACTCCTTAGCTTCAGCAGTTAGCTTCAGATTTGGAATCATGGGTGATGATGTCGATTTGCACCCTAGCATCCCAGTGTCTGAGAGAAGATCCAGAACATACTTTCCTTGAGAAAGAATAATACCTCTGTTGCTACGGGCAACCTCAATCCCAAGAAAGTATCGCAAAAATCCAAAGTCCTTCACATCGAAGGTCTTCCCAAGGTCTACCTCGACCTGCGCAGTCCCAAAAATATCATTTTCAGTAATAATAATATGATCAACATATACCAAAATGATGACACACTGTCCAGAAGTATTCTGTCGAATGAAGCATATATGATTAGAATGACATTTGTTAAACCCTAAACGTATAACTACATCACTAAAGCGAGAGAACCAGGCTCGTGGTAATTGTTTCAGTCCATAAAGAGACTTACGCAGTCGACATACTTTTTCAGCATACTCATCCTCACCACGAAAGCCCGGTGGTGCATCCATATAAATAATCTCGTCCAGATCACCGTGAAAAAATGCATTCTTCACATCCAACTGATTAAGAGACCAAGAGTACTCCGCAACCAGAGAAATAATTAGTTGAACAGTAGTCAATTTTGCATGGGGCAAAGATAACATCAAAATCGCAACCTGGTACCTGAGTAAAGCCCTTCGCCACAAGTCTAGCCTTCTGACGATCAATCGTACCATCCGTAAGAAACTTCAAGGTGTCAACCTAGCGACAGCCAACAGGCTTCACCCCTGAAAGTAAAAAGACAAGATCTCACATATGATTACGTTGAAGAGCGTTCATCTTTGTCTGCATAGCAAGAATTCACTGGGGCTCCTTCATAGCCTTTGAAATAGAGCAAGGAACCGGCGTATCTAATAAGACTATACTATAAGCCCGAAATGTAGGAGACAGGTCACCATAAGAAACATAAGCAGAGATCGGGTATAAAATCCTGACAGTCCAACCATAACGAACAACTGGATGACGATCACGCTATGGATAACAACGCTCTAAATCATCATCCTCTACTGACAATGTCTTATCAGGTAAAACAACTAACTCAGTACCTACAATCTCATCAGGACTAACAACAAGTGTATCAATATGCTCAACAAACTGAGAAGTATTACCTGCATTGCCTGAGATAGAGGGGACATCCACAGGGGGATGAGAGCTAGGGCAACGAACATAAGCCTGCAAAGGAAGAAAGGCCGGTGACTCTGTACCAGGGATGAGTGGTTCCGAAGGAGGAGAGACCGACGACTCTGTAGTGATAGTGAACAATAGCTCTAGCTCCAAGGGTAATGGAAACTTAAATGAAGTATCATCAACTGGAGGGGCAAACACAGGACTGGAAGAAAAATAAGAAATATGCTCAAGAAATGTAACATCTAGACTGTGATACATACGACGTCTAACAGGATCATAACACTGATACCCCTTAGACTGATGACAATAGCCCACAAAGTCACAACGAATTGCTTTATCATCAAGCTTATAATGAGTAGGAGACCGATCCTGAACAACACATGTGCATTCAAAAACACGAGAGGGGATCGAAAAAAGTGTTCGCTTAGGAAATAAAACCTGTAAGGGAGCCCTATGTTGAAGAACACGACTCGACGTACGATTGCACAGAAAGGTAGAAGTCAAAACAGTAAAATACCAATAAAATTTTGGCACCCCCCATGCCTTTAAACATACAACGTATCATCCCTATCAGATTCCTACTTTTCCTTTCAGTAATGCCATTTTGCTTAGGAGTATATGGACAAGTGAATTGCTGAAGGATACCTTGAGAAGAACGGTAAGACACTAAGGCATCAGACACGTATTCTTTGGTATTATCAGAACGAAGTGCACAAACAATGACATCAAATTGTGTCTTAATCATCTATAGAAACTGAGTGATTATAGGGAGTACATCAGATTTTCTATGCAAAAGGTAGACCCAAGTACAACGAGTATGGTCATCTATAAATGTCACATAGTATCGGGCACCTAACAGAGCAATAACAAGAAAGGGTCCCAAAATATCATTGTGTATTAGGTCAAATGGCTTGGGTGACTGGTGCATGCGAGGAATATAACTGGTCCTAACGTGTTTTGATAGGGAACGTATAACACAGTCAAGTTTACCATCAACACAAGCATTACTCAAAGTAAAAAACAACATACATAAATATTTAAAATTTATATGTCCAAAACGGTCATGTCACAACTGAACAATTTGTGACGAAAAATCATAACGACAATTACTAGGTAAAATATTAGCATGCAAGTTAGGAACAAATAAAGACAAAGTAGGTGCAGGTGATGTAGGTGGAGGAACTGATGAAATCGGAGGCGAATCGCCTAGATAATACAGTCCATCTCTCTCATGTCCCCTGATAATAATCCTCCTGGTACTCAGGTCTTGCAAATAACACGAATCAAATAAAAACACAACCGCACAGTGAAAATCTCTGGCTAACTGATGTACAGATAATAGATTTATGGCCAATTTTGGCGCATAAAAAATCGAACGTAATGTAAAGCCATCTGGGAAGCGAACTGTGCCCCTACTAATAATAGGGGCATGTGTCCCATCGGTTAACTGAACCTGTGTATGTAACTGTTCATCAAAACTGGTGAAGTGATGGGCCTCACCTGTCATGTGACCATTCACACCCGAGTCCAGCATGAAAAAGGGAGACAGACTAGCACAAGCATGATAGGCACGAGGTATACCTGTAATGGTGACAGCAGCAGTAGTCGGACTCTGAGAAGTCAGAGCGGACATAAGTATATCCAATCGAGAAGTGATAGCATCCATATCACTTTGTCAAGGTAGAGCAGTAGTAGGAGTAGCGGTAGTAAGTGGTGGTACCTCAGCAAAAGCAGCAGTACGACCGTGAGAAGACGGCTTAAGCTCTAGATGGAGCTTCCAGCAAGTAGCCTTGAGATGTCCTGGTCGACCACAATAATCACACTGACGAGAATTCTCCTATTTGCGCTAAACTGGGGCACCCTGACGGCGTTGGTCCAAGCGCTACCCACCCCTAACTGAGGATCCTGAACGAGACCCTGCAGCAGCTGTAAGGGTCATATGATCAGGTAGAGGAGTCAAGGCCGCAACTAGAAGTGATGCAATACGGACGCGGCGCTCATGCTGCTCAATCATCGCATACACCTTATAAAGAGAAAGGAAGCGTCAACATTGACAAGATCTGGAAACGAGGTCCCTCAAACTCATCACGAAGCCCCGTAAGGAACTTGTGAATCCTATCTTCTTGCTCTCGAGTATGCAAGAATGCTGCTCCCTCGGGCTCTACCCTCGGAATAGCAGCAAGAGGACGTAAAGTTTCATACTCAAGCCAGCGCTGGGTCAAATAGTCATAATAATCCTAAACAGTCATGTCTCCCTACCGAGCATATGAAAGCTCCTGAGAATGTTCATAAACACGTACTCCCCGTCCTGACTGGGAATACATCTCTGATAATGTGCTTCATAGCTTCGGAACAGAACTATGAAACTGGTGAATCTTGCAAATAGATGGCTTCATTGAGCCAAATAACCATCCAAGAATGGCATAGTTCTCAGAGAACCACACAGGATATCTAGGGTCGGCATCAACTGGCTTTGGGTGAGATCCCGTCAGCCAACCAAGCTTCCCTACACAGCCTAAGAAAAATTGGAATGAGCGAGACCACTCAGCGAAGTTACGGTCATTCAACAACTGTGCCGTAACTTTCTGATAGATCATGTCCGGCAGTGCTGGTAATGCAACTGTGCTAGTAGGTACTGTATACTGGTCAAACATAAAAGTGAAAGTACCAATACATGTCTCAATGATAGATGTGTCAACAGTAGGGTCTCAAGTCCCTCAGTAGTAGTCATATCAACAACAATATGAGGGCACCCGTGACAGAAAAATAACTTTAAAATAAATAGAGGGATAAAATAAAGGAGAACAATATACCTCTAGTCGAACAGTAGCGACAAATAAAGAAAGTCCAAAAAGCTCCCAAATAATTAGATCACGGTACCTAAAAATTCAATAAATATAAATAAATGATCTACTGCATCAAGAGCATATCAACGAAGAAGAGGATTCAACTCCTCTTAAAAGGTCCAACGATCCCAAATAATTAGACGGACGAAGACAAAACACAATGCTGTGACAAAGAGTGCAACCCAACCGTGGGCTTGGACAGCGTGTTTGGGTGTGTTTGGGTGCTGGGTTTGAGTTATTGATTTAATATGACTGTCTCAGTTTATGGGTTTGGTATGGACTGTAAAAGTGGGTTGGACTATAAAGTGGTCCACTGTGGGTTTGTCTAGCTTTGTCGGTTTGCTTGGGTGCAGTTGGTTTTTGATTTGTTGCAGGCTGGACTGCTGCAGGTGCTTGGGTGGTGTTGTGATCAGTCGGTGATTTGGTTCTTGACGTCACTGGTGACCTAGTTCTTGACGTCGTTGGAAGGCTGGTTTGCTGGGATAGGCGTTGGGGTTTGGGTAGGCCTAACGTCGCTGGTGTTGCTGTTTGATGAGGAAGATTAGTTTGCTGGGTATTTTTGTCGGTGGGTTTGTCGGTGGAGAGGGCTATTTGGTTTGTCGGTGGTCTTGGGTAGGCTGAGTTTGATGGTGTATGGTGGATGGGCAGTCGGTTTTAGTATGCTGGTCGGTGTATGTGTTATGGGCAGAATGTTGTTCGCTGGTTTGATGTGTTTCGGTGCTGCTGGGGTTGCAATCGGTGTTGCTGGTTTTATTGTTTGTTGGTTTTAATGGTGTCGGTGGGTATTGGTTTGGGGTTTTGTTGCTAGGTAGTGGCGGATTGATATCGGCATTAGGCTGCAACGTGGAGGAGGAGCTGGTGGCTATCGGTGCTATGGTGATTGATGATGAGGTTAGGGTTAGGGTATGACTCTGATACCAACTTGGAATAAAGGTAAGTGAAAAAGGTCAAAAGAAAAAACTTAATAAGTCCTAATAAATTAGGCAGTAACAAGTCCTACTAAATTAGGCTACTGCTATATCTCCAACCGGAGGGAATTTGCATGAATCATTGGGTTGGACGAGTTGGGTGCAGTTTGGAGGGCTAACGCAGACTTGAAAGCAGTCAGAAACGGTGCATGTACAGCCCGAGTCAGCGAGGATGCTGGCGTTAACTGCTAGGATGTAGGCCATGGTCAAGAACGTGGCAGTGCCTGCCCAGAGCTCGGTTGTGAAGGTGGTGTTTCTCTCGGTGAGTTTGAAGCGTTTTCCAACTCGGGTGGCGGCGATATATGAGTTCAGGAGGGTTGTGGGGGAGGGTTTTTTCTGTGGTGGTGATAATGATGGCAGATCAGAAGCCATCACCGGACAGTTTTTTTGTTCAACTCGCTATAGAGGTATGATTTTAAGTTTTAGAGAGGGAGAATTTATAGAGGGGAAGGAGAAGGTGATGTTACAACTGTGGTGCAGTTTGGCAATGTTTTTTTTAACTGGGGTAGGGAATTTGATTCCTTTGATCATCTTCTTCCAAAGGGAATTATCGGATACTTCAAGCGACACCATGTTACAAGAATTATTGTTAGTCTAACGTTTGATGTGATACAGGATGGATCCATTGAGGTCTCCTCAGAGAGAGAGAGAGAGAGGCATTTGTTGATGGGTTTCATTAGTGCATGGGTTTTTTTTTATAGACGTCTTTATCCTTTGAGTTTTCTGTTCTTTTGCATACCTCAGGATGCATTTTACAGCAACCTATACTGCATTTGATCTCAATCAAAACCCATAGAGGTGGAAGCATTATGATCCTAATATCGCTGAAATCATCCAATTCTATAATAACTTTGAATACCCAAATCTATCCATTTAGCAGCATATTAGGATCCATGATTAGGGGTGTTCATAAGTCGGATTATCCACGGGTCTCGTTATTCGACCCAAAAAAAATAAGTCCGAAATCCGATAGGCCTAATAGTTGGCCAGTCCGATTCCGAGCTCAATATCCTTAAAAAGAGGGTTTGGGTTTGCCCTCAAACCGTTACCCGACCCAAGAGCCCGCCCGCAAGCCCAACCCACCTACCCACCACTCCTTTGGAAAAAAGTTATAGTTTTAGACCATTAAATTTGAAACTTTAAAATAAGTTTCTCAATATCAAAATTTGAAGTTTTAAAATTTTAGATATTATAAATAGTGTATTTTTTTTCATGTATTAAACATATAAGTTTTAAATGGTAGATTAACGCAAATCACATATAAGTTAGTAAGTGTCAATTTAGTTGAGATTTATTCATTCTATTGGATGTATTTTATTATTTTATTTTTATTCATTTTGAATTTACTTTTGATTCAAAAATATAATTTACACAAATATTAAGTTACAAAAATATTCATTATTTTTAAATAAATATGTATATAAAAAAACCCACCTAGCAAGTCCGCCCACAAGTCCGCCCAATAAGCTTACGGGTTGGGCTCTAGGTAGCTTATCTTTACTCGAAGCTCGATCAGGGCCGCCTGATAACTCACTTGAATAAGGGCTTGAGCCTACACTACCTAAACCCGACCCAAAAAAAAATTTCACGGGCCTAGCCCATGAACACCCGTATCGATGATAATATTAAACTTTGAAGTTAAAGGTCGAGATTCAAAGAAGAAAGGGTTATGGTGTACGCATACGCTCGAAAAAACTAAAAACTAACAAGGGCGCATGTCAAGGGCTCACGGCATTTGGGCATATGTGACTGTCATGTGCCTTTTTGTTTTAAACTTGTACCAATTTATATTTTATTTCTTGTATCTTTTTATTCGTTAATAACCAAAGGAGGATGGGGAAATTTAAATTTTGAATCTTGTATGTGAATTCTACAACTAGTTGTTCAAATTTTTGGATTGTATTTTTTAGTGTTCACGAAATGAGATATTTCAAATCAAGTTTGAATTCGGAACAATCGACAATCAGTCCCACCTGTAGGCTTTTGCATTTCAAACTAAGTAATCAGCTCGGTTGTGGCTAAATTTGAACTTGATTTCAGGTCTATCTGAAATCGTTTGAATATATATCTTTCTTTCTTATTATTTGCTCGACTCTCATTTTAGGATCGGAGGTTGAAGCTTCCCATGTCGATAGAACTAACGCAGAATACTATATTAACTAGGGGTGACTTAAGGCAATTTGAGACTTAAAACGAAAACACTAAATCAAATATTTTTTATTTTTAGTATTAATTTTTTAAAAACATTAATTTATTTTTAATTTTTTATGTAAGAGAGGGACAAAAGAAAAATGCACTAATATTGTCGAGAAATATGTGCTAATATTGCTGAGAAAGAGATTTCAACCTTTGTTTTTAATTTTTACCACAGAGAGTGGAGTTGACTTTTGAGTTTATTTTTTGTTTTTTTGAAAAATTTTAGTCACATCCCTTATAATTTATCATATCTTTAAGAACACGCCCACTATTATGCAAAACATCACAGACATCATTTCTAATTTATATTTAAATATCACTAATATCTCCTGCCATTAAGTCACCATTTTTAACAAAAAATATATTCATCTAATATATCAAAATTGTTCCTACATAAATCTCAAACAATCTTTGTACATAAAATTAGATTAAATTTTTTTTCTACATATTAAAATTTGAGTCGATTAAAAGTCGATTCAATTCGAGTTGATTAAATTTTATTTTTTTACGTATAAAATTCGAGACTATTAAAATTTATTTTTTAACTATTAAAATTCGAGTCAATTTGATCTCTACCTAAGTTGTTAGCATTGATTAAAATTTGCTTCGAGTCAATTAAAATTTATATTCTTTTACTTATTAAAATTCTTGTCAGCTACAATTCAATTTAAATTGATTAAAATTTATTTTTTACGCATTAAAATTTGAGTCGATTAAAATTTGTATTTTTTTATGTATCAAAATTTGGGCCAATTAAAATTCAATGCGAGTTGATTAAAATTTGATTCAAGTCAAATTTTAATACGTAAAAAAAATAATTTTTAATAAACTCGAATTTTAATATGTAAAAAAATAAATCTTAATTAGCTCAAATTGAATTTTAATCGGCCTAAATTTTAATATGTAAAAAAAAATTTAAATAAAAAGGGTCTCATTAAAGAAACATCTATCTAGAGGGGTGTTAATGAAATTTTGGTAAAATACATCACGAACAATAGAGTAAAATTGTATTTTGATTAACCTTTAATCTGATAGGGGACGTCAATGAAGATTTAAAAAATAGAGAGAGTATTCTTGAAGATATAATAAATTAAAAGGGGTGTGGCTGAAATTTTTCCTTGTTTTTTTTAGATCTCTAATATTATGGTTTGAATCATGTGTCCAAATTATTGTAGTAAAAATTTTAATTAAACTTAATTTTTTAGGATTTTTTTTTTATGGCTAAAAATTTAATATATTTAAGTTTTTTGTGAGTTAATAATATACCTAAAATTATAAGGCATTCTGAAAGTTTGGACTCTTTTCAATACTGTTTGGCCGACCCTGTAAAGTCAATAACAAAAGAGGTTGTTGCTTCTGATCTATCTTATTTTGAAGAAATCCCGAGGACCTGTTCTTAGTTGAACATAATCTTTTGACTCTTCTTTTTTCAACTAATACTTTACGGCCAACCTATTTTGAGTAGAGAGCTTTTGCCTTTCCCATGTTGTTTTCAACCCCCCCCCCCCTTTTTTTTTTTGAATAACTTATTTGATGATGATTAATTATTTCGATGAGGTCCATTGCATGAGAAACTGTAGCCCAAAATTAAAAATATAGATGGTATATGAAGGTAACTTCACACAAGGTTAATTACGAGGACAATAATAATTAACTGTGGGTGCATGCATGCATGCATGCACGAGAAGCATAATGCCAAGGGTTATAGACAAGGCATATTCAATAAAATCAATTTGATTAATTCTTTACTTACTATGCCAATGAATTCCTAGCTATGTCCTTTAGCATGCACATTCCGCATATTAATATTCCCAAATTAATTACCATCAAGTTATGGTGGTTAATCGTTGAGTTCGAGAGAATAGTCCGAACAAGATTAAACATCGTATAACAACAAAAAAAGAAAGAAAGAATATAATGGATAAAGACTTCACTATGGAATATACAACTACAACTAATTTTAACTGGGTAGTTAATGAACCTATTAATGGGGGGCAAGCTCAAAAATGAGATAAGATAGGTTGTGCACCCTATATATGTATCTGGATATCATAAGACTTTCTAATAATGACCTTCGCTTTTTAGTTGTTGGGAAGACGTTATCCAAAAGATTAAAAAAGAGTAATGCTATTTGAATTTAAAAATTTAATTTAATATGTTGACCTAATGATGTAAGTTCAATAGAACGATTGAATCAACAAGAAGTTTCAATTTTTGACAGAACTGACGATCAATCCAAAAATTATAATGAATTTGATGATTAGTAAATTAGATTCTAATAACATTGATTTAAAAAAAAAAACTATTAGACAAAGTAAGAGAAGTTTGGTTTTAAACCACATTGCTACATTACTTTTAAATGATTGCGTCCGTTGGTACAATGAGAAAAAATAAATATTTTAAGGGTGGAATTAAATTAATAAATTTCATCCTTAATTTGTCATTGTTATTATGTGAATTTTATAGGAGAAATGCTACATGAATTTAAAAAGCAGACTTAAAAATAAACTTGATAATCTTAATCATTGATTTCACTGTGGGTCTCAGTATTTATTAGGATTCACTACCTGTTCAATGATTGAAATTATTAAGTCTAATTTTTAAATCTATCAAATATTAATGGGTGCAAATTCACTCAAAATTCAATGCGGACAATGAGTTATGCTTAAGAATACTCCACTCCTGTATTCCATTCTTGACCAAATCCTCAAATACTCCTCAACGGACAATGCCTCCCCTCCAAACACCCAACCAACGTACACGGTAAACTTCAAACCCAGCCGGTCCAACCCGCAATCATCCGGTTCAACTATTTCTTACATACATAGCGATCTAGACGTTCCCTCTTTTTTTTCTCCTTCATGTTTCTCTCTCTTCAATCATCACCGTTATCATCGCCGGTTTGCACGAGCCTTATCTCCGACCACCGTCTCGGACGATACAGAAACTAATCGTCGATATTTAGGCTAATTGATGCCAAATTCTGTAAGTTTCCAAGCTTTTCTCCTATTCATATTTCATTTATTATTCGTTTCTTCTGGAGTAAGTTTCGGAGCTCCCAAACGACATCCGTCTGAAACCCTAGTCGATCACTTTCAATCTCGTCGTGATTAATATTCGATTATTGCATTGAAACTTAGGTCATTTTACACTTCGTTAGGTATTGTGTTGGTAATCGCATTCAGAAGAGATCCGTAGGAGCTAGAGTTTTTCAATTTGTTTTTGAGTCGTATGTGTGTGTGTGTGTATATATATATATATGGACATTGTAGAGATGTGATTGTTGAGATGTATTGAAACTTTGCAGTGTGAATTGATTGGATTTTGAATACGGGGAATAGAGGTGTGGACTAGAGGATAATGTGTATACTGTGCGTGATTCAAAAGTTGTCTCGAAGGGTTGCAACCATGCTTCCATGGTTAGTAATTCCACTGATTGGACTATGGGCTTTGTCTCAACTATTACCACCGGCTTTTAGGTTTGAGATCACTTCACCGAGGTTGGCTTGCGTTTTTGTGCTGTTGGTTACGTTGTTTTGGTATGAGATTTTGATGCCACAATTGTCAGCTTGGCGGGTTAGAAGAAATGCTCGATTGAGGGAGAGGAAGAGGTTTGAGGCAATTGAAATGCAGAAGTTGAGGAAAACGGCAACACGAAGGTGCCGGAATTGTTTGACTCCATATCGGGATCAGAGTCCAGGCGGGGGGAAGTTTATGTGTGCATATTGTGGGCATATTTCAAAGCGCCCGGTTTTGGACTTGCCTGTGCCGTCAGGTTTGGGTTTATCCCATTCTGGGATTTTGAAGGATTTGGTGGGTAAAGGTGGGAAGTTATTGAATGGGAAGGCTTTGTCTGATAATGGTTGGATGTGCGGGCAAGATTGGTTAGAGAATGGGAATTGGGTGGGTAGGTCTTCTGCTGGGAAGACTAGTTATTGGCAGAAGAATGGGGGCGTCTTTTTCGGTGGGGATGATCATTGTTTAACTGAAAAATCATATTCTCGTGTTGTTACTTTTGGTTGCAATGTGTTGGCGGCTTTTTTTCTGGGCATTAGGTGGTTTTGGGGGAAGATTTTTAGGATTAGTTTGTCAAGAGATGACGGTTTGACAGATGCCGAGCACAAAGGAATGCTGGACAAGCAAGGTGAGAATGGGGCAGGTTATCATGTGAGTAGAACCGAGAAAGCTCGCAGAAAAGCTGAAGAGAAGAGGCAGGCTAGGTTAGAGAAAGAGCTATTGGAGGAAGAGGAGAGAAAGCAGAGGGAGGAGGTTGCGAGGTTGGTGGAAGAGCGTAGGAGACTGAGGGATGAAAAGATGGAGGCCGAGAAAGAACGCGGCAAAGGGTCTCCTACTGTTGGGGAAAAGTATTGTAAAAAGGAAGCGGAAAAGAAGCATCAAGACAGAAAAAAGGAAAGGGACAGGGGATCTAGTAAAAGCAATTTGGATGCAGAGGAACTGGAAAGGAAAGCAAGCATGGAAAGTGAGCGGAACAGGCAGAGTGGGGCAGAAAGTGTTAAGTCTCATGGCACAGAATTAGGGCATATGGTTAGGGATGCTGCCACAAACAGTCATAACCATGGCAATGCTGGAACTAGATACCTGGATCGCATGAGGGGTACCTTTTTGTCTTCTTCCAGAGCATTTACTGGAAGTGGTTTCTTTGAGAAAAGTGCGAATACTTTAGCTACTGTTTCAAGAGAACACAGATCTAATGGTTCCATAGATCATGTCCAAATTTCTGCCATTAGGAGAGAATTATCTCAGCTTGAGTGTGTATCTGGGAAATTGCAGCCTGCTGAAAAGAACATCAACCGTCCTGTAAGTTGTCTTCCTATTTATTGGTCTATTTGTACTTTTGCCAATCTATGCTTTTGGTTCTTCATATGAGCTAATTTTGCCTATTGTTATCCTAGCAAAGATATAATGGGTTATGGGCATGATGTCTAATTAATATTAATGGGCATGATGCCCATCATTCTCTTCTGAATGACATCTTAGGTCATATTGTTGCCTATAAGTTTACTTATGGAAATGAAAGCAGGCGTTTATATGATGCCATACTCATAAAGTTTAGCCTTTCGAGAACAATAGAACGGTGTAGCAATGATTTGTAGAGGATGATGAACTCAGGTTTGTTATATGTTTAAGTTGATCTTTTTCACTACAGGTGCTCATCAAACCTCAAATGTGTACAGCCCCCAAAAAATCATGGCATCAATTATTTACTCGTTCATCAACAGTAACTCAACCCGCTAGTTCAAATGTCATAAGTAGACCAAATGGGAAGCTCCAGGCGGATGTTCAGAGCCCCCCCTTTCCTGGTCACCCACCATTGACACAAGCATATGACAGCCCTCTTAATTTTGGACTGTCGTCACCACTTATTTTGTCCTCTTTTCCATATGGTTCAACAAGTAATGTTTCAAGTCTTCCATTAGCATCTGAATCCATGTCTCCTAGAATTGGAGAAACGACCCATCAATTTTTACCAGAAGAGTCAGAAATTTTTGAAGATCCATGTTATGTTCCCGACCCAGTATCATTGCTTGGGCCTGTTTCAGAGTCACTTAATAATTTCCAGCTAGACCTTGGGTTTGTACCTGACACAGGGTTGGAAAAGCCTCATGCTTTAAAGAATATACCTGCTTCTTCTGAAGTCAAGAGGCCATCACCAATTGAGTCTCCAATGTCACGATTGCGGGTCCCTGAGGAAAGGCATTCTAGTTCTTTTCTTTTCCCAAGTACTTCTAAGGCTCAGTATATGCACAATTTGCCGATGGGTGATTCACAAAATGCAAATGAGAAAGGAGTGTGGCAGATGTGGAATAGTTCTCCTCTTGGTCAAGATGCTCTTGGTTTGGTAGATGGCCTAGCAAGCTGGATTCTACCTCCAGAAATGAATAGATTAAATAAGGAAGATACTGTGCATCCCATACCTCAGAAAACTATGGCTTCGCTGTTTAAAAACGATGATCATGTGCTTTGTGGCACTCATTCTCCGAAGCAGGTTGGTATTGACACTAACCCAAATGGGGGAATATTTAGTAATGTGCCTAATCCTACTGGAGATACATGGTTGCCAAAATCTTCATTGGGGCTGATGTCAGGCAGCGAAACCCATTTCTCTCTTAGCCCTCAAGAAGAAACTGCTCAGAATGAAATGATTTATGGAAGTCCCAATGGATCTGCAACTAACTGTCCATTTGAGTTGTCTCCATCAGATTCTTGGGCCAGGTAAGCACATCGATTCTGAATGTGCCTTTATTATGATTGCTATGTCTTTTAATTTGTCTTGTGAGCCAAGACAAGAATTCTTTTGCATGCCTTTAGCTATTGTTGAAGCATTTTTATTGTTTCCTTTGGTTTGGTGAGTTTTCAAAAGAGGCTTTCCCTTGCCAGAGCAAATGATTTTTGCATGCCCATGGCAAATCCCCTCTCCCCCACCTCACCCAACCCAAAGGAAAAAGGGACAAAAGATAAAACAAAAAGGATGGATATTTTGTCAATCTTAAATTGTCAGCTTCATCTTCCCCATTGCATAACTGGCTTTAGGATGCCGTATGCCCTTATGCATGCATGCACACCAAGGATGTATTCTTGATGTTATCTCAGCTTCTCACTTCATCTTACCCATTGCTCAGCAGCTCCAGATTACGTCAAGCTTGATATATACTTGTGCATGTGGGAATCAGCGCACAAGCATTCACAGGGTAAACTAGTGACACCCCTTGAAGTTAGGCCTAATTATAGGGACACTTCTTTGGTGTTTGGGAATATCACTGCAGTCTCTGGTAGTTCATGTCACATACCACCCCTGGAATCATGAGTCAGTATAAAAATAATGATGTAATTTACTATTCTTTTCCCTAAATAACACTTTTAATATATATTATTAGCTCATGTAACAAGATAAAAACAAAAAAGTTGCTATCTCGATCTCATCAACTCAATTGGAATAAAAACCAAGGTAATCGAATATAAAAATCAAAATAAAAAACTAAGCGAAGCATTTCCATAATTCAAAAACTTAATTAGGAATCAAATATAAAAATCAAAATAAAAAACTAAGCAAAGCATTTCCATAATCCAAAAACTTAATTAACACAAATTTAAATACTAATAAATAGACAAAAAACCAATTTTCTTGACTTTTTGACTAGATAGTTGAAAAATATTATATTTTTTTTTTATTTCATTCTTGTTTTTACTTCAGTTTTATATAAATTTAGGAAATGCATAAGTATTGTTTTCATTTTGACGAAGTGATATTACAAAAAGATGAGCGTAAAACTGTAAAATTAAGACATTTTGCCTTGACAAAAATTAAAAGGGGTTTTTTAGGGTATTTTCAGAAAATCAAAGTGGTTTACCTGTATTTAGAACATTCTACTAGGTGCAACTGTTTTTCACCCTATCTTGCAATGATGTTCTGGTTTAAATTTATAGTGTTAGATTCGCCAACATCTGTGTCAGCACAGGGTCCAATATATGTCTTACCATTCCAAGTACTCCCTGTTTGACACCTAATGTCCTTGATGAATGTGAACACTACTGTGATTCTTGTCATTTGCACCTCAGATTTATATAGTCATTAGATGTTCTAATTTTCTGTAGAATATATCTTGCTATACAGAGATTTTAAAAATAAAAGTCTATGTATAAACTGGGAATGTATATTATTCTGGAGACATTGAAAATATAGAATGGTTGTTGTGAAAAAATTGACTATTTTGCATCAGTATTAAACAAATTGACTTTATATTAGCACACTGTTGCATATTTTAAAGAAAGATTCTTTTTTTTAATGGGTGTACTCTTCAATTATGTTTTTTGTGTATTTGTTTATTTTGTAGTTGGTATCTGGTGTTCATTTCACCCTTGTTTCTCTGGCAGGAAGGACTGGACAGGGAAGGGTTCAGGGGAAGGCGTCGGAAATTCATCAATCACAAGGCCCCCTGTTGGCGGGCTATATTCGACCCCAGATGTACAGTCACTTTGGTCATATGATTGAAAAAAGGAAATAGAATAATGAGGGACTTAAATATATCTCCTGTACTCGAGGGGAAAATAGCCTCTTTCAGAGGGGAGTTTAGAAAACTGAATGCATTTTATCTTCCTTCTCTTCTTTATGGGCGAGACTACTTCCATTAGCATGATAGCAATATATGTGGCATGCATGCGCTAGTCACTCAAGCTAACAGATCCGTGTTAACAAGCTTTAGATTTCTTTTGTTACTGGTCTCCCGAGGAGAGGGGGGTCCCTCTAATGGAAAATTGATCGTGGCAGAATAAGCTAATTTTCCTCTTAGCTGCGCATTTTTATGGTTTATTATGGACAGAAGCCTATTTGAGATCATTGAAAGGGTGGTACTTATGTTTATACCATAATTATATATCAATTGCTGCAAAAAAAGAACACAATCAATAGGCGATTGACCCTTGCAAAATGGCAAAATGGTTTAAAGACCAAATTGGTAAGTATTTTTGTTCTATTTCCGTGAAAAGTTCGAAAGATTGTGACCACCTTGTTCACATGTAGTGAAAGTTTAATGTACACTTTGGCTATAGCTTCTACCGGCGTGTAATTAGGATATGTGACCAATGCATGCTTCAGTTGTGGGGTTGTGCCAATGCACATTTCTGTAAATATACACCAGGTATTACTAATTTCTTTGACTCTAGTGAGCTCATCATGCTTGGAAGGCACCAATCTAGCAGACAGTGATGGAAGAAAGGTGCTGAGATCGATCTTGGTAGAGGGAGTGTGGCATTGGTTGACCTGTGTTGGCCAAGTGAATTGCATCTGAAGCAAATTTTATAGGTATCTAATATGTATATATACTGGTGAGTGTAACTGAACCCAAACTAACAAACAAGTGAACAACCCTCAAGTATGTTATGAACTCGGGAAGGTTTGCATGGTTCCCCGACTTCTCTGCCCGGTAGGTCTGTAAACTATGCAACTATTGATGTGGTGTCAATACACACCAAAACATCTATCAAGAGCAATCTAGAGTTTTAACCGAGTCAAAAACGCTAGAGCCCAAAATTTGGTATAACCATAATCATTAGATATATAGTGGGATTTACATTGAGGTGGTGCACAAATGAGGTAAAAGAAAAAGTGGTGAGTACAACACTCTTGGAGGATATGACATTGAAGCTCACACTGGAGGAAAAGGATACATACATATGCCAATTGCTGATATCACAACATTATTGATCCGGTCTTTCGTTGCTGTCCTTTCTAAGATCTAAAAGGCATGGATGCTTTTGCCATTGTTAATGCTTTGCTACATACTAACTGCAGGCATGCAACAGAGAGCATATGTCATTTGTCTCCAGAAACTGCTCTGCTTTGACGAGGATCACTGGTCCATATTCAAAAACCAGATTCTTGCACTGCCAAAAGAATTGAAAAATCAGCAAATAGTAACACAGTTTTGAGGGAAAAAGACAATTGTATTGCTGTGTTCTCCAGTTTTGGTGCAGACCTTCACAACATCAAGTGGATGAGATTTAATGGGGGAAGATATCGAGGCTGTGAACAGTTTTTTTGGGATAGTAATATCAATAAGATGGCCTCAGGGAAAGAGTTTCTAATATAGCATCTAACAGACAAAACTCTCTTACAACTTGACTGTTGACTGAGACAAGCCTGACATCTATCGAGTACCCTCTTCTGATTCACAACAATAGTATAGGTCACTCTTGCAACAGATCGACTTGATTATACATAACAATAATAGCGCGAGTATATTCTAAGAGGCAAGTTGATAAACGAAGAGAAGCACTAGAATTCATAATTTCCAACATAAGTTGGTGTAATGCTCTAACCTTTGTTGCATAGCCCTCCACAACGTCACATGCCTTCAGAAGCAGCTCAATTATCTCTAACTGGAAGAAAAGCCAAAGAGAAAATGATTCTAATCAGAACCTAGCTTTCAATAAATAAATCTACATATAAATTGGGGACATTGCAAAGAATATCAATATTTCTAGTCTTGTGAGATTCACAATTCAGGTTTACCGAATATCCAAATATCATGCAACACCAAAACATATAGGCTTTTTGACCTTATGTATCAATATTAACCATAAGCGGATACCTTGGAAAACTGGACCACCATCCAATTTTTTTTTTGATCTGAGACCACCATCCAAAATTAACATGCACATCAGATCAAAGTAGTGTTCCAAAGGAGTTTCAAATAATGCCAGATTATTAAGTACGTTCCAATAAAACCATTGGTAAAAATACAAACATAAGCCTAAGCAGACAGTATAGTGATTTTAGGTGAGATGATGTATGGATTAACAGTTAATAATCGCAAGAAAAAATAAAAACTTATTTCTCCTGATGAGTACCAAACTGTGTGCAAAACCCATCTCTAATAATTAGATGAGGATACACAACTACGAATTGCAAGAAAAAATAAACATGTATTTCTCCAGATGAGTACCAAACTATGTGGAAGACCTATTTCTAATGATCAAATGAGGATCTAAGGAAATACCTGGGTATCTGGATCTTTCAACTTGAATAAAGCTTCTGCAACAGCATGATGACAAATCCCACAAGTATCCTGGGAGTAATGTAGAGAAATTGAAACCATCTGTCCACAGAGGTTGACCTTTTGACAGAAATCCTCGGGTTGTATTGACGAAATCTTCAAGAAAAAAAGAGGAGCATACTAATCCACCAGAGTGATGCACTGCCAGAGCAAAAATTTCAGATGGAAGTCACAAAAGATGCCAGGATTTAAGCACCAGAAGGATCAAGTACCTCAATCAAACATCCTGTGTATGAAGAGAGCTATCCACGTTGAAAAATTAACTAGACTCAAAGATTAGTTTACGTACTTTGAAAGGCCACTCCACCTATTGTCACTTAAATTTGGGTTGGATGCTCTAACATGATCTCAGAGTTAGGTCTTGGGTAGTTAGTGAGCTAAGTTTCTCACCCATTTCGTTCTCTGATTTGTTTATCTGTCTGTTTTGATTCAGCTCCAGTCTCTTTGTTTGTCTCTTTCACTTAGTTTGTTAGCCCATGTGTGGGAGGGTGTGAAGAGAGCTATTCCACATTGAAAAATTAAGGAGACCCAAGGTTGGTTTACATACTTGAAGGGGGCCACTCCAAGTTGTTGCTGATGCTTCTACACATGTTTCAAGTTTGTAAAATCTAGTTTTTTTACTTATTTGAGACCCTATCTTGCCACCATATCCCCAATTATCCCAACTTCTGCAAACCAACTAACATTAAGGTTCAAAATTTTTTGTTTCTCACTAGCGTATGAGTTGTACTTAACATGAAAGCGCTAAACATGTCACATCTACCATCACAATGTGCACACCACAAGTGAAGGAAGAATGAGCATCCAAACCAAGGCTGATCTCTCATTTGAAATAAATAGCAAACGTCAAGGCAAGAAGATAAAACCATCAAACAACAGCAATTTTGACCTTAACATACAATTTGAAACATGCAACAACCATCAATTAATAATGGCTAATATCATGCAATTCATAATGATTTTGGGTAGGCAACCCCAAGAAGGACAGTAGATAACTGCAGTAATATACAAGCCCACACTTTTCCCATTTGCTCATGACAAAAATTTCGCTGTTGGATCTCAAAACAAAGCAATAAACTAAATAAATTTGTCCAAACCAAAAACAGTAGACTTCAACAAAAAATTTTGGATTGGCTAAAAGTTATACCTTCTGCTTGAAACAGAGCAGCTTAGAGCAGGACTTGTGAAGGATGTCAATGATCTCTGTTTGGGTCTGGTTTTCAGCAAAGTAATGGACTGTCTCACCAACTAACTCTTTACATAACGTGCAAACTTCTTTATCCTTCCCAACTTTTTCTGCAGCTAGAACTTCGCTTTCTGGCTCCTGGATATTTAACCGCAAAACTGTAAAGAGAAAGCATATATCAGTTAAGATACAAATAGAGTATTACCAACACTTTTTTGTCAAATCATCCCAGAATAATCATTTCCAGGAGATACAAATCTGCGTCAGTAATCAACAAGACCCCACGACTAAAAGCTTCTGTCTCTCCAGCATATGCAAATTATAACTGAACATATAAGATAAAATCAGTCCGAAGACTACCTGAAGCATCAGAGATCCCAGTTTTTTTAGCAAAGAGATCAGAACTCCCCAATTCTCTAGCATTACAGGACCAGCTAGTGCCCACCACGAAAAGGAATAAGAGTCCAAATCTAACATCCATGCTGTTCAAACGGAAAGCTATTCAATCAATCTTCCAGTTTGGGATAGTTAGATTCGGACAATGACAATATATTAATGCACTTTCTAAACTAATAATAGTGTTGTGGCTAGTGTACAATCCTGCATAAACATGATATTAAACTAGGTACTAAACAATGTTATGCAGGGTTTCCACAAGAATCATCCAAAACATATCATCAAATCACATTTCCTGGTTCAGTAATATGCTTAACAAATCAAAGATCAAAAATTTTCCTGCCGATAATTGATGATCATACACAAGTAACACAACAAACAAACGGGTCGATCAAGTTGAATCTCATAATCAGTTCGAAAAACTTGTTATTCGAACTCGAACATAATTGATGATCATATACAACAAACAACGGGTCAATCAAGTTGAATCTATATAGTAGTATATAGAACAGAACAACATTTTACTTCTCAAACTGAAAAAGGGTAATAATATCGCTGAAAAGAATTCCATAGATCACATTCAGAATTCAGTCATATCTATAAAATCCATAGAGAAGCATAACCCACACATAAGGATAGAATTTGACCTTATTGCAAAAGATTTGCAAGACGGTTTGGGTCTGCATGGTTCCTGAGAGTCGGACGAGGAGAAGGGTAAGAAATTAGCTACTGACTCTTGCTTCTTCCTCACCTTCCACTCCAAGCAATGTGTTTTTCTTCCTTTCAGAAGAAGGCTGCGTTGTTGTTGGCTCCTTTGAATCGAAAAAGACCGCCATGAGCTGTGTTCCCATGTGTCTGGAGTTATTCTTTGTCGGTGATACCATATTATCAATCAAATATAAAATCTATACCATTTATAAATATCAGCATTTACGAAAAACTTTTAATTTTTTATTTTATCCCTAATTAATGTAATAAAATCAATTATGCCTACTTATATACTATCATCTAATTATTATTTTTTACTTATATTTGATTTTTAACTTATTTTGAACTTTTTATAAGGACGTTTCAATTATTTTGAACTCATTTATTAGTAGTGTAATAATTATATATAAATTTTTATATCTATATAAAGAAGTAAAGTCTTATATATATTAAATTATTTTTAATTTTCTATTTTATTCCTAATTATTGTAATAAAATTAATTATACACATCTATATACTTTTATCCAATTTTTATTTTTTACTCTTATTTGATTTTCAACTTATTTTAAAACTCTTTTTATAAGGATTTTTAAATTCTTTTGAACTCATTTATTAGTAATATAGTTACATACAATTTTCTATATCTATATGAAGAAGTAAAATCCTATATATATATTAAATTATTATATATATGTAGTTATCACATTGAATTCTACGTCAAATATATTTTTTAGCAAACTATAATCTATAATCTATAATATTAAACAGAGTGGCTTCAATAAGTTAATCCTACGATCTCAAATTCTTTCATCCAACAATCAAGAAATTACAATTTTTTTCCTTAATATTCCTCCTAAATAAGTCAACGATTATGATTGATTTTAGAACATATTTTACGGTTTCAAATTCATTCATCCAATGGTTAAGAAATTAAAAAAAATTTCCTTAATATTTTCCCTCTCAACCGGTCAACGATTACGACTGATCTTGGAATACAGGATTTTCTCTGACATAATAATTAAATGAGTCAAATTTGCCATTTAATATCATATGTGTAGTGTAATATTTTGAATTGTATAAGCTATACAATGATAACATTTTGATTAAAAAAAACTCATAAATTTAAGATAAACAAAAAACAAGGGCATTGCTTAACACATTTATATTGAATATAATTAATTTTAATTTTATTTATTTAATTAATTATTTCAAACTAATATATCTTATACATATCTTGAATAAAAAATTCAAGATTAATTTTTTTTATATCTTAAGGAAATCCAACGCCAATATATTCTTTTAAATTAATAATTTTGTAGTACCTTATACTAATTAAAAAAATAATATTTTATAAATGATATTTGTAGATCTTTTTTTGATAAAAAATATTTTGGCAATATGCTTTTTAATAAATTAATTTTTTAGTTTGTATTAAATTTATCTCGACTTTGATTACATATATATAAATTAACATTTTTTTAAAGTCAATTTTATCATATTTTGTAGATTTATCTATAATATCCTTAATATAAAGTAGAGCGACTTCAACAGGTCTATCCTACGGTTTAAAATTCATTCATCCAACGACCACCAACATCTCTCTCAAAATCATTCATATTCAATTTTACCCCTCTTCTCCTCACTTTTCACTTGCTTTCTCTCTCTCTAACAATGGCAGAAGAAGAAGGGTCTAGGGGCACCCTGAAAAATATATTTTTAGTTATATAAGTTTTATATATTTTTTTGGATTAATTGTGCCCACTGCAATGATTTATGAAAAATAAAATTAATTAGGTCAAATAAGTTGGGTACTAGAACATAAAAACAAAAACAAAAAGTTCATATCAATCTCTTAAAATTAGCAAATTAAAATTAATTATTTAGAATATTGGTATGATTTGTTGAAACCTCATTTGATTCAAAAATTATGGAATACATAGCCAAATGAGTAAAATATAGAATTTGTAATTAAAAAAATTATAGAATATTGCTTTTATTTGTGTCAAAATAGGGTGGTTTGTATAAGTCCATCCTACGATCCAAATTCATTCATCCAACGGTCAAGAAATTATCATTTTTCCCTTAATATTTCTCCTCCCAACCGGTCAACGATTATAGCTGATCTTGAAACACATCTTATGATCTCAAATTTATTTATCCAACGGTCAAGAAATTAACATTTTTTTCTTAATATTTTTCCTCTCAACTAGTCAAAGATTGGATCACAAGATTTTCTCTAACATAATAATTAAATGGTTCAAATTTACAATTAATATCAACTGTGTAGTGTAACATTTATATTATTGATCCTTAATGTATAGATGTTATCTTATTAATTTTTTTTCAAATAGACATTTTTTATGTTTAATGAATTTTTAAGTATCAAATCTAATATAAAAAATATAAATATATCACACTATTTTTATCTATTATACTTAAAGTGTGTCTACCCTAAATCATATTTTTGGCTCTGCCACTGTTTTCAGGGATCTTCACTCCTCACTTTTCCAAATTAATTGGTTGATTTGTGTTGCACCATGTCTTTAGGCACGTGTTACCCCTAGTATAATAATATTATAAGCGGTCTAATCAATTTTTTTGACAAAAAAATTAATAATTTTATAATATAATTAGATAGACAAATAACTAAAAGGATCAGAGAGATAAATAAATAAATGACAAATTAGTTATTCAAAAACTTATAAAATAAATTAATAATTAAATTTAGTAATAATTAATATATAGATTAATTATTGGACAACTAATTTATTATTTAATTTAATTACTCATATAATTTATGTTTTTTATAAAATAATATTATTTACACTTGTTTACGTGCAACGTATGTTGTACATTACTAAGAATAGATAAAATTAGTGAACCTTATTATTCCAATATCACAGTTATTAGATAAAGTGATTTTGATAGTTATTAAAATAATAGAGCTCACTAAATTTATTTGATATTCTATTATTGATAGGTGACACAATGTAACATTGATGATGTGGTGTAATTATTCCATTCAATATTTTCTCCTGTATTTGCGGAGAATATCTTCAAGGAAAATGCTAAAAACACTTCAAAAATTGAGTTAAAAACTTGATCTGATGAATCATTATCACTGAATAGTCTATGGATCCTAATAAATATTGAAACTCACAGTTAAATCAATAACAAATACAACAGTCACATTATCAAGTTAAATTTTTAAGTCAGTCTAGTATTGCTCTATCTTCAAAACTTGAAGAGAACTTTCTACCCGGACTAATGCCACTCTTACCAAATTAATATAAATTATTAAATTAATAGGGATCATTAACATTACAATATGACTCTTTGATTTACAAACTCGTATTTATTTAATAAAAAAATTCAATAAATTACCCACTTATTACACTTTTTGTTTTTAAAATGCCCCTCAATTTCCTAGTACCTCAATTTAGTGATGAATTGATGTGAAGTATAGTAATCAATTTCATCCATTCAATTCCACCATTAAAATAGAAGTTTAAGGGACAAAACAAAATAAGTTTAATGATTTTTTTCATTGGTTTTGATGAAAATTTGACTGAAATGGAATGATTGATAGGCTTTACATAGTTGAGGAATAATATGAGACAATTGAAAATTAACGAACATTTTAAAATGGATGCATATTTTGAAGGTACATCTAGGATATACATTTTGATTTGTTCAATTACCCCTACTCAAGTCCCTCCAAATCCATAGAAGAGCAGGGAAATAAGGAATGTAGAAAGTACCGAGTTAAAAGCCATCAACGAAGAAGACTGTTGCAAACAAGTACTTGTTTCTTTCTTTCTTCTTGTTTTCCCCTTTCTTTTGTTGTTGATCAACTTCTTGCTTCTTACAGTTTCCATATTCCAGAAGGAAGCAACAAAGAATGTAAACCACTTTCAAACTATTGCAATTGTTAATTAATGAGAGCTAGTTCCGAGCAAAAATTTACCTATAATATATTTAAGATGGTTATGATCAAATGATTCGACATTCAAACAGAAGATCACCATTCTTCCATCAAGCTTGCTAACTGTACATCATGTTAACAACCTAGGCATATCACAAAATGTGCTACTTGATATGATGTTTCGTTGGCAACTTTCCATGCAGGGAATGAGGGAATATCAAAGCCATACATATGATCTTAAAACGCAGTGTCGACTAAACAACCACCAAAACAGAGGGAACACTACCCAAAAGGATGAGATCGGGGAAAATTAGGAACCCCAGCAAAGTTGATAACAAAATAGGATAAATAGGGGAGGTTGTGAGAATAATTATAAACCATGAAGAGAGAGAGAGACAGGTTGTGAGAAGTTAGTTTCTTGGTCTGAATCAATTTATATACCCACTGTGGCACCTTGAACTTGCAGTTTGTTTCTTCTTTTTCTTACTTTGCTTTGTCACAAAGAGTGATATCCGAGCAAACCCAAACTTCTTTCTCTTTGCAGGGAACTGTTTGCGACCACCATCCTTCTCACCCTTCTGAAAAGGAAGTAGATCACCATTGGGTTTACTTAGCATTTGACCCAATGACACCTTCCGCTTCCCATTGCTTTTTCCTGTCCGCATTCCATTCTCATATTCCTCCGTCAGAAGTAGCTTTCTGCTCAGTATTTTCCCTATCGACAGAGTGGACCTCAAAACCGGCTTTGACTCATTATTAATCAAATTCAGTCCATTTACATCAAGCACACGAGAATCTTTGCGAAGGAGAGGTGAGCAAGAATTCTTGAACATGGTAGAGCGATGTACAGCGCGTCTTTTCTGACCATGTTCAGATCTCCACTTTCGCAGAGCCCCTTCAACTGCCAACTTCCCTCTATTTGCCGTTTCCACTCTGCTCAGAGCTTCTTCCAATGCCTTCTTGCTGATTTTTACCTCTTCCGTAGCTTCCTCTACCCTCTTTAAGATCTCTAATTTAGATAAATTGGCTTCATCAACTTGAAGCATGGCATCTACAACTCTCTTCTTAGAAATATTTTCTGCCTCTCGAGCTTTAGCAGTTAGGGAAGAGTATTCTTCAAATGAAAGAGTTACACTATCAGCCTTTAACTGAAGAACTGAAGATGAGCTCTCACTGTTTGATAGCGCCTTGATCTCTGCAAGAGCAACAGCTTCAGAGGCTCTAGCTGCTTCCTTCATTTTTCTGGCTGCAATCAATCTGATCTCAGCAGTCTTAATCCTAGTCGTCGAGTGTTCAACCTCAGACATGGCACTCGAAACTTCTGACATTGCTGCTTCTCCCATTTTCTTGAACTGCTCCATCTCAGAACTCAGCCGTTGGAGCTCCATCAAAATATCCATGGGATTATTATCAACACCATCTTTAACTTCAGCATTTCTGATCAGTTGTAGTTTCAGCTTCATCTGGTTTATCTCTTCTTCAAGAGAGGAAATTTTTGAGGAATTCGAAGACAACCTCTGACGTGTCTTCTCAAGCAATATTTTTTCCTTCTCTATTTTCTTGGTATATGATTCAACAGCAGTTCGAATGTCACCAAGATCATTTGTAGTCCTGGTTAGGTTCAATTTGGCCTGTTTCAATTCAATTAAAATGAAACCAGGAGCTGAAGAGGGACACAGGTCCAAACCACCCACCAAACTCTGCTGGTCAATCACAACATTTTTTAGTCTTTCCATTTGATCTACTTCTGCAGCAGCAATCACACTCTTATCCTCTGAATTTGTGCTAAGGACTGCATTGACTTCAAATGCTTCTTTCTGTATCTTTGATTTCAGTTCTTCTACAATCATTTTAGTTGTTTCCAGTTCTTTTAATACCGCAAGTGTTTCCCTTTCTTTAACTATTAAATCTTTCTCTAGCTGTGCAGCCTGTTCCTCCACTTTTGCAGTGTCAACCACGCCAATGTCAAGCTAACAATAAGCATAAAAACCTCAAAACAGTGGTATAGTGAAAAGAAAAATGAATAAGGGAAAAAAGGAAGTAACAAGCAAAGAGGAATTAAAAGTCTACATCCTCGTATGCACATTCATCCAATCATAATCCAATATATATCAAATACACATTTCCTGTTAATCTTTGTTTCTGTTCCTTATGACGATAGAACTTACTAAATTTCACCATAGAAAGAAATAGAAAAGAAGGTGGTTCAGGGATGGTAGATACACAATTAAGGAACTAGGAATCTGAGTTGAGGATCTCCAAATAAATACACAAAATTGTAGTTTACGTTCTCAACAGAGGGCTTCAATATTGAATGCAAGCAAACTCATTTCTGTGTCACACGGCATGAAAGGGGTGGTGCATCACTTTATTACAGATCAACTTCATCTAAGGTCTTTCTGTTTCACTTCAAAACAAATACATAAAATTAAAAAAAAAAAAAAGCAAAAGCAAAAGAAATGAGAATTATGTCAGATAAAGATGGATTCTATCAGGATTCGAAGACTGAATGAAACCAGTGACTCCAGCTTATTTTCTGGAACATGCACATAAGAAATAGAGTACGAATCCTTTTTCCATCACATTGAACAAGTGCAGCCAGCAAAGTTCATAAAAAAGAAGAACCATCTATAATTTTTAGAATCTAATCATGTTAAACACCAAACAATGTCATAAAGAGCCACTGTGCTGTACTAACATCTAATCATCTTTTTAGATACTAAAAAGATCAACAAACTTGTTATATAGTTCACATATGCTATTGACAAAAAGCAATACTCTGCTCTAAAAAATATGGGAACTAGGGCAGAAAATCAATAAACTTCAGAATGTATGCACTGCAGTTCGAGATAGAAAGATACACCCACGAGCCAGATAGTGCACTTTATAGAAGTGAAGACTACTTTACAGTTTGCACCCCAAGTGTCTTGAACCACTCCATCGCATTAAAAATCAGAGTCCGAATTCAAGCAAACAAACTTGGGAAGAACAAGGTCAGCAGGTTATACTAGGGACTGTATTTGGACACCACGAGCAAAATTCGATTCATGGTGGCAAATGACAGTTTAACAGTGTGGTATTGTTCCTTTTCAAGCATTGATTTTACGGATTTCTGCACATAGACAATGAGGGGAAGCCACGTGAAAGCTTCAATGCTGCGCTCAAATATATATATCACCACTCTTCACTCTAGTTCGCATGCACAAGGGGCAAAGGAAATACAAAAATTTGACGCAATATGGTTGAAAACAAAAAGTTACCCATATATATACATATAGATAGATATATTGCCACCATAAAATGTAGCTGAAACTCTACTTTGTGTGTGTGTGTGTGTGTATATACGTGCGAGAGACAGAGAGAGAGACCTCAGAAGATTCAGAATAGAGCTTCTGAGCATTGGGTTTCCAAAACCCAATTCCACCGAATCGACTCACAGCTTCCTTCACCGACTCGAACGGCGCAGACGTGTCAATCTCCACCCTCAAACTCCTCTTCTTCTCCGAACTCGGGTCACCTTCGGTGGGTATGGGCTCCATTTTCAAACCCGAATCAGCATATTCATTAGCTACTTTTCCCGCTTCTAGGGTTCCGGAAACTAGTTGGTTACCGCAATCTAAGATTTGGGCAGCCATCAAAAGACAAAATAGTTGAACGGACCCACCCTAGAACTCAACGATGAGGAATGGGGATTGTGTAGTTGGTGTTTCAAAGGGTGTTTGTACTAAGCTAGCTTAAGAGACAGAAGGATACAGTCGAAAATACTTTGTAGATTGGAGAAGAGACAATAGATTGTGCAGAGAGAGACAGATTGAATGGGCAATGACAAGAAAATTGGAAGTCCCGAAGAAAGTAATGTTAGCAGGACAGCGGTTAGCCTAATCGTTACTGTTGAAACTTAATGCGTCAAGTGATCGAAATTCTAACGAAAGTTATGGTCATAATAACACTCGCTATTACGAGCCTGCCTGCTTTCCAGGGAAACCGAACCCAGCTCCATTTTGCTTTCTACTTTCTACCCCAAGCACCATGTGGTGACCGTTGCCCAAAAGATAGGGAAGTTACCGTTGGGTTGCCACAAGACACTTGAATTTCAATTCAAATCTATTCTTGATACCATGCAAATCTTTTCTTTCATTAAAGAAAGAACACAAGGCCATGTGGGTTCGGCTAATAATTAGGCCACTAAATTTAGCCAACGGGAAAGAACTGCAATTTAGAACTGGTAATGGATCATTGCAACTTAGGACTGGTAATGGATTGTATTTGCTCGGTCCTTCTTGTGGAGTCAAAGGATTTTCAGCATAAACCCAATTCATTAGTCAGTGTTTAGTTGGATTTATGTTAATCTATTTAATTGTCGAGCTTAGTTTACTGTCTGAATCTGCTTAGATTAAAGTTAAATCTACGGGCTCATTGTTAATTTTGTGTCAAATTTATGAGTCATTATCTGGAATTACTTGCCTACTGCAATTTAGAACTCCCTAATTACGTACATTGATCAACCCATTTCTACCCTTTTCTTAACAGGTGAAAGCATAGCACTGGGGCCAACTGCAGGACCACTCACTTAAGGAATCTGAAATGGAAAGTGGCATAATTATTGAGAAGGGTATGAACTTAAGGAACATACCAATTTCACAGCTCATAACGCATATCATTAAATAATTACACCTCTGAACTCTTATTAAATGTGATTCTAAAACAGAATCAAATGACATAGAAACCATCCAAACTAATGCCTTTATTGCCTTCCTTCTTAGCAACCTAAATACAAGATGATGATGAAGATAGTCAACAACAAAAATAACAATCAAACACTCAACATGACTGTCTCTACAATTTAGTGCCAGTAATCAGTTAGTTTTCCTGCAATTGGTCCTGATCTGGCCACTTGTGCCTGTAAGTGGGCTAAGGTTTCCCATCTTCACCATGGCATTTGCAAAGTCTGTGAAGAAAGTGGCTGAGTTGGAACTGTAAGTGTTGACCTGAGCGTTTGTTGAACCCCCACTGAAGAGCTGCTGGTCCGAGTGCAAAAGTCCCTTTAGGCTTTGCAAATTCTTGTAGTAAGCATTATCGAATGTGGTTGGACTTGTGGTGTCAAGTGGAGATAGGTTATCATTACCTCCACTGCTAGGACAATTTGCTCTCAATGATGTAGCAAATGAGGAATTTATGTTGTTTTCGTTGTAGAGGCGGGCTCGGAAACTTGAGCATTTAGCTTGGCCTATTGTGTGAGATCCTGCAAACAAGGGAAGGAAAATTGTAGGATTTATTTCAGTTTTATGATGACCATAGTTGTCAAAATTAGTTTAAAAAGTGCCGGAAAATATGAACCGGGAAGTAGTTTCTTGAATAGAACTCAAAACACACCTGAAAGAGCCACCATGTCCCTTGCATTTAAATTCTTGTTTGAGAAGGCAGTTAGGAGGGCGCTGAGATTCAATTGTGGTCCAGGGATGTTGCTGTTAGCAGCACTCAAGCTTGCAGTTGTGGAGTCCCTTCTCCCTAGTAGGACATTCCAACTAGGGCCCCCAAGCTGAAATTCAAAAACATGAATATAAAAAAATGATACTAATATAAAGTAATAATTTGTAGAGAGTTTACAATCTCATAATAAAGTATTTTATATGGATTATAGCCTGGGCGAAGTCTGATGAATCGCTTACCGCGACAACAGAGTCTCGAGCAGCAACTGCTAAGATATCAGCACAAGAAACCGTACGTGCGCACAACGTTTCCACTTGGGTTTTAATGGTATCGATCACATCAAATCCTCTCAATGAATTGTTATTTGGACGAGCTGTTTTCTCTCCAGTGAAGTTTGCCGTGTCATCCAACAGCACAGATGCATCACATCCCTATTTTAAAAATGTCATACAAGCATGTTAACCTCAAACCTTTCATGGTTAGTGATAATTACTAAGCTCATGATACTGGATATTTTTTTATCATGTTAGTTTATTTCTTTGTTTCTGAGTAAACATTGGACATCAACACCATTAATTGTTTTGCTTGAGATTGGGTGATTTTAAGGTCAAGTCATTAGCGTGTGACTCAAAAGTGTTCATACTCAGAAATCAGAATGGTATAGAAATGAATCGAAGTCTTGTGTTCATACTCAAAATGGTACAGATATGATAATATAATGCAGGTAACTTTAGCAACATTAGGTCCCATGCATGTCTTGCTCAAATGCATGGCTACGAAATCATGTGCTAAAAATAGATTCTTGATTACAGTTGGACGAGCACTCGCAAAAAGACAACAAGTGTTATATGAAATGAAAAAAAAAAAAGTTAAAAAGCATGGTTAATTACAAGGCATTGCGAAAGTCAAATTTATTGATTGCATGATGTGTTACGAACATGGAGATTTACAATATTCTAATCAATCAATGTCTTGGTTAATCTTTTCACTTTCATAATGACACTTTATGAGCATAATTTCTAGTCATTAAATACGGTCGATGCCAAAGTAAATTAGGGAAGATGGATCTAAACTAGGGCAGGGTGGTCAGCAATGGCTTGTGGTTCATTTTTATCCTTTGTTGCCCACAGAAAAGGTGGCTATAGTTGCATCCTGAGCAAAAGCCATCTAACCTTCCCATTAATTAAATGAATCAAGTCCCAGAACAATTAGTAGTAAAATACAAATAGAGTGGGTAAATCTAGTACTAAGTCAAGTAGAACCTTCTTACCATGGTCCTCTTATTCACATATATATATATATATATATATATATATATATATATATATATATATAAGAGTGGCACGTCTACAATGAGAGGTGAGAGGAAAGATCATAAGCATAGTGGAATTTAATATAGCTAGGGATCCATCAATCTGTCAATAAGAACAGTCAATGCCAAGTTCGATTCTGTAAGAAAATAAAAGTAATACACCTAAGCAAAGACGCACGACATAGGTACATTTAGCACATGCAGAGAGGAACAGAAAAAATAAAATCAATAGAAAAACAAAGAAAACGAAGACTTGCATTAACAAAGCAATCATGGAAATGGAGACGAAGCAAGGACGCCCCCATGCGAGCCTCATTTGAGACAGCAGAGTCCACAGCAGATTTGATCGTAGAAAGGACGTTAGGGCACGACGTCGAGTAGAAATTGGTGGACAACTGAGCAGAGCTCATTCCAACAAGAAGAAGGAATAACCAGGCCACAAATGCAATAGTTGGTGCCAATGAACAAGAATACAAGGAAGCCATGACTAGAGTTTACTTGGAAAGAATAAGGAGAGTAAGAAGAAGAAAAAGAATAGAGCTTCTTGTTCGGTGCTTGGTTTAAGTTCTGTAGGTTTGTTCATGTATTTATAGTACACAAGAGACGACTCAGCCGTGTTCTGCGTTTTCGTTAGTGTCTTAGTCAACTTTTCATATGTGGGTATATAATAAAATTATGATTTACATAGAGGGATTGAAGCCTTGAAGGAGTTAAAAGTTATGTGGTCACCTAAATATAGATTAAAAACATTATTTAAGGGGGGGAGGGGGGGTGGAGGCTGAGCTTCTGTCATTTTATTTGGATTATAGGGTTGTTACTTATGGGTATTCACCTCCAAGAAGATTTACTGCTCATTATATCGTCAAGAGTATGCATGTATCTTGATTCAAGTATTTTTACTATAAGCCCTTGAGCAGCAGGAGAAAATATTCAGACACTTATAAGCCATCAAGGTGGCATTGTCATGTGGTGTCTACATCTAATAATGTACAAATTGTCACAACATTTGTTGATAAGTTCAAAATAAATTCTGACAACTTCAGAACTTCACAAGTGACGATTGAGAACAGATAATGTTTTATAATTGATGTACGCATATGACACTGTAATGTAATACTTGTGAGCACTGAATATTTTCTCGAGCGACAGATCAGAACATCACCAATGTAAGGAGTTCATTGTTATATATGAAGTAGCACCTATGTTAAGCTATGATAAATTCTTGACATATATGGACTCTATTGCTCATACGATCATGACATATCTTGAGCTATATATATACATCTTTGGTTGCGATATTCTTCCGCCAAGTCTTTTGTCACTAAACTTCAAATGGTACGAGTAAGTTGGGAGAATTGTCTTTAGGGTAAGAATTGTATTTAGGGTAATCATGAATTATCCTACAAGTTTATATATATTTACACTTTTAGAAGCAATCCAAATCAATTGTGTTCTGGAATATGTTAGGATGATCATTTTGTCCTTCGATCAAAGTCAAGTGAGACCCAAAAATTGGCCCACCCATCTCTTTGTTTTGTCTTTTTCTCTTCCCCTCCCTCTCACTACCCTCACCAAACCCCACCTTGAACCCACCGCATACACCTCTCCTCCCCCGGACGAGAGAAACCCCATCTCCTTGAGTAAATATTTGATGTAAGGTTAACACCAGGTCATCAATATTATATAATGTCACATCTAATAATAAATCTACAAACGAACAATGTGAACCTTATTTTTTTTACATAAAACAGTTATTTTATTCCATAAACATGGTAGTTCCTATATTAATTGAAGTTCACTTGCTTACATATTGATTTATTTTATTATTGAATGGTGACACCACTTACCGTTACATTCAATATTTTCTCCATCTCCTCAGGAGAAAATATTCTCACCAATAATAAATCAACATATATATACAAACACTAACAATATATAAATGAACTAGCAATATTTAGTATCTATCTCCTTCATAAAAAAAAAACTAGCTACTCCATTTAAAGAAGGTCTGTTTACTTATTTATTTGTAAGTTTATTATTAAATAGTGATATCACGTAACAACAAGACATTTTTTTTATTAAGATTTTTTTTTGATTAAGCAGGTTCACTTATCCTCACTACTAGATTAGTGAGGAGTCCAGCATTTTTCTCATAATTTTTTTTAAGATTGTCAATTTGTTTTTACTTTCGTGGATTTTTACTCTTTAATTTCAATAGGGATAAAATAAGTACTTTCAAAAATTAATGACATTAACAAAATCTATTTGGTGACCTATTGATTAAATAATACATAGGGATTGACAGGCAGTATGCATTTTTTTTTTCTTCAAAGCCACCCAGGGTGGGTTGGGGGTTTGACAGGACTCCTACTTGTATATATAACTTAAAAGAAAAAAATTACAAGGGAGGAGAACATAGAGTCAAACCTCCAAAAGTGGAAGAAAGTCAAAGCAAAAATAAAGTGGTGACTCACCACCAAAAGCAAGAAGAATAAATAAATAGAAAAACAAAGTGGGGAATCCCCACAAAACAAAATAATTGAAAACATTAATGAAGATAAAAATTCAACGACGAACGTGAGGAGTTTGTCAAGCGTCCAAGACGAGAATGTCAGCAATCCTAGAAGGAAAGGATGACGAACCAGAGAATCGCTGATTGAACTGTTGAGAGCAAACCCAATTAGTCATGAAGTTTGTAGCCTGATTCACCTCCTGCAGGACGTGGCAAACGCGAGCTGAGAGAGAAACACACAGAAGCCTAATTCGAGCAAGCAGGTAAGCATAAATCCAGCACCCAGTACCCTAAGAAGAAACCACTGTAATTGAATATGACTTTCTTCAATATGACGAACCAAATTATTTTACAAAATTATCATAATTTTAGCATCACATTATTTTATCTCTTTATTTGTTTATTTATTTTGGTCAATTTAGAATCACCAAACGAGAATGGTATGATAGGACAGAGCATGCCTTAATTTTATTTATTTATTTATTTTTGCCAAAAGAACATGCCTTTGTTTGCTTTGTGAGCATTTGTTATTGCCTTTTATGTTTTGGGTACGGGAATAGAGTTATTTATCTAGGTCAAATGTGGACTTTTAATCAAGGGTGTCCATTATTCCCCCTTAATTAAGTTTCATGTAAGAGTAGCCTGATAAACATTCTTTTTTTAAAAATGTTATTTGTATTTAATTTGTGACTTAATCAATTACAATTATTGAATTAAAAATAAATTTTATCTAATATTATCACTTACAATTAGATCTTTCATTAAATCCTCAAATTTAGTCGGTGTTCTCTTAACATCCATTAATTACATACAGATGTATAATTGCATACACAGGTACAAGGAGTCTTGATAATGCTACACACAACTTGGGAACTTTACACAAAGTTACAAAGGAGTTAAATAACAAAAATCTCGTACGTTACGTACAGCTTTTTTGGTGTATATGTTGAGTCGACAACAGCAGTGTGAAAGGGTTGCAACGAAGAATCTTGTTTGTTTGGCAAGTGTAGTAAAAAGAGATGGCTAAGCTTTTAGGCTGTACAGTTTGACAGGCTGCCATGCCTTTGAAAATTTAACAGAACACCAGATTCCATTCCATAAGACTTTTCAAGGGTCATTTTCAGGGAGTTGTACTCTTTGGCCTATATGATTGAACCGCGAAAGTCTGGTCTTCCAAATCAATAATCATTTAGTTTATCTCTAAATTTAATTATTTCAATGGTATTTTATAATTTTTGTGTCATTTTATAACAAAAAAATCTGTAGATAATTTATTACTTTTATGGATATTTTTTATTATTATTGTGGGTATTTTTATTACTGTTATAATAACTATTTTTATCACTTATTTTCGGTATAAAAAATTTATCGTTTTTGTGGGTAATTTATGACTTTTGTGAGCATTTTGATCATTGCTATGGATGTTTTTATTACTATTATTTTACCATTTGTTTAGGTACCACGACTATAATAAAAACACTCATAACAATAATAAATCAACCACAAAAATAATAAATATTTATAATATTAAATATTAAATATTTTTTTTGGGTAACGTACAATTGTAGGCAACTCTGGATCCTAATACATTTTTTTTAATGAGTGACGCAGATCTTCGTAGAAATAGTGACATAATTACAAAATGTCTTATTCTTGTTCTGTTAGAGCATTGGATTATGTGATGAGCCTCTCTTTCCCTTATACACCTTCTTAATTAGTGGCGATGAGTTTGTTGAAATATGCATTTTCCTTTGTTATTAAACTACAAAGGCCATATTTCGAAGCTTTGCTTTTTACGGTGTTGATTCTGTTGAATGTTGCTTGCTAGCCACTTGGAAAATAATTATCAAATCAATCCGAACTGTTTTATCAATTGAGGCAAGTAAATATATACCGCATATACATAATTAATACAATATTATCACCATTTTATAGTAAATATAATAGTTGATGATGCAATCTAGTCGATATTACTTGCCTATATAGCAAGTCGAGGATCCAGCGGAGATTGGGGCCAAGTTATGGGAGACGTAGTATTCATAGTTGTTGGGTGACTAGTAAAACTTACGAAAATAAAGAATCTCATGTCTGTCGAGTTTTGAAGTCTGCCGGATACAGCCAGGAACATGATGAAGATGTCTGGATCATCATGAACCTGCCCTACTGGCATCTAGAACCTGAGATTTGATTAGTAATCAAATAGATTTCCGGTGTCCACAATAGAGGTCCTTTAAATTAGTGCAAATTATACTTTATATTTTGAAAAATTTTACAATTCTCATTTTATACCTTTAAATTTTCATTTTATACTTATAATTCTAGTTGACTATTCTTTTAAGATATTTACAACTGAATCTTTTAATTAATCTATCAGCTTCAATTAATGAAAATTTTGGAAGTAAATAATTTCTTTTTGCTTTCAAACAAAATAGCTGGTAAGGCCACCATCATTCAGTCAAATAACATAAGAAATTGACAACCATTGCACAATAGATTAATACAATATCAATTGGTCTTTAATTTAACAGTACTCTTTATTTTGTGAAAACTTTGTCTCTTGAAAGTTTGTGTCCATTGACATTGCACACCAGTAAAAGTCACACTATTATACATGAGGATTACCAAACTTTTTTTGAATTGAAGACAAAAAAATGAATAACTTATTGATATAACACACAGATAATTACATAACAGATCAAGATTGTCAAAAGTAGCATTAATTTGGTATCAATCAGCACTGATTTTTGTCACTTAATCAAAAAATTACAAAAAAAAAAAAATCTCATTTCGAAAAGTTTTCGACGATTTAAGATTGAATTCAATCTTATTGTATTTAAGATAAAAAAAAAAAACAACGTTTAGACTATTTTTTAGGTATTTTTCTATATTTTATACCGTTTTTTTAGGATATTTTGTAATATTGTATATTTGCTTGATTTTTCTAATAATTTAAGACCACCAGGATTTCTTATTTATATTGTGATAAAAACATATTTGTATAATTTTAAAGAAAATTAAGAGATGAGTTTTGTTTCAATTTCAATTGTCTTGATATTCTTAAGAATCATTAAGACTATTAAATGTTATAATTTGATATTATTGTAATCATCAAAAAAATTATAATTTCTATTATTCGATCTCATGCTTCTCTATGTCACCTATCCACAATGCATTTACAATACTCGAATACCCTTGCCTCCTTATGAAATTAGGGTTTTCAAATGTTGACGTGATCAAATTTCTAAAGAGCCATCAGTCTCTTTCAGGTCACATATCAATGTGCCTGGCTCTCCACTAACCAACAAACAATTTTCCAATTAAAATTGAATTGATTTCATGTCAGAACAGATACAAATCAGAATGAAAAGCCTAGATATATCCACAATACTAAACAATGGCAATGACGTTAAAAACATTGCAAGTCACACTCAGTCAGTGCACACCCACCCACCGCCCAAACACACACAAAAAAAAAAAATCAACATAAACTTTATCTCATGTTCGTGTAGAGTTTTGTAAGTGTTCCCATAAACAGTTCAAAAGCTGTCTTAGTTGACATTTGGCGCAGAGACGACTGTGAAACCACGAAGATAAACACGGTTTTGCTTCTGTAAAGGGGTGTGAATTCCCAGTCATGTCTGTCCCCACACGCTTGCTTAATAGCATCTTCGAGAGATGCTGTAAAGCACAAAAAAAAACTAAAATTTAGCTAATTAAAGTAAAAAGTTAAAATATTCTAACAAATGTTCTTTAAATACTCTAAAATAGATTTTTGTTACAGTGATATTTTAAATATAAAGTATCACTGTAACAACTTGTAAACATATTTTATATTATTTTCTCTCTCTTCCTCTCATTTCTTCCATTCTATCTCTTTCTTTCTTTCATTATTCCTAAAAAAAATAATATAAAAGGAATGAAAAATAATATTTAAAAAGAGTAGTTAAAAATATAGAAAATCTGTTAGAGTGTGTATTGAAAAAGTGAGTAGTTAAAATAGAAAAAATTATTTTTTGGGTAGCTAAAATACAATTTGTTGTTGGAGATGCTCTAAGGTAGGGGTGGCAATTTTTGATACTGACACGATAACCCGATACGAAACATGATACGAATAAATAGGTTTGGGTTGACTAATTTTTTGACACAACCTGCGTATGACACGACCCGCCAACACGAAGTGTTAATAGATTGTATTCGGGTTCAAACCGCTTAACACGAATTGACACGTCAACATAAAGTTTTTAATTCGAAGGAGATTGACTTAGCCTTTTCGTTACATGTATGAGTTTTCATGTTTTGATGACTTGTTTTTTCTATTATTTCTGATGTTTAATTTGGTTGTATGATGTACAATTAACATATTTAATTAGTATTATATAAATAAAATATTAATTATTTGTAATTGTTTATCAAGTATTAACATAATTATTGTATAAAAAAGATATTATTACTCATTATTGTTATTATTATTATTATTAAGTTAATTTTTAGTTTGTAGAAAAAGTATGAGAAGAGATTCAATTAAGTGAAAATAAAATCTTAGTGTTAAATTATTTATTTAAAATTTATGTAGGTCAACACGAATATGAACACGAACACGACACGAAAATAAACAGGTCATCTCGACACGACACGAATAGTTAAATGAGTTGGGTATGGATTGACTAATGTTCGACACGACACGAACCCAACACAACACGACTCAATTGTCACCCCTACTCTAAGGTAAAAATGTTTGTTCCTTGGGTAAATTATATTTTATCCCTTAAACTATTACCTTTATTTTATTTTATACTCTCAATTATAATATTTTTCACATTGTACTCTAAAGTATCAATTTTGTTATACATCACTTCAATAGATAATGATTGTCAATATTTCGACGATAACTATACATGTGAGTAGTCTATATTGTCAATAAACAACTATTTATTACATGTGTGTAGGTCAAAAGTCAAGAAAAATATTCATTCACGATTTTACCATTTTCTTCCTCTAGCAACCTTTTTTTGTTTTTCAGAAATCATTTGATTTTTTTTTTCAGAAATCGTTTGATTGTAAAAGAGATAAAATAAAATGGTTTTAGTCACTTAACATGAAGTTCTTTTGGAATTTTGTCGCTCCTTGACATATTTGTAAGTTTGCTGTTACTTATTAAATTGATATGAAATAAATTGATACTTTGTGGTGTAATATGAGAAATTTTATAATTAAGAGTATAAAGTGAAACAAAAATAATAGTTCAAGAGGGTAAAATGTAATTTACTCTTATTCTTTCTTGTTACCAGCATCACCGAGTGTTACTGCTTACTGGTCCATGACACGACAGATAGCTACCTCCTCTTACCATTCAAAGGTTGCCTCTAATTTCTCTACTTTAATTTTGATGTGCTAACTAAGATTCTTTCTCCAATAATTGTGTTGCATGCATCGTTATTCTACCAGAAAATGTGTATTGGGAAAATCTTGACACTAACGAAATGTTAACTAGTTACTGCAATTTAAATGCGTACATGAATATATATCAGTCATAGTCGAAAAGCGCCTAACTATAACAATCCTAACCCGATGGTGAGAGCCTAAACCGAAGAAATCCATAGGCGCTCTTTAAAGATCATATGAGCCATAGTCGGATCCCTACCCTACCGAACTGTCAAAAACAACTCGGCAGTTTATTCCTTGTAAATCAAACCGGAGAAGGTAAGAACTTGGATAAAGGCTTCCAAAATCTAAGTTTTTTGAGTAGAAAACAGTATGCAATGGATGCAGAGGAAGTCCATGGGGGCTTAGCTGGTCAAATTTCTGTTATGTTTTTTTACTGCTAATGTTTGATTTGTTTTCGTCGGAATTCTTTTTTTATTGAACCTTTTTTCCAATCAAAAAAATAACAAAAAGAGTCACTTAGTCCACCTAAATCAAATCTACTTCTGTTATGTAGTTGCTGGAAGAACATACGACCGAAGTGCCGTGTTGTGTTTTTCTAATCTTTCCCAATTAATGATTGATTAACCAAGGCAACATATCAGCAATCTTCTCTTTAGAGATAAGACAATGAGACCAAACTACTCCGGGTGGTCCATAAGAAGTTGGTGATGGCGTGTCAAAGTTTGTCTAGCTATGTACTATAAGCACCTTGTCATTCTATCTTCCACCAAACTCGAGTTTGATTTCAAATTCATGGAAAAATAAAACTAGAATTATCCTATGATCAATAACAGCTCCGACATTACTTGTTGGAATAATTTTTTTTAGGATAAATCTTAAACCATTTATGCTGAATTTTGTTTGAAACTGATAATATACATTTACATACTTAACTTTATATGTAACGACACTTTTAATCCCTTTTTTAATCTATTGTGGGATTCTCGTATCCCAACACAAATCACGTCTGCTGGCCAACGCACTTACTAATATAATGTTCAAAATTTTCAACCAGTAGTAAGTGTGTGTATATATACAAATATATAAAGACACACATACGAACATTTTAGTGCAGGAACATTCCATAGTGACTTAAAAATTGATTGATTGATTTAAAACCAACTAAAGTTATTTATCGCTTCCCTTTAAGTTGTAGATTCCTACACCACTAAGTTCACTATTTTCAACCGTGGGAACTACTTTAGAAAAACTTGCAAGAACAACTACCAAGTGCACATCAAGATTGACATGTACAGCAATAACATGAACTCATGCCTACAAAACTTCGTCAAAAAGTTGTTATAATGATTTGGATTTAAAAAGAAAAAAAATTTGTCTATGCCTGAAAAATTATTCATATCGTCATAGTGCAAGCGAAAAAAGATGGAAAATTTGATTTGTTATTATAAGACATGGAATAAAATAAGAGTAATGCTAAATTGACAAAAGAATGCACAAGGATCAAATGATGTAACACGTAATAATAATACTTTTAGTTCCACTTTTATTCATGTAATATCCAATATTTATTTACTATGAAAGCTGTCAAATCATTTGAACTCTATTTTTTGTCTTATTTTTTGGTCAGACTAGTATTACGCATCTCAATTGTTAGTTGAGAAGTTAAGACCATTAGCAGTACGAGAAATGTTACACACTGATGATAAAATATGACCAAAAAACAAAGCTCAAATGACATAATTAATACATAAAATTTAAAGGAAAATGCTAGACTTAATTTAGAGAACTAATCTGGAGACGTAATTAACTGTTAAATTGAAAATAGACTCCATATAACATTAGAACTCACAAGTAATCCGATGACTGCACTGAATTAGGTTTCATATTAAGTCACCAAATTAGGTTCATATAGTATAACATTGCTCAATTTTGAATGCTAAATGAATAAAAGTGAGACCAAAAGCATCATATCATTTAGTCCGTGTTTTTTTTTATCTCCTTTGTTTGTCAATCTAACATTACTTATAAAACAATGATATTCCAATAAAATTTATATGCATAGTAATCCTATATAAATTTTCAAATGCTATATAAATTACAAATATCGGTGCCAGTCATTCCACCTACTATAATAGTTTTACAACAAATGGATGGAAATTAATAGTGAAGGATAATATATATAGTGTAATTATTATTCTATAAATAAAACATTTACCTAATTTTTTTGAAAAAAAAATCTAAAAATGCACCACTATACTACACAATGGTGCATTGTTTATGGGCTTGAGCTGAACAATGGAATCAGCAAGAATGGGAATGAATTTGGGCATATATAGGACTGATTTAATGGGTAAGCCACAGGTTCATCCCATTCCCTACCTACCAGGCTTTCTGCCTTTTGTTTTCTTCTTCTTCTTCTTGCCTGATCTTTCGCATTTGTATTCATTCATACATTCCATCAACATTAATGGCCCACGAGAAGAGGCTGAACCAAGGGTCCCCTTGTGAATAGAGGTCCGGACCTCCTTCATAACAAATTTCATCAATTTCGATCAAACTCGATCATCTGCCACTGTATATAACCTCATTATAAGACAAAATTCAAGTAGTGAATAGTTCATTCCTGTCACGGCCACATGCTAAGGATGTTTTTCATCCTAAACTTTGTCGATCAATTGGGTCTAGCCTAGTTGGTTACTCTTAATTCTTTCAATATTATTTTACCCAAGTCCAGTAGTCAATTCTTGTCCTGTCAAAGGGAAGATTTGATTTCTCATGTCCCTTTTTTTGGACTTTCTTTTCCTTTTTTATTGGTGTTTTCTTTTCTGCTATAAATACATTATTCTAAATTATAGTTGTTGATTGTTTATAGATATACCACTAATATATATTAAACAAAAAAAATCCTGATCATTCTTACAGTAAAGGGGCCTCCTCATCTTCATTTTCATATTTCAATTTTTTGGTTTTGAATCCCTTTCCACACAAGGATTAATATCCCTTTTCTGTAACTTGCTGTGATTTTTTCAACTACGTATAATGGAAATATCTTGTTTTTTTTTATTGCAGAAACTTTGTTCCAAACGGAGTTGGAGCAAATTCGTTCAGGGTATTGTGGCTAGCTTAGGGTAATCTGATTCAACAACAGTCTATTTATGGCTTCTTGGATGAAGGATCTGTCCGGCAAACTTAGCACTTTAGTCTTAATCACCAAACTACTCATGGAGAATAAGTGCATGCTAAGGAATTATCTATCATCTGTATCCATTTTTTATTCTTTTTTGATGTCTAGGTTTCAGCTGTTAAATTGTTATGATAACCTTAATTGATCGTTCAGTTTAAGCAAAAGATTTTTAAAACCTCATTTTCACTAGCAATTAGAGATAGGCTACAAGAAATGAGGACCGAAAGATGAAGAAAGGAAGAGAAGCTAAAAAAAAACTGATAAGTTAATCTTGCTCAAGTACTATCCTTCCAGTTCCTGATTGCTTGCAGAACTGCTTGTTTTACCACTTGGGCATCTATACTATCAACTTGTCCTTCATTCTGCAGATTAAAATAAGACTTCTCAATATAAATAAATAAACAAATAATATAGAATTACTAATTACATATGAACATGCAATAATACGAAAATATACCAAATTGTAATCCATACAAATATAAAAACAGATGACACAAATGATTATATAGGACTACTAAACAAACTGAGACACTAAACCTCAACTGGGTGCACAAATGTATTAAACACTCACCACTCATCAATTTGTCAGCAAACAATAAGGTTGTTAAATGAGCCAAGCCACTCGATCTTAGCTCGGGTTTGCCTTAGTTATAGCCCATTCAAGCTCGGTCGTTATGAAAATGAATCGGAAATAATTAAATTTACAAGCCCGTTTTGTACTAAAGTCAAGTCTAAGTAATTTAGTATTTGTTAGTAAGCTCTAGCTCAATTCCTTTAATAAAAATCCATAGTTGTATGGTTTTAAAATGACAACGTGCATATTTCTAACAATAAATATAATGCACGTAGTTGCCTAAAACATAAAGAAACAGAGGGTCAAGAAGAAAGCTACGGATCTCTTACTTCGCCTCCTACTGCTTCTAGATGGAAACTATCTGAACAAGAAACCCTAGCATCCAGCACCTCAAGACCCAGCTCCTCAAAGGCTTCCAGTATGGATACAAGCAAACCTGGAGAATTCTTTTCTGAAAACACATTTATAAGGAAACCCTTTTCTAGGGTTTCCACAGTAGCCTGATGAAATGTTAACAAGAAAAACAGATGGATTAAAAAAATTAATTTATGTACTGTAAAGAAAATTCATGAAAGAGAACTAAAGAGGCAGATGGCAGCATATACCACAGGTAAAGAATTATGGTCACTTAAATGTTGAGAAGTAGCAACATCTTGGTGCAGTTTTTCCAATTTTTCCTTCAATTCCTCTATATACTTCGATGCGTCTACTAGAATTGATGCTTTGCTCACCTGCCAAACACAAGTTCAACCAAGAAATGATAACAATGTTTAAACATGTACTGTCAAGATTTTAACTGAAAATGGGATTGTACTGGAAGTTCCGATATTACTGGAAGTTCCAATATCGGAATCAGAAGCTTAATTGCAAAATGACTTGGAAGAATTAGCTCCGTATTTATCTAATTGTATCGACTCACATGTGACATAAATTGTATTTTGTTTGATAATTTTCTGCCCCCTTCCAAGTATGTAAAACTAGTTTAATAACTCAACAGTAAAAGGAATTAATCGAACACAGAAATCTCTCTCCCTCTCTCTCTTTCTCTCTCTCTCTATCGGTGGAACCATGGAACGATAGCGAACAAAAAAATTATCTTGATAGTTTGTGTATATGCAGTAGATATGGAGGGAGGAAATATAATAGATGAAAGCCAAACGAAAACAAGCGCATGAAAATGTTAGGGGGTCTTACAGCGCTCGACTTAGTGAGGGAACGGAGTTGTTGCAACTTTTCATATAGAGCTGATCTCTTTTGCTCCTTAGAACTCATGCTAAGGCCCTTCCCTTCTATTCTTCTTTCTTTCTCTCTCGCTCTCTTTCTTTCTCTCTCTGATTACAGCAGGTTTCTGGCGTTATTTAAAGAGAAGATGGGCACTCAAAACCCATATAACCTGTGTCTGTTTCTTGCATACGAGACCACCGTACGGCACACCGGAGACCACGATGTAAGATATTATACGAATAGACTACTAGAATTGCAAGTTTGCCCTTTATATATGAACGTGATTATAATTGATGACGCCACTTGTTGCCACCAAAACTACGGAAACAAGAAGGATTAATGCAAGGTTAGAGACGCAACAATACAAAAATGTTATCTAGATTTAATTCGGACACATGATGAATATCCTACTACCATGACTGGTTCACCCGGGTGCTTGTTGAAGTGGTGGCAACATCAATTATTTTTCTCCTAATACTTTATTTGTACCTAATTCATTATTGCATATGATTTGACAACGAATCTTATGTAATATTGGAACTCATTTCTAATACAACTGCACACCAACATGTTAGGTAAATAAATTCAATCAAATTGCATTACTCAAATAGAGAAGTAGTTTGCATTTTTTGTTTGAAATGAATACAGTTTACTTGAGTTTGTCCATGTATACCACCTTGTTTTGGGGATGATAACAAACTTAAATAAGTGGAATGCAAAAGGACGACGGAGGGCAGAGAAAGGGAATGGACGGTCTAGAGATCCCCCGTGAGAAGTGTTTGGAGGCATTTGACAGCTAATACAAATACAAAATACAAGTTACAACTCAATCTTTGACACCTCTAGCTCCCTTCTTTTCTTTCATTGCCCTCTCTCTCTCTCTCTCTCTCTCTATATATATATATATATATATATGTATTTGTTTATTAGTTATTGAAACAAATAAACAATTTCAAAAGTGGAAATAAAACAATTTAGAATCAATAATACTTTGTATCTCACATGAAATTTAAATTTTGTATCCCGAATGAATACATAACTTTGGATGAGTGGGTCTCCTTATAAAGAGTTAAAATTCACTAATCCAAGAAACTCTGTTTGGATTGAAAGTAAACTCTATCTAATTTTAAAACTCATAACTAATATAATAAATTAGATTTTTCGATCATTACTCCTATAAAATAAAATACTCAGCGTTTTGAAAGAAAGTCACAGGAAGATGGAGCCCTATGAGTACAAACCCATTTATCCTTAGATGGACGAAGCAAAAGCACTTCTTCTTTCAAAACTAATTTATCCGACCTCGTCTCCATTCCACAGAGACAAACCACAATGTACCCACTTATTCACGTGTTGCCTTAATAATCACAACAAAACAATCCACACACACACTCATCCTGCTCAACCTTGTCTCTGCCTATCCTTCCAATTTTGCTATGTATCCGTAGGGGGTTATAGGGGCTCTGGAACGTTTGAACTTTCATTAGCTGCTTGCTCTATTTTTCACTAAGACTATGGCATGTGTACTCTGCCATCTGAATTAATTACAACCTATCATTAATCATTCTGCGGTAGAATCACGTCAATTGCAAAATTAACAGACATTGATCTTCCATACATATGAAACTTCCAATACCAATCAAACTTGATAAGTATGGATCGTAACAAGCAAGTGATGATGCATGGCCTCTCATATTATACATTTTCTGATTACATCACACAACAATAATCAACATAGCCTATAGAAGAATAATCTACCACGCATCGGTATTCGATGTCTTGAATATAATGCAGTGCTTGGCATGGTTTTGACATGCTGTGAATTTGATTGACTTTGTTGCTTTCCTTGAAAAAATTCCAACCTCGTGCCCAACTGCTGCACAAGGGCCATTGATTATTGGACACCGTTGGTCTTCAATCTTTTTCATTTGAGGTGACTTGATGCTTGTCACCGTGACGGTAAGAAGATAATATATAGAATTGTAGGTAACAACATTAAGTACGACATGGTTATTATGTTGTGCGTGCTTGATTACCTGTCTGTAAGTTTTATCCTCTTATAATTGAGTCAGTCACAATGCAACTATATACAGTTGCAATCATAGGATGTAGACAATGTTAAACTCTGGAGTGTATCTCGTGACAAACCACAATTATTTTTCCTGGGCATGCTTGATGCATGTATGACGTTTCACTCCATTGCAGATAGACTTAAGAACAATGTTGTATATCCATCTTTATATCTATATCTATATTTATATTTATACTATAAAACTTTTGATTCACTATTTTACCTTTGAAAAAAACTATAAAGGACAACATGTTTTTTTGTATTTAAAGATATAAATTACTGATGGTACTCAGAATAATTTTCAACCATGAGGTCGAGCTAGGAGATCAGACCAAGAGGTCAAACAAACAGGTCTGAATAAGAAGTCAGGAAAGACATCCGAAACTCAGATCAGAGCTAGAGCTTCCCCCTAGGCGCGCCAACAACGGAAATGATGAGAAAACAGCTGGATGATAACAGAAATCTGTTAGGTTGCAAAGAGTCATATTAAAGGCATAAAATCTTTAACCAGCCAAGATCCTCTCCTAAGATCAAGAAGAGTTCCTTGGATAAATAACAAGGATCTCGGAGCAGATCCCATAGAACCAGAAACAGCCCTATAAATATTATGTAACTCTCCCAAAACAAAGGAAACCTTGGTAACATATGCTCTATTCTGTAAACCATCTAAATGATTAGAAAAGAGAAAAGGAGTAAGAATCTCCATTTAATAGTGGATTAGTCGAGTTCCCGAACTGATGAACCACTATAATTCCATTGTGTCAATTCCCCAATTTCCCATTGATACCGATCCTCGCTCTTTCGAGCCTTGTAGCTCAAATCCTAAGGGTCAGATACTGATCATCTCATCTGTTCATCACCATAGATCTGCATCACGTAGATTTACACCATCAATTACCATTACATTTCTTTATATTTAAATAACAAATTAATCTCTAACATATCATACAAATCTCTCTATCTTTGTAAAACTTTTGCATAGTCATGTTATTCTTTAAATGATATATAAAAATAACATTATTTTTTTTCCAAAACCTTAATATTATTAGATGTTGACAACTCCATTGATACAATATTATCCCCGATGCCTAAAAATGGCTATTTTATCTTATCACTTCACTCACAATCAAAATAATTTAATGTAACTTCATAATTAAATTTTTTTATTTATTTTATCAAATATTTCAACAAAAATTTTCACTTGCAATATAAGTTGTGCATTATTAGTAGCCTATAAGTACACAATCAATAGTTTAAGATCCAAGCTTTTATTTTTTTTCAATTTTTTGGAACATTTACTTTAGCTAGGCACCCCAACACTTTTAAGATATAGTAAATTTAGGAGTCTCATCATAATTTTTATAAGGTACACGATTTAGCATATAACATTTTGAAAATACAACCTCACCCCACAAACTATTTGCTATATCAAAACTAAAAAAACATCACATTTACCATGTCAAATAATGTCCTATTTTTCATTTTTGCTACTCCATTAGATTGAGGTGCAAATGACAATGTTTTTTGATGAATAATTCCATAATTTTCAAAATATTCTTATTTTTTTCTCACGTTGATTTTCTTGCTTTGATTTATAAATTTTAAAATTTTCAAATACTTCCACTTTTGTCCTTAAGAAATATATATATATAAACAATATTTAGAATAATCACATACGAAAATTACAAAGTATATTTTTTTTACCACATGTCATAATATTTTTTAAATCACAAACATTGCTAAGAATCAATTCAAGCAATTTGATTTTTCTAACTACCAACTTAAAAGGCTCTAAGTTGTTTTACACAAATTTCACATTTTTCTTGAATTTTAATTTCAGATTTAAGAATTAATTCCAAACTCATCATTTTTGTTTATTGCCTAATCTTTCATGCCAACACTCAAACTTTCAACATGATAAACCACTGAGGAAGAAGTTTGATTATCACTAGAATTCAAAACAATTATATTTAACTAAAAAGACCTTCACACAAACAACCTTTACCAATAAACAAAACCACTCTTATTAATTACAATTTATTACACTCAAATATACCACGATAACGATGTTGAACTAATAAGGACCCACAGACTAAACTTTTCGTAATATTAGGCACATGTTTGACACCATCCAATGTAAGAATCTTTGCTGATGTAAATTTAAGACTAACACGTCTTTCCCCAAGCACTCTAGCAATGCTATCATTGCTCATACTCACAGTTATGATTTCTGATGTCTAACTCTTGGTAAGAGAAAATCAATGATTTGTCAGAACACATATGAATATTAACCCTAGAATTAATCCACCATTTATTTGTTTGATATACTGTATTCACTTTGAAGCTATAGGAAATATACATATTATGAGGGCCAATCATAGAATTCCCTATAGTCACCACATTGACTTGAGAGCTGTGTGTAATTTAATGACCATGATCCCTATTTGATTGACCCTTACAGTAGTAGCAATCTTTTGCATGATGATTTGTCTTGTCACATACCTAGCAAGGTTTTTATTACTTTTTTATTTTTGTTTACTGAAATTTGCTTGCTTATGAAATTTTTATTTTTGAAATTTTATGGTTTTGGCTTTAAGGCTTGATTCTATACAAGGAGTGCCTTGGTTTGTTTTTCTACATTAGGTTTATCTTTTTGAGTTTCCCTATGATTTTCTTCAATTCGAAGTGAAATTAGGTACTCATTAAAAGAGAATATGTGAGGTTTTGTTTAAGCATTCTTCTAAATTTAGACCAAGAAGGTGGTAATTTTTTTATTAACCCCACAACAAGAAAAAGTTTCTTGAAAATTAATGTCTTTCATCTTTAATTCATGGAATCTGTTTTTGAAACTCATGTGCTTGATGTATCACAAATTTTTCATCTACCAGTCAGAAATCAAAGAATTTTTTTAGTGTAGTACATTTCTAGTATTTAAAAAGTGAACTTAAAATATATACTTGATAGTCATAATCATTAATTTCACTGTAGATCCAACATTTATTGAGACTCATAACCTATTCAATAATTGTGATTATCAAGTACACATTTTATGTCCAAATAGTATTTCACTTCTCGTAATATACTCTCATTGATAATCACTCATTTGTAATGCTTAAGTTAAAAATAAAAATGATGTTCTAATGGTCTATGCATACTTATTATGTACATTTCGAATCAATCTTCAGTTTGGGTGTCCACCTCCATTAGCACCACCCGTCGTCAATTGACCGTTAATGTATTGAAATTAAATGTTAATTCATTATTAATTTGGTGAGATTCAATATTAATTTAATGTTGAATTGATAAAAGTAAATGTTAATTTAACGATATTCTTATTTGATGAAATTAAATTTTAAATTGATGAAATGCATGGTAATTGAATAAAATTAAATATGAAATTAATTAGTTCAATTGAACGGTGTGCATGAGAGAGAGTGAAAATGGCTTGCACAAGAATGGAGGATAAATGAGTAAAAATAGTTTTTTGTTAAGGGTAGTTGTGTAAAAATATAAATTACGTTTATTCCATTAAAGACAAGAACTGACAAGGAGAATTAGTGATATTTTAAAAACTATAAGGAGTGTCCCCGTAATTAGGCCATTTTTCAGAAGGTGTCAGTCAAATTTACCATTAAGGGAAAAAAATGATGTTCTAATGGTCTATGCATACTTATTATGTACATTTTGAATCGACCTTCTTTTAGTTTTTTTTTTTTTTAAAAAAAATTAATTAACTATGCATGGCAAATTTGATATTGCATCAAAAGGGATTACAAAGGTCTATCCAGTTTTAATCTTTAGTTCAATGGTACTTAAGCATTCAAATCTTTGGGCAATTCTTTTTTCTTTTTGCTACTATTTGGAACTTAATTTTTTTTCAGAACGATTAATTTTGATGTTGCTAGGTGACAGTGAGAATTCAGGCCATGAAGGCAAACTTCACCCCGGAAGACAGACAATAATAATTCAGACCATGAAATGAAGTACAATCCTTCAACAAAAGTGTTACACACGTCAATTGATGCCTGAGATGATAACAATCACAGCCCCTCAAGTCAGGAGGTACCATTCCATTTCCTGTTCTTTCAGAGTTCAAGAAATCAATAGAAAAACAATAAATCAAACGATACAACCATACACAAAATAGCCCTTTAGCTGTTTCAGTTCTTCTATGTCCCTTCAATTTGTTTGAAAGAAATCATCCGTTCGGTTTGCTGACCTTGAAGACTATCTCCATGGTAAACAGCAGGATGGTACATTTTCAAGGACTCTAAATGCTATTCGAATTGCACAATTAGACTGGGGAAAGACAAACCTTGGCTGATAACTGGGAATTGGTCTCCATTATATCAACCACATCTTCTATTTAATCTGCTCTCTCTTAAACATTAGCTTCTAAAAGCAATGTTCTATTGGTCTTCAGCACAAATTTGCCTGCAGGAGTTCTCCGTTTCAGTTGGATGTTAGTCTATAAAATTGTTCAAAGTTAGGCATAAAATTGGATTTTTGAACTGTTAGAAGTTGAAGATCAACATTGAAATGCAATTCAACAAATTCAGTCATTGAAAGCCAGCCCTCTCTAAAACAACCAAGCTGTGCTTTTGCATTGGTTCCATAAACTAAGACCTTGTATTCTGGTTTCCAATTCTCACACAGAATCCTGTGGTTACGTGGGGTTTCTGGTATCTGATGTATTCCTTCTTCTCTTTTGAACTACATAGTACCCAATTCCTCCCAAAACAAGTAAAATAATAAGACCATCAACCACTCCCACCACAACCAAGACCCATTTTTTTAAACCAGAACTCTTCCCATGATCTTTACTGGTTTCCTTTGGAAACTTAACCATATAACTCAATCCGCTTCCCCTATTAACCTGTTTAAGCCCTCTAACCATTCCGTACAGAAAGCATTCTTGCAAGCTTGAGTCCCCAGTACCAGAGGAATATAATGCAGCAACACAATTACAGTCCTCAATGCACAAACCCGCACATACTTTTTTGCTAATATTAAGCCCCTGAGGAATACCCCTTAATACACTGCTAACACTTTGTAACTCAAGCATATCTGCCTGATTTCTACCACAAAATCCTTCTGAAATTCCCTCATCGCAATCAGAATTTAACCCCTCTCCTCTTGTGATTAACCGAATGCATGAACAGGCATTTGAGAAGGTACAAATACCATAAGGTTTACAAGCCAGGGGAAGATCACACGTGGTATTTATTGCTTGAAAGGAAGCCTCAAAGTTTCCCTTGTCAGGTGAGTAGTAGTAAAGCCCCAAATTGCCAGTATTCGTCCCCAGTGCTAAAAATCGCAGGGGTTCAAGTCTTTGGGATGTGATCTGACCAATCCTGCTATGTTTATCACTATACAACTCTATCCCTTTAGAAGCCAATTCAACAAATGTAAGGTTTCGATCCTTGGAAGGCTTGTATTCCCAGTAAGAATACTTCCGCTTACCAGAATTCAAGTACAACGCAATCTTGTCGTGTTGAATTTCAAATGAATAAAACAAACTTGAGTTGCTGGGAAATGAAGTTAACCGAGTTTCTGAACTTAATCTCTGGCCCCAGAGCATTATATCAGTTGGGAAATTGAAACTCTGCCATTTTATTAGGTTCAGGCCATCAACTAAAACTAGATTACCCGTCCTTAGTAAGTGTAGTCTCTGCAGCAATGTAAGATCAAGTATCAGAAAATTAGTGGCCTAATGCTCATTATGGCAAAACATAGTACAACTACTAATTACTATGTAAATTACCTCCACACCTTGTCCAGAAGTTCCACTTCTCCATCCAACTGAGTCTTTCTGACCTGTCAATTGTAAGTCTCCATCTCGTGTTAGCTGGATCACACATTTCTCCGTTGTGTAAAATTTTGATAAATGACCGGAACTCCATACTTTCACATCTCCTAGGAAAACATCAAGTGAACACGAGTATTTTTGTTCGACAGCTTCAACACTCAATGCTGCTCGAAATTTGGGTGCCATTTGGGCAGTCTCCATGAGAAAAGCTCTTCCTGTGAAGTTCCTGCTATATGACATAGGGACAGCAAGAATAACCCTGTAACCAATGTGAACATCCGAGCCGCAATAGCCATAAGTGTACAAAATACAAAGAAAAACAAACAAAAAGAGTTTCATGAGTGAATAGCAGCTTATTTTCACATGCTTTTGTTACTTATCTTTGATAATTTTCTGGCAGGTCAGGTGGGTAGCCCTGATAGGGTTTTGAGGTGAGAATCAATGAAGAAGAGTGAAAGAAAAGGATGGCCTGAGTGTTACAACATGTCCAGTGTCAACCCACTCCCAAAAGGTGTCTGAGCTTTCATATGCTTTGTTTTAATCTTGTCTACTGTTGTGGGTTTATGGCAACATTAATATGCCAACCCATAATGTTATTTCTTATAGTCCCCACCCACTTCTTACACTTTTAATTGTCATGGACAGTTGGTAATATGGTGCGGAAACAGCCTTTTTTTTTTTTTGCAAGCGGACATTTAATTCTTCTCAAACCTAAGACCTTGCTGTGATGGGAGTGTCCTATGCTGAACCACTTTTTTTCAAATTTAAATACAAGTTGTTTGTGCAAACCTAAACTTTTTATAAATGAAGAAAAGTGAGTGAGTCTCCATCGTTAACGCCACTGAGTAGACAGAGCAGGTGGTAATGGATTCTGATGGGGACACTGACATCTAATTTGGTTGGGATGAATTGAGTGCTTCTGTTTTTTGGGTGGAGGCGTGCAAGCTTTTGAGTGGATTATTGTATCCTTAAGAGTCGGGGAATTTTTTATGCCACTTGGACAATTCTGATCTGGCCATGAATTAACAATACCTCTGCTGACAGTTTTCTCGCGTGGGAATGACGTGTAACATATTATACCAAATACTCATCTTATTTTTTCTTTTATTATGGAGTTGTGGTAATATAATTTCACTACTGATCTATGAAATGCGGACACCCTCAAGAAAGTCACGTATTTGTGTCGGACACCGACATTCCTCACACATATGTCTGGTATTCTTTTATCCGTGTTCATAATTAAATGAAAATATTTTAATTTTAGACACGTGTCTGATTATTCTTTAGTGACGTGTCTGACACTTCTTTGGTAACTTGTCTGACATTAAATAATAAATATGTATTAACAAAATTTAAAATTTGACTAATAAATAACTTATACGTTAGGAGACCACACAATTACTAAAAGTAAACATGTTAAAATTGTACTCAAAATATAATAATACAATCAAAAGATAAATAAAAAATTTAGAATAAAAGTAATTGAGGATATGAGAGCAATCCTTTAAATTATATATATTTAATACACCTCTAAGAAAATTTTGATAGTTATTAATTATTATGAAGTCTAAAAATTCATATTAGATGACGAAACATAACATTTACTATCATAAAATACTAAATTTTGTATGAATAATATATCACTATTACTATAGTTGTGATAAATTATATAATTTTAGATATAAAATATAATTTAGTATTTGTAATATGTCTCAAATATATCTCTGTCTTATTTTTTGAAAAATATCGTGTTTATATGTTTGTTTCGTGTCGTGTCTGTGCTTCTTAGCCAGTGATCATAGGAAAGAGAAGGACAAGCAGAAAATGCCAAGGAAAAAGTGGGGAAATCAAGTTGGCCTTTTCGGATTGTGCATGAGTAATGGATTGAATCATTGTGAATGTTTAATTTCTGAGGTATGCTTGAGCTGGCCTAATCATTTCATGTCTCATTCTGAAAGTGAAAGTATTCACCTGGTGTGAGGCATTTAGAAGTTTATGCCCCATGGCCAATTCAATGGAGCCAGCCTTCTAGGCCATTTAATGATAATCACGTGCTAGTCCTTATAAAGGTTTGTTATGTTCCTGCTGTTAAGGTGAGTTCTTCGTAGAAATCGAAATTGCTTGTGTTTCACATATTTTCAACAACCAAAAATTGTGAAGTGATAGATCAATATAGGATTTGTTATCCCAGAACGGTCAAAATCTTACATACTCATAAACTACCCTTGTGTTTATTTGGGGGACTGGTATTCGTGGGATTGAATAATTTATTTTATACACTTTATATCTATATCTATAGATTCTACGTTACTAATAAAAGTATTTTAACATAAAAAAATTTTAATTCACTATTTTGTCCTGATAAAAAATTATAGGAAGAATTACACATAGACCTTCTAAAGTTTGTCACTTAATCACTCATACCTCCTAACATTTGAAATATTATATACAGACCTCCTGAGGTTTGTACGTGCATAACACTTAAACATTGTTGTAAATATATCAGTTAATAAATTATACTTAGACCCCCACGAAATTTGTAGGTATATAATATTTAAACTTCTTAAGTTTAAAATATTATATTTAGACAAAAAAACACTGCAATCGAAGATAAAATATCAAATATTTTAAATTTTATAACCAAAATTTATGTTCTATTTAATCATTTATTGAAATAAAATCAAAAATAAAAATTCAATTTTTTTCTTAAAAAATCATAATTAGTATACAATTACATTATCTATTGAAATTTAATTTGGTCATTTAACTGTCAAATTAAAATACCAAACTATCCCAAATTAAGTTAAAATATATTGTGTCCATTACAGTTTGACCCCTTATTTAAGTTTTTAGTTTTATTCTAATAAATAATATAATTATATACTAACTATGATTTTTTTTTTTAAAAACTAGACTTTTATTTTTGATTTTATTTCAATAAATGACATAATAGAACATGAATTTTAGATGTATAATTCATGTTCTATTATGAAGGACTTAGACCCCTTATTTGATTTTTTTAGTTTTATTCCAATAAATAGTATAATTGTATGCTAATTACTATTTTTTATTTTTTATTTTATTTTAATAAATGATACAATAGAACATGAATTTTTGTTGTAAAATTTAAAATCTTTATAATAAAGTAGCTTACAATTCAAATCTCAAAAGATAAAAAAAATGACTTTTGTTATTCGCGATTAAAATCGCTTTAAATTTTACTTTAAAATTAATTTAATGGCTAATATTAACACCTTATATAGGTTCCTAAAGGTGTGTTTGGAGTGATTTTGTAAAAGTATGTTTAAAAATTATTTTTCATAAATACTTCAAAAAATTATAGTGTTTGAAATTACCTCACCACGACCTTTACCACCCCCACCACCACCATCACCCCCACCGCCGCCACCATCAGCGTTGCCGCCTCCATGGTCATTGTCGTTCACTATAACCATCACCGTCTTCTACGATCACCATTGTCGCCCACCATCTCTCATCCTCACTACAAACTGATACTTAAATTTTTTTTATCTCTTTTATATGTTTATGATTTGATTTTAAATATGAATACAAATATATTTATTGTTTATCATTTGTTATTACCCTGTGCCTTCAAGCATAGGTAATAACTAGTATTTAATATTTTATATTTAATTAGAGTATTTTTTGTCTAAGTATAATATTTTAAACTTAAGGGGTTTAAGTATTATATATTTACAAACTTTAGGGAATCTAAGTATAATTAATTAACAAATATATTTATACCAAGGGTCTAAGTGTTACAAGCGTACAAATCTCATAGGGGTCTGTATGTAATATTTTAAATATCAGGGATCTAAATGATTAAGTGACAAATTTCAGGGAGTCTGAGTGTAATTATCCCAAAACTATAAAAACTAATATATCTTTTTGTATTTAAATATACAAACTACCATAATATCCCTTTGTATTTAAATAACAAACTAATCTCTAAAATATCATAAAAATATCTCTATCTTTGCAAAATATTTGAATGATCATGTTATGCTTAGCATGATATATAAATATAACATTATTCTTTTTTTCAAAAAATTCAATATTAATACCCGTCGACAACCTTACTGATACAATGTCACCTCCAATGCAAAAAAAATGGATATGTTTATTGTATCGTTCATAATCAAAATAATTTAATAAAAAATTACTGATGCATAAAGTAAAAACAAGAAAGACAAAAAGAAAAAAAATCGTGAAAAGAAAAATTTATAAACATTACTACTTGGTTGTTCGAATAAAATAATCATAGAAAATGAGTCAATTAGATGTTTATAGTTATGAAGAGAATACAAACAATTTAAACATAATAAATATGAGATAATATCTAATGTAGCTGCATACTTAAAATTTTTTTTTATGTATTTTATTTAATGTTTCAACAAAAATTTTCGCGTGCAACGCATGTTGTGCATTGCTAGTATACAGAGAAAAGTCAATTTCGATAATAAAAATGAATGCAATCTCATCCCATATTTGTTTGAGTAATATATTTTATTGTGGGACCTATCAAAAAAAATTTATTATGTCACATCTCATACACACAAATAGACCTATTTACCTCTAATACTATTTCAAGGATATGGGAGAAGGGGTATTATAGTCATTTAGCTTCCTTATACCGTTGGTGCCCATTCTCTCGCCTTTTAATACCATCTCTCAGGTGGTACTAGATATACCCATATAGATGGGTTTAATGCCCCTGTTCATATCGGATCATATAATCCAAAAATTAGTATTTTATTAAAAATGGTTAACAAACAAAGTATATGTGAGACCCCAGTATGAAAAAAACACTATCTCACCTCCTTATACCCCCATTTATCCCCCAAACAAGGGTGTGTTTGGTTTAGTATTAGAGGGATGAATTGAATTAATTTAAACTAGTAATAATATAGTACTAAGTTTGGATGAGGTTATAGCGAACTAATATTTATTTTAATTAATCCTGATTCAGTTTATTGTTGTCATTTAATACCTAATATTAGGTAGTAACAAATACCATATAGTAGGTGGCATTATTTTTAACAAATATTAAAAATGCAATGACTTTATTATGCTTGCAAACTTAGAGTCACACCTTCATATAAAAATTACACATTATGTAAATTCTGACCCTTAATATTTGATTTATCATTTTTAATTTAATACCATACACTATTACTTAATCCATGCATAATTTTGGTATTATAATTATAGATTTATATATTATTCTAATTTTGATTCAAACTTGTTATATACCGATAAGATTAAATAATACTCTTGTTAACACCATTTTATTAATTAGATAAGAACTAATTACCCAATTTCATCTTTTATTTCTACCTGAACCGTGCCAAACATTCCCAAATGCATGTGTTAAACTCATAACTAGCCAGCTGAAAGTTGGAATTTAATTATACATAGTGCCACTCAAAGCCACTTCGAATAAGCTCGGAGCCCTTGATTGTTTAGCCAACTACCACCTGCTGATCTATGAAGAAGCACCAACAAAGTTACAAAGCAACAACAATAAACAAAGTGGCAAATATTTGGAAGAGTAAGAATGGGAACAAAAATAATTGAACTTTTGTTGTTTGATTATAACTGTACGTTGTCTTGCTCCTCGTTCAATGGGACTACGCACCAAATCATGTAGAACAACTTATATGTGACTATATGTTGAGAATTCGAGTTGTCACTTTACTTTCATATGTATATGACTAAACGATAACATGAGATCACCAAATAAGATGACAGAAAACACATAGACGGGCCCGGCAGCCGTGCATGCCACAACAATACATTACTTCAAATGCTTAATCATTGAGTTTAACTTTGTGTGACCCAACAGGTTGCGACGGATGAGTCAGTCTCTCCATTATATGTTTTTTTATAAAGGCTTTTTTTTATATAAGTTTGGTGAGCATAAATAACACTTATTTTAGTCGAGAAAATTTTTACCTACTTGTCTTTTTATTTAAACCTACCGTTTTAAGGTTGTTACATTAAAATTTAATGACAAAACTAATAGAACATGTTTACCTAAAAGAAAGTAAAACATAGAATATAACAAAGACAAAAATCATCGGAAACCTAAGCTAATGTTGCTCAGAAAAAGAAAAAAAAAATGTATTATCATCAATTGATGTTATAACATTTATGTAAATAACTTGCCAAAACTTTAGGTTCATGAAAATAATGGGTATGCTTTATCATTCAGCCAAGAAGGTCACCACTCATATAGTTGTGGCTTTAGCTTACAACTTGTCTGACAGAAGGAATAGAGTCCATCCAAATTATTTCCCACTTGGGAGTATCCTAACTTGTTGAGCTTGCAATGAGCACCGTAGTTCTGTTTATAATAACAGATATTTGGAGAACTGGTCACCACAGTTCGACTGTTTTTGTGATATTTTCGTTTTTGGATAGACTCTTTCTGTTTGCATATTTTTTTGTGGCTACCTTCATATGTCTTTAAGCACCACCCCAAACCCCCGGGAGTATTGCGTTACTCTTTACATTTGGAATAGAATAGATATCCTCTTTTTAACTTTGTCAAAATATATAATAACCAACACAATGGCTTACCTTTTTTAGACTCCATTTACCACAAGTTTTTTCTATATTGAGTGTGATCTTTAGTTCATTTGGGTAGTTGGAAATCTTAAATGTCACTAAGAGAAGCAAGAAATTCAAATCTTGCCACAAACTTTTTTGTGCTGGAAATAATGCATAGTCTTCACTAGGTTTGTTGCTTAAGTTCGATCCACACAAGCAACACAAATTGTTCACTGTGTATCCAGAAAAAAAAACGAAAATTTTCAATAATTGTATCTCTTTATTTCTATTCTACTATATAGATCACTTTTCTCCCTTTCCCCTCATCTAAAAAAAATAAAATAACAACATAAAAACTTCAAAGAATTTCACATTGGTCCATGGTAGGGGGAGGATTGGCAGGTTTGAGTGGGTTACGAGGTGGGGGGGGGGGGGGGGTGGAGTGCTAAGGTACAAGATTGACAAGGTAGAGCAGTGGGTTGGCAAGGTAGAAGGTTGCAGGGTGGGGGGTTATCGATGTGGAATGGGGTGGGGGGGGGGGGGTACATGTGAGTCGGGTAAGAGCAATTTTAACCCAACTTTCTATTTTAGTTATTCAAAATATATTTAAATATTTCACTCTTTATTTTGGAAAGTCATTTTTACAAGTTTACTCTAACCACGCTCTCTAATTTAATTAATTATTTCAACTAACTTTGAATAATTTAAATTGAAAATACTACGTAGCCTATCACGTCATCACCATATTTTTAATGGTCATATTTAACTTAAAATTCAATTTAACCCAAAATTCAATCAAAATTTAAATCAAAGCAATTTTATAAACGCATTCAAGCAGTGCACAAAATTCTGTAAAGGCATGAAAATTCTACATGGAGAGTTGAAAGAAAAGGCATGGGGGAGGGGGAAGGGTTTTTGACAAGGCTAAAGAGCTTGCCAGATTTGGGGAGCCTTTTTGATGAAATGAGAAATAGAGAGTGAGATAAAGAATAGATTAGAGAGATTTTTTATGCTCTGTTCGGTAGAAATAATAGAAAGTAGAAATGATGGAAAGTAGAAAAGATACATTTTTTATTTTTCAAGAAAGAAAAGTAAGAATAATATACTTTCATTCCTTTGTGTTTGATAGAATGGATAAAAAATAAAAAACATTAATTTTTTTTTTGTGCTTTCTAAGATTAAAAGTGACAATCAAGTCGTGTTGTGTTAGGTTCGTGTTGAGTCATTATGGGTTTATGTTAAATATTAATTAAATAAAACTCAACTCATTTAACTAATTGTATCGTGTCGAATTGATCTGTTTTCATATCGAGTTCGCATTCATGTTGACTCACATAAATTTTGAATAAAAAATTTAACACTAATATTCTATTTTCACTTAATTGAATCCATGATTATACTTTTTCTACAAATTAAAAATTAACTTAAAGAAATATAATAATAAGTAAAAATATCTTTTTTATATAATAATATGTCATTGTTTAATAAATAGTTACAAATAATTACCATTTTATATCTATAATGCTAATTAAACATGTTAATTTTGTATAATCATACACACGATAAAATAGAGAAAATGTTTATTCTTAAATAAACGGATTGATCGTGTTAATTTTGGATCTGACAAGTTGAACTGAATATGAGCTGTTTATATTTCGTATTCGTGTGTCAGGTTATTTTTGAGTTTGTGTTGAGTTATAATCAAGTTTGTGTCATAAAATTCGTATCGATCTCAAATCGTGTCATTGTGTTGAGTAAACATATTTTTTTTATTTTTAATTTTTTTTAAATATAAATATATATATGAAATTAATGTATATATAATATATGTACATATCAAATGATATATAAACAAATAAGATACATTTTAATAGAAATAATTGACTTTTCATCCAATTTTCTATCATACCAGGGCCGACTCAATAGGTAGGCCAACTAAGCAACCACCTAGGGCCTCAAAAAAAAAAAGGCTCCCAATTATGTTCGTAGTTTTTACCTATTATTTTGGCTTAAAAAAATATTTTAGACAAAAAAAAAATCAAATCATGTACAAATTCTTAGAAAAAATCCAAGTAAAATCAAGAGGCCTAATAATATCGTTTCAATTGTCAAATCACTAAAATATCAAATGTCCCAATACAATTAAAGTTTACAAATAAATCTCTCCCTCTCTCTCACACACACACACACTAACTAGTCTACATTCAAAAAACAATTGTATACTTAGTTACCCATATCACTAAAAAGAAATCTTTTCTTTCCCATGATCTGTGTATACACACATATAAACATCAACAAATTATTTTTTATATTTTTATAATATAATTATTTAATTCACTATTTTTTTTTATGAGGGTATAATTTATTAGACAATTTAAAAGATGAATAAATAGTCAATTTATACAATCTCTATTTATCATGTATTATTTTTCTATTTTTATTAAACCTTCTCTTAATATAACTATTTATTGTTTTAACACTTTGTTTTGCTTACAAGAATTTTGGGTTTTGAATATGTCAACTGTAAAAATACGAATCCAATTATTAAAAGCATAAAACCTACATTACATATTCAAAATTTTCAACATCACATAAAATAACTTGTCATGTTTTTATTTAAAAAATATTATTTGAACTTAATTTAGGGACCTAATTCAATACAATCATTAGATTGATTATAAACTCTATTTATTATTAGAATTTATAATTAATTTAATAATTATATTAAAATCACATTATTATGTCTTTAAATAAGGTGCCTATACCATTGCTAGTTTTCTTTAGGTACCAATTTGATAAGATTCTCTTTTTGTTTTGTGTTTTAAAATGTGATAAAGGAAGCTTAATGGTCAAAGTCAAATTAAAAGGCCTTGGGCTTAGTGCAACATTTCGGCCCGGCGCGGCCCGCGGACCACTAGCTTCAAACTACTACCGCCTTCTTCACAAGCAAAATGTGCGAATTCGTAGTTACTAAAGAGGTCAAGAAATAATATTATAAAAAATTTGTGCCAAAAAACGAAAGGAAAGAAGAGAAAACAAAAGTAAAAAATCACAAACACACCCACATGTCATATGCCCTCTCTCTCTCTCTACGTTTGAGTGACTTCTCTTTCTATATTTTTCACAAAATCCATTTCTCTCTCTCTCTCTCTCTGCTGTATGCGCCTCCATAGCCTCCACCACTTAGGGTTTCTTCTAGGGTTTTCAGCAGCGCCTCTCGAAACCCCTCTCCCAAACTTTTACAGGGATTTCGGAGCTGGATTCTCTCACCTATCTCATCAGAATCTCCATGCGCCGCTGGTTCAGCGGCTTCGTTGATTGAACCAATTAAGGCCCCCTTTTCACTGTAATTGCACAAAGACCTAGGGTTAGGGTTTCAATTCAACCATTTCACTGATCTATGGCATAGATTTTCGTTGCATATTGTTTCGATTAGAGCAAGCTTGATTTTATTGACTGTGTTTGGTTTTGTTGTGTGGGAATTGAATGGCATTGGGGGATTTGATGGCGTCAAGATTTTCGGCGTCGTCGGCGGCAGTTTCAAATCACTTGGAGGAGTATAATACGAATCATGAAGACGTGGATTTGCAGAGAAATAGGGATAGGGATTCGGAGACAGCAAGTAGCAGCTATGGTGGCAATGCCACCACCATAACGGCCACAAGTATGGCGTATTTGCCGCAGAATATAGTGTTTTGTGAGCTTCGGCATGAGGCGTTCGAGGCTTGCGAGCCGTCTGGTCCATTGGATAGTGGGTTGGTCTCCAAGTGGCGGCCCAAGGACCGAGTAAGCTGTGCTTTCACTATGCTATGACATTTTCACAGTTGTTTCTGTGGCCAATTAGATATTTTATTTGAGGTTTTATTAGGCAGTTTCTGTTTTGGATAGAAAATGCGTGATAGTGTTCTCTGTAATTAGTAATAATTTGATTTTATATCTTTGAACTTTGAGATAATATCTGAACTTCTGGAAACCATAGTTCTATGGAGTTTATTTATATATGTATTGTAATGAAAAACTATTAAGTTTTGTGGAGTTTTACTAATGTCAAGGGGGAAGACAAACATAAGAAAGCAACTTTAGGATTTGCTTGAAAACTGCATTTGTTGTAGGATCATTGTTAACTGAGTAGGCACCATGTGTTCAGCATTTGTACTTCTGTATTGGGCTATAGGGTTGTTATCATTGAGACGTATCTGTTAACAACTGGATTTGATGTTTATTTTAATTTTGTAGGAGTTAGAATCCTGAGCTTTATTATGCTGCTCAATGAGGTGAATATATGGCCTGGTTTATGCAATTCATAACCTAAGGCAGAATTAGCTTAATAGTGACATAACATATATTGTGGCCTACCTAAAGTAGTTGGGACAACGTTATGTTGGGTTGAATTGAGTAGATTTTAAAGTGAAACTCTCAGGCAAGCTTGCTAACATCAAATTCGAACAAGTTGCTTGATGCACTCTGAAGAATCCTAGACGCATCATTATGTGATTAAATAGAAGTTAAAGAAGAAAAGTGGCATGCCTTGTAATGTATCAAAACACATCTGCTTCACTGCCTCTATATTGCTTAGGATGATAAAATTTCCAGTAACAAATGTATTGCTATTTTCTCCCCAGGACTGCTAATAACTATTTGTGAATTTCAATAATTGTACCATTCAGAAATTCCAACCATGTTCCCTTTTTTGTGTGCCACAAGAATCTGTTTTCCAAGTAGTATTAATATTGAAGTAATATATTGTTCATCAGATGGGCAATCTACTTTTTTAAACTGCATGTTGGAAAATGAAATAACGTGGCAGTGGATAACTTGATAGTCTTGTTGAGTTATCATGTTAAGAAAGTGTAGAGAATAGAGATTAATAAGAATTGTGTTCCCCTACATATTTGGATTTTGCAAGTCTCAGTCAGAGTTGGGGTTCATGAGAATGTCATCCTTCCAATTTATATAGAGGAAATCTAAGGCTTGAGTTATTGGTGGTCCAACTATGGATTTAACCTCCTGTTCCTGAGGACCATGGGTACATTGTTTTTTAGCCACTTGTAGGCATATATCAACTCTTCAAACGCCAATGAACTCCGGAAAAATTTCTATACGGAAGGAAGCCCATATTAGTCACAATCACTTTGCAGTATAGAAACCTTAGAAAATGGAAATGGTTGAAGTTAACTGGTGGGGTCAGTCATCATATGTTGTTTGGTTAGGAAGTGTCTTTAACCAGAAGATACATCAAACTGCGTAGCTCAAGTTTAGGTTGAGCTTGACTTAGTCAAAATTGTTTAGGCCATTTCGAAGGACCCAAGGAGCAGAGAACTAATCTAAATTTTGCTATTTGTTTAATAGTTGAAACTAACTTGAGTAGATTGCTGCCTGTCTCGAACATGCTCAGCTCTTAAAGATGTGAAATTGTGTGGTGGTGACTGGTGAGGGAAGTCAGCCTACAGTAGTTTTGCTGCATATTGCTCACCTTAATAGGTGACAATCCAATAGAATCCTTAAATTTTCTCTTAAGGATCAACTCAATCATGGAAAGTATGTCTTCCACGTATACATGGGATCACAAATATCTTTGTATTTCTTGATCCAGTTCTATGAAAGCATTGGATAGCATAGTGACCTCATAGGTTGAGTTGCCCTTATTATGCACCGAGCGAGGAATATTTGGAAGTCCTCAGATTGGTTCTTGGGGGGTAAACAATCCTCAAGGTTTATCAGGTCATGGTGGAAAAGGTTACTAGTATAGATGGTTGGCTGCTGCACGACGAATCTCACTCGAAGGGTCTCTTCCTTTGCCTATGGAAGTAACCTCAGTTGTTATCCTATCACTCCTCGCATGACCTTTTAATTAATGGGGTTTTCTCCTCAGGATCAGTTGCCCGTGAGTTTCTGGGGTTTTGGTTCTTGGGGTGAATGGCCTCTCCACGTACTCAGAGACAAAAACTTGAAATCTTTTAAACTTTTTTCCCTTCTAAATTCATAGCATGACTTAAATTTAAGCCTCAGGATTAGCCTGATTGGCAAATCTTTCAAGGGATTCAAAGGATCCGTGGTTGGAACGGTTCTCTATCACCTAAAAATGATCTATTTTTTAATTGTTGTAAATCGAAATATTCTCATATTAGTTAGGAAAGTACTAAGAAACCATATTTGAATATCAATCTTTCATTACAATGCGCCAAGTTGTTTTATGCTTTAGGTTTTTGATATTTGAGATTCGAGCCAAAGCTCGAGTATTACACAAATTTATCAAGGCTAGATTAACAACCACGACCTCAGCTCGGCTCAACTCATATCTGCCCTTACTTTTGGCCATATACACCATACACTAATTCCTTTTATTCCATTGAAGAAGGATATGATCCAAGTTGGAGGAGTCAAAAGATGAGTTGAAATCAATAAAAGATTGTAGGTTGAGGCATTAATTAGATATGATTGCCTCGAATTTGATAAGAATTATTGTCTACCTTGTATTTATGGAAAAAAAGTATTTTCTTGCAGCCAACCAAAGCAGTTAAATTATTAAGTTGGTTTATTTATTTATTTATTTTTGATAAAATAGTAGGATTTTTGGAACTAGACGGAGGCACGTGGCTTTATGATAAGAACATTAATGAAGCTAGCCTTCCTTATGTCAGTAGAACTTTTTGACTCTATGTTAAAATGAAGCATAGAATTGAGCAGTCTCTGCATCAAAAGATGAGAGAATCTAAGTTGACGCGGAAATTGAATAAAAATGAAACCAAAAATGTTTGAAGGATGATACCAATGACTGCATTGTGGGTGGACTTATCATTGAGCAAATTGTATGAATCATATAACTAAACAATAAAGGGGAAACAAACCTTTATTGTGCAATATCTTAGGCCATTGCTTGGTAGGTAGTAGAAGCTCACGCCGATAGAAATCGAAATGGGGTTCAGATCTGTGGGGATGCCTACTCCTGTAACGGAAGGATGAAATATTAACGGCTTCCCCCCCTCTCCTTTTAAAAAAAAAAAAAGGAATAAGAAAAAGCTCTTTGACTTAATAGTGTTGCTTTATTAGCTTTATGTTGGATCTGGTACTTGTTCTTAAATGTTTTTGAAATTATATTTATGCATGTGTTGTAACTCCCAGTTTTTTCTTTTGGCAGATGAAGACAGGATGTGTGGCTCTTGTTTTATGTTTGAACATTAGTGTTGATCCACCTGATGTAATAAAGATATCTCCCTGTGCAAGAATGGAATGCTGGATTGGTATAATCATCAGTACTTGTTGGAGTCATTACTCTTAGCCCTAGATGTGTAATAATATTGTTTTATTTTGGTCTATATTCTGATACTGGAAGTTTCCAGTCACTTCCATGGTCTATTGTGTATCTGCCTATGCACTTCTCAGTACATCTTTCTGCAGAGACCTGAACAACAGACAATTTCATACTAATTATTTGAGAGGTGATACAGTGATCAATTGGCAGCTTCTTAGTGACAGTTTCTTTTGTCTGTTTTTTCACCTGAGAACAGATTTCATTGTATCATCAAATATACGGTTGGTTTTAGATTTATTGTCCATATCTGTGCTAATCTTTCAGGATCTTATGTTCTTTGGTTCATTTTGTGTGCTTAATAAGATTGATTATGTGTGCTTGATAAATATATATATGCATTTGTCAACCAATTGAACAATTTTGAAACATGATTTAGGCATGAATTTTTATTTTTTAGATGTTGATCCTAGAAGTTACTTGAGTAGTTTTAGTCATGTTTCAAGCCTTACTTCTACAAAATGGATTAGATTTCATGTAGCTGATATTCTGATACACACTATGAACTCTATATAGAAGGTGAATATTTGATGCCCTGTTTTGTGCCGTTAGCCATTGGTTAAGGTGGGTCATTATGATGGGAAGCAGTTGCCTATCTCTTCAGTCTAATGCAGGAACACCAGGGATTAGTTTTTGATATGCCTTTTTCATTGCCTTCTGCTTTTCTTCTTCTTATTCTTCTTTTTTTTTTTAAATATTTTTTTTTGGTGTCTCACTCACATTTGTGATCTGAAGTCACAAAGAAAATGTGCCCTTTTATGGGGTGGCAAGGATATAACATTTTTCCCATGTGCTTCTCTTATTTGCTTAGACTGTTGATCAGTTGACTTGTTGATCGGACTAGTTATTTAGGGTCTTCTCTTTCTTTTTATTCTTATTTTTTAATTAACCATGCCTATGCGGTTGTTTTTCTGCATTCCTCATATTAGGCCGATATGCTGTAGAAGACCTCTTCTCGGTGCTTAAAATTGTGGCTTCTACCAAAAATTTGGATCTGTTGCTTTTCCTCTATATTCATGTCTCTCAAACGATAATTGTATTTATAGCAGAGAAAAGGAAAAGTGAGAGCTGCATTTATGTTCTGTTTTATGAATTTTGAAGGGGATCAACATCACTTGGTTATCTACTTGAGCTTCATCTTTTCATCTGTTCTTTAATTCAACTCTGTTTCCTGGTCTCAAACATTTCCCCTTTCATTAACCTTATGGTCTCAGTCACAATGCATAAAGAAAAAAGATGACTGTTTCTTCAACTTTAAGAGAGCAATCAACGTTTGATTCATTTCATTGATCTTGTATTTTCTCTTTCTGCAGATCCGTTCTCTATGGCGCCTCAAAAGGCTCTTGAAACAATTGGGAGAACCTTGAATCAACAGTACGAGAGGTGGCAACCTAGGGTGAGAAAATTCTTGCTTTGTAATTGGTCAATTATTTCTTTAACAAGGCAAGACTTCATTTGAAATTACAATTTTAACAGGCTCGCTACAAGATTCAGTTAGATCCTACCGTGGAGGAAGTGAAGAAGCTTTGTACTACATGTCGCAAATATGCCAAGTCTGAGAGAGTTCTGTTTCACTACAATGGACATGGTGTGCCCAAGCCAACTGCTAATGGTGAAATTTGGCTATTCAACAAGGTCTTTAACTGATCCTGGACACTTTCCATGCAATTCATTGCCTGAATACATGTTTTTATCTGACTTGAGTCATTCCATGCAGAGTTATACCCAATATATCCCTCTGCCTATCAGCGACCTTGATTCCTGGTTGAAGACACCATCTATATATGTGTTAGACTGCTCTGCTGCAGGGATGATTGTCAATGCCTTCATAGAGGTATTAGTGGTTTCTACTGTCACTTTATAAATGGGCATGGCATTTGTACTGCCATGATTTATAAAATTTTGGTCAGTAATATCAGTTCTCTGGTGGTTGATGTTATTGTCTCATTTTTTGTTTAGCTCCAGGACTGGACTGCTTCTAGTTCCTCGGGATCTTCTGCGAGGGATTGTATACTGCTCGCAGCCTGTGAAGCGCATGAGACTCTTCCTCAGAGTGCAGAATTTCCTGCTGATGTGTTCACGTCCTGTCTCACAACACCCATTAAGATGGCTTTGAGATGGTGACCAGTTGTTCTTAATTATTGTTTGTTTGGTCATTAGTTTCACGTTTTATTTTGTTAGTCTGCTCACTTTGTCTAAGACTACTAATGTGGTAATTGTGTCACTTTTCAATGGTAGTGCATATTTGGATCCCGTATCTGATTCTCTTGTCATTTTCATTTCATGAGCCTCTTAGTTATGTTTTTTTTTTAACTTTGTCTGCGTTTATTATATTTTTGTGAGATGAGCATATAATTGGGTATCTCATGAATTATTACCCAAATGACGCATCTTTGGCCATTAGTGCGCCCTTTTTCTAAGAGACAGGTATTCTTGAGAAAGAGATTAAGCTATTGTCTTCCATTTGGGAGGATGGGCAAAAGCTTGTCACAACCAAATGGCAGTTTCGTTGCCCCTCCTAAAAAAAAGCAACGTCTCATTTAGTATTACTTGGTAATTAGTTTTTGACAATGTTATCTGGATCGTGGGTTGCATTGGTACGTGGTATGATTACAGGTACATGGTATGACACTTTTTTAGATACGCGGTACGATGGAGGTAGGTTTAGCTGGTACGGTATTTTGGATCACAATTCGTTTTGGAACTCTTATGTAGATCATTTTACCTACTATACAACATTGTATTTTGCAGAATATTCATAAACACTGAGTTAGTTACCATTTATCTTATAGTTTAGCTTAATTTTCTATTATCTAAAATAATATATAATTATAAATCTATATACATGTAATCAATTAATATGTATTTTGTATTTGTACTACATGTTCAAAAGCGAATTGATTTAGGGTTAGTATTACAATTTGGGATCGTTCATTTTGGTGATTTGGATTGCAAACCCACTTCATTTGAGATTGATGTACCTAGATTGTGGGTCGTCAAGGGTTTAGTGAATTGTGATAATCATGATTTTTGATAAGCAATACTTTTTCAGACAATGAATTTCATTAAAGAATGCTGTGGTTGATAAGTTTTTTGAGGAGTTCTAAACTTGCCTGGGTGTTAATCGTTGTTGATAGCTTAAGACTGGTTTTGTTGGATTGATTATTCCTTAATTTACTGTGGGAGTTCATGCTAGAACTCCTAGTACGAGAAGATGATCAAAATTTTGTTTCGGCACATTTGTTTTGATCACCTAAGAAACAGGAACATTTCACAAATAAAACAAAAACGAATAAAAAAGTCGAAATTTATTTCTAAAACATTTACCGATAACGTGTCGAAACATCGTGAAAAACCTTAAAATATTATAAAACACCTTGAAGTATTGAAATTTTAATTCAATCATTGATTCGTTTTGGTCTCCTAGGAAACGAAAATGTTTTGGTCATTTTGAAACAAAATTTTGATCCTTAGTTCAAGGTTGAGGTGGCTTTTGCTATGCCAGTCCGTGTCATCTGCACATGAGATTGAATGGTTGTCTATCCATGAAAGATTAGACTTATTTGTTTATTGTTTTGTGTCTTTACATGTTTCTCTTTCAGTTTAAATTGTACAATTAGATTTTATTAGCTTTGATTAAACAGTTGACTCCAAGTTAAACAATTGGTTGGAAAACATGTTTATCCCGGGCGAAAGTCACTTATGAATTTGAGATTCTTAGCTCTAAATAAGCCTAGGTCTAGAACAAGAATCAAAATTTCGTTTTGGTGGATTGCTTCGGTCACTTGGGAAATGGAAACGTTTCGACGTGTTTCAGAAACATTTCGACCCGTTTCGAAAACATAATGAAAAAAATAAAAAATTTAAGAATTATTTTTTTAAAATATTGATTGAAATATATCAAAATATCTTGAAATACTTTAAAACATTCTAAAACAATTGTACAAATGCATTGAAATATTATAAAACATCTCGAAATATTATGGAATATTTCGAAATATTAGAATTTCGATTCTATGATTGATTCGTTTCGGTCTCTTCGGAGACGGAAACGTTTCAGACGTTTCGATTGTTTCAAAACTATATTTTGATCCTTGGTGTAGAAATTAATCTATCTACTCCGTTAGTGCCAATAGGTGACATAGGGGAAGAAGCGCTACACCCAATGATCACCAACATGTAAAATTTGTCATAAATTACGCCTTCACTTATCAGAATTAACACGAATGGTTGGGTCTAGGAACATGCATCTCGTTTGTACTTTGGATACATGTATAACCCTTAAAAACTGTGGAACTGCCTAATCCTATAAATGTTGAGATTAAAAAAATTGTTGGACTTATCATTTCTATCTGTCTGATCCGATTGTGAGTTAATCAAATAGTTGCTCATGTGGTCCTGAAATTTTATGGATCTGGTTACTTGAAAATTTGCTAGTAAAGTTGTTTGTGTTTTAGCATTTTTTTTCTTTCTTGTCCCTTTATTCATTGTATTCTGTGGTACGGCTTGAACCTTAGCTTGGAGGTGATTTTGGTCTATGGAAACTTTTAGACATCTTTATTTATTGCCTTGGTTTTATTGTTCATTTTTTGAAGGCTGATGTCATTGGTGTCATGACTTATCCTTCACAAGTTAGGAAATACTCTATATGAATTTGCTGAAGGTTTGTTGTAAACTTTGTTAATATTTTGTGGCAATCCTTGTTACTTCTTTGCTGGTAGGCAATTGATGAAACTGCAAGTATAGGTAATTATTTATAGTATCAATTTATTGCTTCTACTCTCACATTAGGTTTGAGAAACCTTGATTATATATTTTAGAAGTCCTTGCTTATGATCTATATGTGTGCATATTTGTATAGGTGACATGAGTATTGTTCAAAATGCAAATGTTGGGATACTTAAAAAAATGCAGATGTTGGGGTGGATGTGTAGAAGCGAATGAGGATGCGAGCCAGGTTGGAGTGTTGCTAAGACAAGGGAAAGACTGAAAAAAAGATGCTTGTAGTAATGAGGAAAGACATGAAAAAGTACGATTTAACCAAAATTGTGGCTTCATAATAGAGGTTTTTTGCAATCCTTGAATTTTCCTGTAATCCTTAATGGTAAGTCTACGGTTAGGTTCAAGGTGTCTTGATGACTTAGATAGGGTGATCATGTACTGCTAATCATTTTCACTTTGGTGGTGGATGGATCGAGTAGATTAGTTATGGGGGCAAAGAGATATAATTTGGTGGAGAAATTTGTAATTGAGAGGGCAATCTATTTTGCATTTACTATTTGTTGATGTTTCCATATTCTTTTCATCATATGATGAGGAAATTTTTTTGAATTTTGAGAAAGTTGATGTGTTTGGAGTAGTCTCAGCATTTAAAGTTAATATGAATAAAAGCCATATTTTGGAATAAAATCTCATTGTGATAAGATTGTTAGATTGGCTACGGTAATGGCCTCTAAAGTACTTAGGCTACCTTTGGGTGGTAATCCATTGATTTCGAACTGACAAATGTTTTCTTAGTTTTAGAATGTTAAGGAGGGAAAAAAAAGGTTGGAGGGGTGGAAGAGTGTGTTTATTTGAGAGGGGGAAGGTTAACTTTGGGTCAGCTGGTCTTGGCTAGAATATCTGTTTATTTTATGTCTCTTTTTCAGATTCTAGACAAGGTGGCTGGAAGAATTGAAAGGTTAGAAATTTTCTGTGGTACGAAGTAGAAGGTGCTAAAAAGATAATTTGTTTTGTTGGGAGGTGATATTTAGATCTAAAGTCAAATGAGGTGTATTGGTGGCCTTAGTGCAGAAATGGTTATACAGCTCTCTGTTGGAATGAAATTCACTTTGGAATTTGTTTAGCAAAAGCTAATTGGATTACATCCAATGGATGAGATGCGAATTGGGTTGAGAGGGAAGTTACAGCTACCCATGAAAATTTATTTCCCAAGGGTTACCTAGGTTTTCGCAATGCATTAAATATGTTGTGGGAGATGGGTTGAGAACCAGGGTTTGGGAGGATGTGTGGCTTGGAGGGGTGTCATTTTCATGTTCATTTTCGTGCCTTTATTGCAGTTCTCATTCTCTTGGTGTGTCAATTGCATCTATAACGTGCTTTAGTTCTCATTCAATCTATTGGGACTATGATTCCACAAAAATCTTGGGGACAAATGCTTGAGATTTGATTTTACTGATCTAATTGCTTAGTGACTATAATTTGAATCATGGTTCATTTGGTTGAAGATGTTGGGTGATTGGTTCTCCAGGTACTAATCTTTCTTTGGATCTCTGGTTTTTCCTTCGTGACCACTCTGTTCCCCATCTTTGATGATTTGGAATACTAAAGTGCCTATTAAGGTGCACGCTTGTACATGGATTATTTTAAGTTTACGTATCAACATTACTTTGATTGTTTATCATGGTTTCGTAGCTGTTGTTCGCGTCATCTTGTGGTTTTTTTTCTTATTTTATATCTCTATTCAAAGAAATGATTGGAATCAGGCATTATTGCTTATGGTTATGGTCTGTAAGAATTTGCAAATTTTTGTGTTTTTTTTTTCTGGCTTGTCCTCATGGTGTGCACTGTGCAGTTTATATCTTGTTAGATTTTAGTTTTGAAGTTTCTCATACTTTGTTTTCTCTTTAGAATTGCTGCTGGAGTTTCCAACATTATGTGAAATTAATGCATTAATGGTTCTGTTGGTTGGCTGCTTGCTTATGGTGTGTTTTTGTCATCTTGTGAATACCAAACGTGAATGGATTGATTGGGCCTGCTTATTTTCTGAGTATCATGTTCTGTTTTCCAGGTTCTGCACTCGGTCATTACTTCGTGAGTCGCTTGATTATTCCCTTATAGATAGAATTCCTGGCCGCCAAACTGACCGAAAAACTCTTCTTGGAGAATTGAACTGGATTTTCACAGCTGTGACCGATACAATTGCCTGGAATGTTCTCCCACATGGTACTGAAAGAAAGATGCTTTCCATCATGCAGTTCTTATGGTTTGTGTCACACATTGATTTCTCTTTTGCAGAGTATTTATTCAATGTTGTGTTCTGCAGATCTTTTTCAGAGATTGTTCCGGCAAGATTTGTTAGTTGCCAGTCTGTTCCGAAATTTTTTACTAGCTGAGAGAATTATGCGTTCTGCAAATTGTTCACCAATTTCATATCCAATGTTGCCGCCCACCCATCAGCATCATATGTGGTAGCTACTGGGGATACTTGTCTAGATTAGTCTGATATTCATTTACTTTTTCCTCAACCTGTGTTACCCCATTCCCTGTAGGGATGCATGGGACATGGCTGCTGAAATCTGCCTTTCTCAGCTTCCAACTTTGGTTGATGATCCCAATGCAGAGTTCCAGGTGTGTTTTGTTTAATGTCTTCTTTATTATGGTAAGTTTAGAGGTTGACACAATCATCTAGAACATCCATGGATGTGCTGTTTAAGCGTGCTATAGTTTGTGATAGATTCATCTCAGTACAAAGTTATCTTTGTTTTGTTTCAGCCAAGTCTTTTTTTTACGGAGCAGCTGACTGCTTTTGAGATGTGGCTTGATCATGGATCGGAGCATAAAAAACCACCAGAGCAGTTGCCCATTGTTCTTCAGGTGTGGTGGGTCTTGTCATAGTACTTATAAATTGTGGGTTTGGTTATTCCTTCCAGATTATGGTGGTTTTTAGTAAATTTTCTGGAATTTAGATGATGATTTCTGTATCTATATATGAGTCCTGATTCTTTAATTTTTTAATGAAAATGGTCGGGGAAAGATATTTGGTATTTATTACCATAAATTGGCCCTTATGATTTCATTGTTACTCACTATTCGGTTCAAGGCATGCTATGGGAATTTGATTTGTTCAGGTCCATATGTTTGTAGGAGAGTCTCTTTTGAAGATTCTAGTCTCCTAAATATAATTGAAGATAAATGACCTACAACCTGGATCTTTCTGATCACAATTATTGGCGGTGATCAGTGGAAAGTGCATTTTGCCATGGTCAAAATTCAGTTTTTATGATATTGCTTCGAATGGTTAGCTTATGGCAGATGGTTTGTATTCATTGTTCTTGTTAAGATTTGGAACAACCAGTGTTTTGTTAATCCATTAAAGTGGAAAATTCATTACAGGATGATAGATTGGTGGAAATGTTTATACTGATTGTGGTGATTGAGTGGGTGGTGATAATGAAGGTGGTGATAATTCCAACATTTAGTAAAGGCTAGGCTCTTGAGTAGACATCCTTTGCAGCAGCAATATTGTTGGTTGTGTTGCAATAAAGAAACTATATTAAAAACAAAAATTCCATACATGAAGAACAAGAGGTCCTCCAAAAGATGACAAAAAGGATATTAACAAAGTGACATAAGAGGAAAAAATAGATTGCTTCTCACAAATGGATCTCTAATCTACTCCGATATAAAAAAATAAAAAAAGTTCCAAAAAAATGAGAAAAAACCGAAACCCTAAAGGAAGTCAAGAACCAAATTCTTTCCAACAAATCCTTCTCATCTTCAAATGGTTGCATTGCTATGGTTATCATTAGAATCTTGAAGGAAGGATATGGGCTCACTTAAATCCCACTGAGTAGATTTTAGATTTGCTTCTGTTTTACCATAATTAGCTTCTTTACAAAAAAAAAAAAAAAAGAACCACAGCCCCAATTCCCTTTGAACACTTCACCATGGTTGGTCCTTGTGATAATTTTGTTCTTCTAATTTTGGGCTTCTTTCTTAGGTTTTACTTAGTCAATGCCATCGTTTTCGTGCTCTGGTGCTTCTCGGAAGATTTCTCGATATGGGGCAGTGGGCTGTAGATCTGGTATTTATTCTTGGCTTTGCTGTTGCATGTCATTGTTTTGGTCTGGTTACATAGTGTCCATGGAATGCCATTTATAACATATTTGAAATGGGTATTATTTTCTTGTAGGCCTTGTCTGTAGGAATATTTCCTTATGTTCTAAAGCTGTTGCAAACAATTACTCCAGAGCTTCGGCAAATTCTTGTTTTTATATGGACAAAAATTCTTGCACTTGATAAGGTATACTTACTTGGCTATGCGACTTTATGGCTGAATCCTGTGTAACCATTTCATGGAAGTTCATTGTATCTAAGGTGTTCTAGGCTTTTTCTTATGCTTAATTCCTTCCTTTCCCTGGCATTGATTTTATTAAAGTCTTGCTTTGTGTGGTTATAGTCATGCCAGGTTGATTTGGTAAAGGATGGTGGGCACACATATTTTATTAGGTTTCTCGATAGCATGGAAGCTTATCCAGAACAGCGGGCAATGGCTGCATTTGTTTTGGCAGTCATTGTAGATGGGCACAGACGGGGTCAGGAAGCTTGTATTGAAGCTGGTCTTATACATGTGTGTCTGAAGCACCTTCAGGGTTCAGCTTCAAATGAAGCACAAGCTGAACCTTTATTTCTTCAATGGCTTTGTCTGTGCCTTGGAAAGTTGTGGGAGGATTTTATGGAAGCACAGATCATGGGTATACAGGCTGATGCCCCTGCTATATATGCTCCTCTACTCTCTGAGCCCCAACCGGAGGTTTTCCTTGTTTCTTTGTAATCATGTACTTTTTTCAATAGATGCATGCCTTTTGAGTTCTTGGATTTAATCTATACATACCCTTTATTTCAGTAAGTACTTTATTTCAGGTTAGAGCTTCGGCTGTTTTTGCACTGGGCACCCTGCTTGATGTTGGATTTGACTCGTCGAGGGATGGTGTTGGAGGAGATGAAGAGTCTGATGATGATGAAAAAGTTAGGGCTGAAATTAATATTGTTAAGAGCCTTTTAAATGTTGTTTCTGATGGAAGTCCGTTGGTCCGGGCTGAGGTTGCTGCAGGTATGTGGTGACTCATGATTTGTGTCTTGGATGACCATTTCATGCACTAGAAATGTTCATTGCTTACGCAAAGTGGATGGGCTGTTAGTATTTTTTATTGTTGGTATTATGTGGGTGACTAAAGAAGTGTTTTAATGTGTTCCCTCTTAAACACTGAATATTGGTGACACATGAATTATAGACATGAATTAATGCATTTATTTTGCCCACATAATTGCCGTCATATGTAATGTGGTATTCGGATCGTGGAGCCTTTCACACAAGCTTAATGTTCATAGATGTGTGTAGATTATTGATGAGTGAGGTCTGCAACTAGCATGGGCCTAGTCGGGTGGCTTCAAGTAGCATCCGAGAGTCTCTCTCTCTCTCTCTCTCTCTCTCTTGTAGGATCAAATCCCTCAGGACTGAGGAAAAGAAGGTCTGCAACTTTTGTCGGGGTTATAAATTATTATTTATTTTCTTTGACAGCTCTAGCACGCTTCTCCTTTGGTCACAAGAAGCACCTGAAGTCAATCGCCGCAGCATGCTGGAAGCCTCCACCTAACTCTGTGCTGACTTCCTTGCCTTCGTTCTCCATCAAGGGAACTGGCAGTGGTTATGCTACACCAAATCCATACATGGCACAAGGAAGTATAGTTCCTTCACAAATTGCTCCTCTGTTGAGAGTTGGAGGTGATGCCCCATCAGTGGTCCGTGATGGGAGGGTCTCCACCAGCAGTCCTCTTACTACTGGAATAATGCATGGATCTCCACTGTCTGATGATTCATCTCAACATTCTGATTCTGGCATATTGAATGATTGTGTTAGCAACGGGATTGTTAACCATTCGGGGCCAAGACCATTAGACAATGCATTGTATACACAGTGTGTATCAGCTATGTGTGCTCTAGCCAAGGATCCATCACCACGCATCGCAAGCCTTGGGCGACGTGTACTATCCATTATTGGGATTGAACAAGTAGTGGCAAAATCGGTTAAGTCTACTGGCTACAGTTTTAGGCCTAGTGAATTCACAAGCACCCCAACTGGCCTGGCTCGATCATCTTCTTGGTTTGACATGAATGGAGGTAATGGTTGTTGATATTGTCCTGCTTGCATAACTTAATTGCTGTTCTCTATCTTTAATTCACTGTATTACCATAATTGCAACTTCCACTTTTTGACTATGATGTTATTTACAGCTTCTAATTGTTCTCAAGTGTTTTTATTTTTTGGGATCATGCATTGCTCAATTTCGAGCTGTTTTAGCAGGACATTTGCCTCTGACATTTAGGACTCCTCCAGTTAGTCCTCCTCGGCCAAGTTACATAACAGGAATGCGAAGAGTTTGTTCTTTGGAGTTCAGACCACCACACCTAATAAACTCTCCAGACTCGGGTTTAGCTGATCCTCTTTTAAATTCTGGTGGATCTTCTGGGGTTTCAGAGCGCAGTTTTCTTCCACAATCAACAATTTACAATTGGAGTTGTGGTCACTTCTCAAAGCCACTTCTTACTCCAGATGATAGCGAAGAAATAATGGCTAGAAGAGAAGAGAGGGAAAAATTGGCCCTGGACTACATTTCAAAATGCCAGCACTCAAGTCGGTCCTCATAACTTATGGGTCTTCAGTTCTTTGTTTTACTAGCTTCCTGATCTTTCCTTTGATAACTTATTTTATGTTTGCTTTTTTATTTCTTTGTCAGCCGTTAGCAAGCTACATAATCAAATTGCAAGTTGGGATACAAAATTTGAGACAGGTACAAAAACGACGTTGCTGCATCCCTTCTTCCCAGTCGTGATTGCTGCAGATGAGAGTGAACGGATCAGGTAGCCTATTCCCTCCCCCTTTAGAATTTTGTTGCAGCACACTCATTTTGTCCTCAAAAATATGATGCAGTATGTTGTCGTGATTGCAAAATGGCGGAGCCCATAGGTCTTGGTTTTACACAATGATGGATTTATGTTGAAATCTTGGCTTTCCATGGAATCTGCTGCACCTGAAGGAAGTAATCAATTTCAGATGGGTGCTTCAAAGTAAAAACAGAAAGTCTAAGAAAACGTTTTTGATCAGAAGTATTTTAGGGATTTAATATAAGAATAAAAGTTGAGAAACTTGATCAAGCAACAAATTTGAGAAGTCAGTTGCAATATTTGGTCATAGTTAGGATCAAATTTGAATGGAAACCATGACTGCGATTGAAACAATTAATTTCACGGCGAAGGGGAGATATGATAAAATTTAGAAGGTTGCAACAGAGAGGGCTACTTGTTTTACCTGTTTGTGCCTCCCTTTAGTTGGGATAGGGGATGGTTTGGGGACAGCCTTCTAAAGCCTGGGCTTTTTTGTTGGTTCAGGGTGGGAACTAATTCCTTTCTCATTTCTTAACCTAAATTGCATATGTTGCTTTAGTAGGAGAGCTATGCTGCCTTTCTTTTCGAGGCTTTTAGTTGAACATTCCACAAATCGCTGTTTTATTGAATGGAAGAGACTCAGCCTGTTTGTTTGTGCTGCTTGTTGACCACTCTTGTGTACCTGAGGTTTTTCCCCTAGAATTTCCTCTTCCAATTGACCAATTGGGTGTCTCTGAGAGGGAGACCTGAGTTGCGGCAACAGTTTCAATGCATGTTCTCAATTTGAAGTTGGGAGGCTTGCTGCTGTGTCATGCTTTGGATGTGGGGAAGGAGCTGTTTGGAAGTTTAACTGTTCCAAATGCAGCATTGTCTCCTTTTTCCTTTTAGTTGCAATTGAAATTTTTCCTGGAACGGGTATGAGAACCTGGTGCACCACTTATTGTAAAATGTTGTGCACTATGCATGGACTTCTATCTGTAAGTAAGGCAGTTAAAATACTTCAGGTCCGTCATATATACGATGGTTGTGAACCCATTGAAATGTAGAACACTTTGAATTATCTAAGAATGTACCTTTCCACTATTTACATTGCCAAGTTTTAAATGAGAGGGTTTCATTCACAGAGGCTAGAAATTTAGAGCAACAGAGAAGAAGTGTGGAAGAAAATGATTTGAAAAACATTATCTGAATATTTAAAAAGCACTCTATAATCTCAATAAAGGTTAAAGGGGTGTTTTCAACTGAGAATATGTGTCTTGTTAGATTTCAATTCAATTTGTATGATTCTACAACAAAAATATGAGTTCTGGAGAGATTTGAGTAAAGATATTTTAGATCACTAAATGAGTATTCTGAAAGTAAGATGTGAGATGTTCCAGAACAATCCCTACCAAATGCAACTAACTAGGAGATTAGTGTTTTATCCCAAGTAATGTCGTGAATTATTTGAAGTTTGTGGGCTTCCTGTGTCTTCTATATGCTTCTCATTATTCTCCGCTTTGTGACCACTATTGTATGTCACAGCATTGACCATGTAAGAGAGACATTGTAATTAGCAGCATCGAAATGTAAATTGAGTACTTTTCCTGGGGTCACGAGTCCCACTCCTATATGGTTAGATATTAGAGGTATTAGAGGCTCTTCTGCATGAAATTGGATGTGCAAATTTTGTTTTTTTAAACTTTAGTCAGAGTCCTTTGTTCGGTCTCATTCCACTTCCTTTCTTACTTTGCATTATGTTTCTGTTGCTTGATGCTTGTATCTTTCTAGGGTGTGGAATTATGAAGAAGCTATCCTGCTCAATAGTTTTGAAAACCATAATTATCCGGACAGAGGAGTGTCAAAGCTTTGCCTCGTGAACGAGCTTGATGACAGCTTGCTTCTTGTTGCTTCAAGTAAGTCCCTTACTGCAGTGATTGACCAGTTGACTTTGAAGATACTTTAACTAATCCTGTTTGTGCTGTGGTTTTTTGGCGTAGGTGATGGTAATGTCCGCATATGGAAAGATTACACTATAAAGGGTAAACAGAAGCTGGTCACTGCATTTACGTCAATCCAAGGTCATAGACCTGGTGTGCGTAGTGTGAATGCTGTTGTGGATTGGCAGCAGCAGTCCAGTTATCTGGTATATTCGTACTCTATGATGTTATATTCACTGTATATGTATGTAGAATATCTATGCATAATTCTATATAAACAAGTTTGTGTGTACACTAACATCTCAGTAATGGTGCTGCGACCAGTTTATGTAGAATATCTATGCATAATTCTATGTAAACAAGTTTGTCTGTACACTAACATCTCAGTAATGGTGCTACAACCAGTTTACTTCAGGTGAAATTTCCTCAGTTATGGTTTGGGATCTGGATAAAGAGCAACTTGTTAATACTGTCCCCACATCGTCAGATTGCAGCATTTCAGCTTTGGTGTGTTTTGCTTCATCTTTGGCCTTCATCATATCATTATGTTGTTGATTTATTGCCATTATTATTTATTTAACTTGGTTTTCCCATTTAATTTTCCTGTTGGGACTTGTATCTTGGTTGGGTGACTACAAAAACCATCATCATGACTCTGGGAATTTTGATTTTTCTTAACCAAATTATTCCAGACAAAAAAAAGAAGAAAAAAAAATGAATGTACTGGTAAGAAATTTGGCTGTACAAGATAAAATTAATTGTTTACAGTGGTGTTCAAACAAACAAAAATATATTGACTATAGGAACTTTAAATCTGGAACTATTTGAGTTTTCATTATTAAGGGTTTTATGCCGCTGTCTCTTTTCTTTACCTTAAGCTATGATGTATGGCTGAGATTGGGGCTTTTTAGTGTCTAAGATTTATGTGTCAACCATATTATATTAAACTTCTCGTCATCATTTTATATTTGACTTGTAATAAAATATCGTAATAGACTTGTGATCATTTTTTTAAATTTTGCTTTGGCCATCATTGTCCTCTGAGAACATTACCCTGAGAAGCATGGGGGTCAAGATTACTTGAACTTTTATCTCATCAATCAGGTCGCTCCGATGAAAAGTATCGGCATGGTTTCTGGCATGCGTTTCAGCAATGTTAAGTACGACTTCCCATACTTTGGTGGGTGTCATGTATCATCATGCCATAGCAAAATGTTGGCTGTCTAATTGGGCTGTTGGTTTTTTTCTTTTTTCGGTTACAAATTTATGTTGCCACATTAAGTACTAGTTGTATGCTATCTTCTCTTGACTGTTCCTGTTGATGTCAATTTTTCAATATAACTGATGGCTACTTTTAATATGCTTGTAGTCTGCTTCTCAAGTTCATGGTGGTCAGTTTGCAGCAGGCTTTATGGATGGTTCTGTCAGGCTATTTGACATTCGAACGCCTGATATGTAAGCACTTGTTGAATATTCTCTGCTAAAAAAATGTGCCTGTGATGAGTGAACCAATTCTTGCCAAGGATCAACAAGGCAACGCTTTCGCCCTTTTTTGTGGCAATATGTAGGATTTTCCCTGGGGATTTTCCTAGTGTCAGGCATTGAAATGTGAGGAATCCTTATTCAAAATTAATCATTACCATCCAACCAGTTATTTTATAGTTACTGAAATTTATCATTATTAGGTGCATGCAATCTTTTTGATTGGTTTGTTAGACTTCCTGTTCAGCTTATTTTAAAGAATCAGCATCCGCTCTTATAAATTATCATGCATCTTTTCTTAAGAGGTCTGGAAATGGTGTTGCCCTCTCTTTGGTGTGTAAGCCAGAGTTGTATATAATGTTTCAATTTGGATGGAGGAGGCTCCTAATTTCAACAAAGTCATCATCGAGTGCTTCTAGGAAACGGAATAACCTTCATAATTCTTGAAAATTCTCTCTCTCTCTCTCTCTCTATATATATATATATATATTCATTCAATCATTGGTTGCGATTCAGGCTTGTGTGTACAACACGACCGCACACCCAAATCATACAAAAAGTTGTTGGGATTGGCTTTCAACCTGGACTTGAACCAGCAAAGGTAAAATAAAACACTTCTGTATTACGTTCTTTTAGGTGAGAAGTTCATATTTTTCCTAGTCTTCCAATGGTTGCAATTGTGGATTACATGTCAAACTAATGATTTAGGCATGTGTTTGATTGACTACTTGTTTGTTTTCAGATTGTCAGTGCATCTCAGGCTGGTGACATTCAGTTCCTTGACATCAGACATCACAGGGATGCCTACCTTACAATTGATGCTCACAGAGGCTCTCTTACAGCTTTAGCTGTTCACCGACATGCACCCCTTGTTGCCAGTGGCTCAGCGAAACAGCTAATCAAAGTCTTCAACCTTGAGGGCGAACAATTAGGCACCATTCGATACTACCCAACCTTCATGGCCCAAAAGATAGGTTCTGTAAGCTGCCTTACCTTCCATCCTTATCAAGTACGGCTTGCTGCTGGTGCTGCAGATGCTTGTGTCTCTATCTATGCTGATGAGATCTCTCCACCTAGATGATTGCACATTGTTGTCTGTCTGAAAGCTTCTTGTCTGGAAGTAGGAGGAATTCCTGAACTCGCATTGCATCTTCTCCAAAATGATACTGTGGATGCAAATCAATCAAGTTTGATAGACTCTGCAGTTCAAGTTCCTCTCTGCGACAGAAGTGTCCACAATTACAGGTTGGGCAAACTATATGGAAGTTGTATGGTATATATTCGTTAAGCCTCCAGTGTAGAGGGTCACACAAGATGGGATGAATTCCACACGTTCCTTGGAGGCTTTGGCAAATAATGTCTTTGCATAGGTTAAAAAAAGGTGTAAATAGTTGCAATTCCTTTTTTTTTTTTTATTTTTTTTTGTGGCTGTTGTTTCCTTTGTCAATGTGTGTTATTTCATATTTTCATGTTTGGTTTTGTCAAAACAGCTAGTCTTTCATTAATATAATTTAAGTGTTGCCATTTTTTTTTCCCAGTGGCCATGGTTTATGATATCTGAACAATAAAAGGAGCACAACCTGGCCTCAATATCTTGTTTTGAATTCGTACAGCAGATTTTGGTTACAATTTGGAGATAACGAGTATCTTACCTTGTTGATATTAACTCTGGCAGTCTGTTTTGTTTCGAAATTAATATTCTAGTTTGTCAGATTAGTCGTCGGTTAAAACGACACCATTCTCTTTCTAGAGCAATCATAGGGCAAGGTGGTTTTTTTTTTGGTAACCTCTGATCAGGTTAGGCCAGTGTTTACAATTTACCCTGATGTCTTTCAGGAAATTGTGATCGACATTCTGGAAGAAAGTTGCTGGCACTCGACGTCAGAATGGGGGCAATGTGGGAGGAGTAATACAAGGTTCATATACTGCAGCATATCATAACACGCATTAAACTCGGCCACACTGCCTGCCTGTGGATTCATGAGAAACAACAATGTAGCTTTACGCTCGGGTAAAACGAGCAGATTCAAACGTAAGCAGCAAAAAGCCAAGAATGAAGAGAGACAACAGACATCAATAAATCTCATTCATTATTGGCACAGAAATATCATTTACCAGTTGCAAGTAAACTCAAAAGATTCCAATACAGAATGTGACAACACAAGGAGTCAAAACCCAACTAATGAGTGGATTTTGATGTATTTAGATTTGAAGACAAAATAATAGCATGGACTACACAAATGATGATGCCAAGCTTATGATGAATGCACGCAAAAGGAAGAAAAAAAACTGATATACAGCATATTGACATGAATCAGAATCAACCCCCCCCCCCCCCCCCCCAACTTTTGTCTCTCTCCCTGCATGAAATTTCAGTACACGCGGAGAAACAAGCAATGTTGAAGCAAAATTCACTTCCTTCCACCCACCATACTTTGGCTGTTAGTTCCCGATAAGCTTGGAGACATATTGCTTGCCATTTTAAACTTTCCATCCCCATTGCCAAGAACGTTAAGATCTTCAAATAATCTGTACGATGGAATGAAGGGTTTGGGTCCTGCTGCAGGGGCACTGATCCTAGGGCTGGAGCTCACCCATCCATCTCCATTGATAGCTGACTCATTGCTTCCTCTTGCAGGGAACGAGTTGACTTGCTGCAAGGGCCTGGCCCCTTGCAAAGGCATGTGTGATGTAGTTGTGTCTTGTGGAGTAGGATATGCATAAGGATTTGTGGATAAGACATTCTGGTTGCTGAAGTAACATGGAGTTGCTGCCCATGGTGGAGGTGGGTAGCCAGATGAATATTGGGGATGATGTGGTTGACGCTGTGATTGCAATTGTGTTTGAGCTTCTGGTTGGGGTTGAGGTTGACTCCGAGGCTGGGCCCAGGGAACAACATACCCGTTCGAACCTACAAGCCCTGGGAATCGAGGATTAATCTGGGAGGTATTAGGAGACCCTCGCGTGGTGGGAGAAACAGGTGGCCGATACATGCTTTGTGTGAAGTCTGCAGGAGTTTGTGGGGTGTGAGGAGAGGCAGTAGTTGTCGATAAGGTGATACTCAAAAGGTCAATTATATCTTGTTCTTTCGTGGTCCTAACAGGTGCAGGAGGATCTGGCAGAGCTAATGCATTGCTCAGCATTGGGGCTGAGGGTGCTGATATAGACGTCGCATTGTTGCTAGTGTTCACTGAGGTAGCTCCTTCACTGGTTCCTGTAAATGTGCTTTGAGAAGTACTGGACCGTGTTTTGGAATGCCTGCACCCATGAAACAAAATGTCTATTATGAACCAGAGTACAGGGCGTACAACAATGATTCCACCACATAAACTCTAAATAATAACATGGTGTCCCAGGCAAAGGATACAACCAACTTTGAACTGCTCCATTATTTTAATAAATTTGTCTTTAGTAATATACCAATCGTAGATAATCATCCACATATATCCACTAAAATGTAGACAGCTACAGAACAGCGAAGTGACCGGATCATCATCAGTATAAGACCATAGTGTCACGCCGCCGTCTGCTGCAACTTAGTACTCATAGAGGTGAAATTTAAATGATAACTGCAGGAATGTATAAAAAAGAACTTGTAAGTCAAAAGCAACCTTCGAGCTAGCTGTGCAAAATCATCTTCCTCCTCATCCTCTTCCTCAATCTGGCTAGTCGTCAAAGCAAGAACTGGTGCAGAGAGATTAGCATTCAGTGGCGGGCTGGTAACTTCAGTAGGTTTAATGGGGGAGTCCTGTACTTCAGTTGACCGGGGGTTTAAATTTGTTACTTGCCTTGGCAGCGGGGAACCAGAAGCTATAGCATCATGTTTTGCGAGCACACTTTGCAGCTTATCATTTAATTCAAGACCTTGACCAAGAAGTTCTTCATCTCTGCCACAGAATAGAGCAAACTACTGAGAAGTCCACGACATACATGTGCATGAACAAACTTACTGAGGCTGCTATCCTAGAATTGTAGTGAAATGAAAAAAAGAAATACGATTGCTGAATATTTGGTGCAGCGAATCAAGAATAAAAGATAGAGGATGAGAACATACGCAGTTGTAGTTAACATCTGCATCAGCTTCTTCTGGTTGGCACAACACTGGTCAACAAGATCGATGATTATTTCATCTTTTACAGCCTACAAACAAAATGAAAACATGCAATATTTTCAGTAGTATCTTAGCAAGATGATAGATTAGAAGACCAAAATGCACATACCATACGGTCACTTGGAGTCACAGCTTGCAGCATGTCAGCTAAGAGATCCAGAACATTTCGCATGGAATTAATGCTTGATAAACTAGGAGGATGAGAAAAAGAAAATAAATCACAAGTTATAGTGGGACATGAATAAGACAGAAAAAAGCGTGTTCAAAACAAAGTCGAATCGTCACCTTAAATTTTCCATGTCAGCTGCCATGGCTTCATCAAGCCTTGTTGATGAATTGCATGGCATTCCATAACCTGCTTGAGCATGTCTGAGAGTGGAGTGGGTAACAGGTGGCGTAAATATTGGAGTTACATCTGATGAATGCTGGGGAAATTCTACTCCAGAACGCTGGCATGAATTGAGAGACTAACAGTTATTACAAAAAGAAGGGGGAAGGGGGAAGAAAAAAGTCTTGCCTGCCAATTATCATGGATCTTGTATTTAAAAATTGATACATGACTTCCTAAATGTAACATGGACAGATGCAAAATGTAGCATATCGGAGAGTCGGCTCACATTACTATATTGCAAATGATAATAGATAAAGCTGCATGACCTATTGACTCGTCAAATTTCAAAAATATTCTTTTGTGACTTGAATCGCAATATTTTAAGTGAGGGATTTATTGTGCACAAGTACCCAAATATCAACAGAAGACCGTAGCCCACTATTCAACAAGTATGATTTCGGGAACCTATAAGCTCATTATATTATGAGATGGAAAGAAGTCCATCCATTACTGAACAAGGAAAAAATGTTACTGTCAACACAAGCAAGCAACATGCATGTTGAACAAAAGGAGTTGCACCATATCAAATGTATGCTTACCCTCAGTTCATCATAAGCCCAGTAGTATTGTGGATGTTTTCCTCCAGGGCCACCGAAAGCTTCTTGCCAAGAGTCTAGCATTGCCAAGATTTTGTTCCTTACATGCATACCTGTCTGCAAAAGTGCCCCAAATTTTTGTGATTGAAGGTAATGTAGAAGTGCTTAGCAACAGCTAGTTAGGTTATTGAACTTGTAACATAACAAAAAAGCAACAGCAGAAAAGTTAAAATGGTCATCATTACTTGCTAAGAAAACATTCAGCGACATGTAACAGAACTACAACAGAAAAAGGTTGTTGCTAGAAGATAATTAACACCAGATCCACTGAATAGAGGATAATGAGAAAGAACCTTAACACAATCCACAAACAGATAGAGATAAAGATGAGGCTAATGATAAAATCATTGCATTAGATAATAGCAACATCTTGCTATATGATAAGGCACACCAGGTAAGTACAAACCGAACTCGTCATAATTCCACATTGTATATAAGCTCAATAATGATTTACTTTGCCAAGATGTAGCTGGACAGAGAATCTTCAATTATCCCTTTGAAACGGTTTTAGTCGAGCCATCAGACACAGGATAATTACAAAAGAAGTGATAATTTTCTCATCAAAGCCCACTTCACTGGGCCCAAAGTAATTTATTACTGAATATATCCAAGGACAACCTTATCCTACCAGTTTGGTTGGCAGAGCTGGGCAATGTGACGGTGCCACCCCTTCTTAAACATGGTTGCAGGTGCTTAGTTGGAAGTTGTATAAATGATTGGGTGGTTCCCAGTCAAACAGCAGGGGCGGGCTGTTCTCCTTTGTCAACGTCTTGCTTCAGTTGTTGACAAAGTCAACCAAGCCTAACCAAGTGTCACAACATCCAGAGGCTCACTTTGTAAACGCTACAGAAGACTGGGGATAACAAACTTCAGTAGAGGCTCAAAGAGGGGTTTACTAAGCAAAAGGTCAAAGGTGCCTTTGCTATTTATCCTAATATACCACCGAGGGTGGCAGGCAAAGCTGCAAGGGGATTATGTGGCTTTCAGTTTGTATGCAGATTAATCATGTTAAAGTTTCACTTAAATTGACTAGATAAGAAAAACATTCATAACCATTAATGTCATATATTTGCTACACTTTGTCTGTGAAAAAATGCATGAATATTGACTACTATGATGCATTTGTCGAAAAATTCATAAGAGGGTTAGACACAAGACTTACTTAAAAAAGTACTGATTTTCTTTTGTTTTATAATTGTGTGATAATTTTTACATATACTGATAAATTACATATATCACATATATAAAACATAATTATTTATAGAGTGCCCAGATCTCTAACCGCGGTTCTTAGTTGGAAGGAGATGGAGGTCAAAAGTGCACACTCTAACCTCCAACCTATCAGGAGAACTCCATACCATCATTTTGTACTAATACTTTCACTATTTAGCACAGAATGATATCTTTGTCCCATCCCAAGTTGAGACAAGCCACTACTTGCACGAACTTGAGGGGGTCATCTACTGTGTTGACATGAATGTAGCAACAATTTTAGCACGCAACAAGTACTCACACTCAAAATCTTAAATATAAAGAAGAACATGGTGTATATATAAACAGAAGAATCAGAAAACCATAGATAACAAAATGGAACTAAACATTACACTAAAACTGTGAAACAAGTGAAGTGAATAAGAATGCCCAGCACATAATCAAATCAATATATAAGGACGACTTACCTTTTTCTTAACAATTTTGATCATATCTTGCAGTATATTCCTCTCAGCAATTTGAGAATGCACATAATCACCACAGTTCTTCACCATTGTCTCCAGAAGCTAATCAATATATAGGGCACACCATTATTGCACATAATTAGTGGACTTGAGGAAAAATACTAACACAGCCTTCAAACTAGAATCAACTCAAAGCATGAGATAATGGTACAGATGAAGTGTCCGCCAACAAAATATTTCAATCTCAGGTCGGACCTATTCACATGATTAAACCCTACAAATATAACAAAAATATACTGAGGCACCAGTTCCAAAAAAAATACCGTCAAGGCAAGTAGTTGAACTTCAGGGTTCTTATGCTGCAACCTTTTCTTCACAGCTTTGACAACATCTTTTGCTAGCCTGAGAAATTTAACACATGATCATCAAAACTCATGATGATATTTATTCTACTGTTTGCATACTAACATAACATAGAAAATACTTACCCCCCCCCCCTCCAAAAAAAAAAAAAAACACGCACACACGACATATAATAGAAAATAAAGTTCAAACATATAGCAAACGAAATAAGTCAATTGAGTATTAGAAATCAATCAAACCCTACAGAAAAATTCAACACCTTCCAACCCCCTCCTCCCTCTCTATGTTCTCTCCTCTTTCACTATATTGTTAGGTAACAAAACGAGAAGAACTCTACAAGTCCTAATACGTCACCACTGCGAAAAGAAAATTAAAGGATAAAAAATTCAAGGATTGGATTCGAAAACTCTCATTGTAAAGATACTAGAATTCCAAGTAACCTAACAAATAATACATCAAAAAATTAAAAAATTAAAAAAAAAATTCACCATGTACTATTGAACTTTTTAGCACACTCAAGTTATTAAAGATTTTGCTTCATATAATCTCAAAAAAAAGAAAGCATTTTCCTCCCTTCATACACACCAAATCCCGGAATTTACCCATCTCATATCACACCCACACACAAATACATGCATACATACATACATACAGACACATACACATATAATAGAAATCGCAGCATGTAAAACACAATTTAAAATAAACCCAGATAGAAACGTCAACTTTTTTTATGAGAACTGAAAGGGTATGAGTTTATTAGATTGGTACCAGTTATTGGTATTGATGGTATCACAAATATCGATGTTCATAGTCCAATCTGGTCCGATTAAAAACTCGCTCGTCGCCTTCTCCACTCGTACCGTAGCTGAAGAAGACGATGAAGAGGCAGACGATGGTATCATCATCATCTTTCTCTGTATTCTCTCTAAATTTCTCAAAACAAGGACAGATAAAATGACAAACAACACAAACTTTGTTCGTACATAAATGGGTGATAGATACGAACAGAATTAGGAACCAAGGTGGGAAGAGCTTAGAAACTTGTTAGTTTCTCGAGAAAATATGGTAGAAATATGTTTCCGATATGGCCCAAGAAAAAGTATGGAACTTTGTGTATGTTCTTTCTTGGCTTATGGTTTTTGATCTTTTTACTTTCCGGAAATTTCGTTTGCTTTTTCTTTCGCCTTTCTCTTCCTTGTTCTGTGTTACTTGCAATCAATTCCCCAAGTTCGGTATGCTTTTATTCTGGAGGACACCTACTCATCGAGTCAACTCAAGCAAATAGTGAGTTGCCTGCCTTGGCTCTATTTATTAACTGTATTTTTTTTTGGGATTAATTATTTTTTTTCACTTTTTTGTTTCAACTAGAAATACTTTATCTAATAAAGTTATACCTATTATCTTTTGCAGTTATGTACTAAAATGAAAGTGTTATTTTTACCAATGGAGAATGGGTTCTACACACCCAAAACATGCTGTGGATTTTATTTCTATTATTTTTCTCCCAAAGGAACATTATCTAAAAAACTCTTTATAATATATGATATAATACTTAAATAGATAGGACATTAGTCTCAAATCAAAAAACATGTAAGAAAAACATAAATAATTTTCAACCCTAAATCAAAATTTTACTTGAGGGAAAAAGAAACTCAACATATTTGATTGAAATGTGCTAGTTTGTTGTTATATTCTATTAATTTTATGGTCAATCGTATTTTAAAGTGTGTATTATGACAATTTTTTATTTCGTGAACAACGTCAATTACTTCACTTTGATATATAATTATATGAGGGTAATGTGTATAATTTTAAACAATAAGTAGGTAAGATATTTTTAGTCGAAACCATATGGAAAATTAACCTTTTTTCTTTTAATTAATTTTGGCTAACATAAGCTCAGCTTGAATAACTAAATGGAAAACTATTCCCACATCCCTTATATTATAGTTAAATTTGCAAATCTTATCATTATAGTCTCTAAATTTACATGGGAAAAGGGTTTATATTCAATGGGGGTAACCCTCTATTTGTCAACTATTAAGAACACAAATATACACATTCCTAATTTTATTATATCTAATTTTACTACACATCTATTTTATAACAAAAAATCAAATCATAATTCATCAAATATTAAAGAAAAAATTGTGGCATTAAAATTCATCAAAAATTAAATCAAAATTCAGACAATCCCTCATCATGGATCTCGAAATTGGCACGTAGTCAATGGTATGAACAAACAAACATAGGCAAAGTGAGGGGTAGTCCAAGAACTACAAAAAGGAAGGGCTTCCTCTCCCCCTCCCCTCCCATCCCAAATGGCTTGACTAGTGGCAAAGATCAACAATCACGCAAGCATTAGTGATACAAATCGGAAGCAATTTGGGTTGGGTTTTATGTGTTTGGATATGGTTGTGGAGGTCGGTGTTGTGGATGGTGGTCAATAGCACTAACAAATGCGAAAGTGGCCCTGACAATGAGTGAATGTTGGAGTGTGTGAAAGAGATAGAAGAAGAAGAAGAAGAATCAAGAAAGATAGATAGAGACAAAGAGAGAGTGTGTGTAAACAAGGTTGAGTGTGTTTAATTTGACAATGCAAGAGCATTTGGTAGATCTCATTTGCAACACTTTGAGGTAAACATGTTAAAACTAGTGTCATTACAACTCGAATATCATCATAGTGTTACAAAGAATAAGGGCATGTTTTTGGAATATCAATGAACAATTTGACTGTGAGTGTACTTTGTTCTTGTTATTATTTGTTTAACTTCCAAATCAAGAGGAGGCTAAATACAGCACTAGTACTAGCACTAGCACCAGCACTAGCACATAAAGACAGTGAAGTGGATAAAAACTATCCTTTTCGGCCCGATGCCTCTAAATAATCCAAAATTACGAGTAACAGTCGATTCCCATTTTTAAATTGTGTTGCTGTTTCAGAGCATCAAGAATGATGGAGATTCTGAGGATTATAAAGGTACTGCAAATCATTGTTTTCTCCTAGAACAATGTTTCTCTCATTACATTTTAAAAGGAGAATGTCACTGTACACCCTGAAATATCTTCAAATTTCGAAAAAGGTTGAAAAAATTTGGGTTGCACCCTCATTCAAATAAAATGATAGCAATGTGATCCAAAACTACACGTCTGTTGCTATTTTTGACCATTTTTTGTTGTTGTATTTCTTATATTTTAATATTTTTGTACACAAACTAAAGTATTTTACGTTAAAAGTATTTTACTAAATGACGAGACACATTCAACCTGTTAGATAAGTAGGTCTTATATACATCTGATGCCACTGAATCCTCTAAATGTTAGTGTTTCTTTTATTGCTGAGTTTCCATTGTTTGTGTTAACAACTATTGATGTAACTGTCTTTTTTGAACAAACTACATATCGGATTAAAGGGTTATTCTTACTTGTACTTCTAAAAGCTTATCAAAATTATGAACTTAATGCCTTAAGTTTTATAGTGTGTTTGATAGAGTAGATGGAAAAATGGAAGAATAGAATGTGGGAGTAATACATTTTCTATCATTTATCCTACAGATATTCTATCAAAATGAGAGCTCTTCTACTTTCTCTAAAGCCTTCCTACTCTATCTATAGTCCTGCTCTAAGCTGGTGTCTCAGTAATTGGTAACTAAAAGTCTCTCTCTGGCCTATGGTAATGCATAATTACCTCCTCGCCCATTGGACTTCATGTAGGAAATTTGGGGAATAGAACTTGATAAATTTTATGAATTAGGAGCTAGTCTTTGAGAATTAAAAATTCTCTTTGATATGAAAGCAGTAGAGTTGAGATTTTTCCTCAATGAATTTTCTCTCAAATTGGGTGTTTTCATGTGTGTTCTCTCTGTATGCAGAGAATTTTATTTATAAGAGATGATATATTAGCTACCCGTTACCACTCAGCATAATATCCTCAACTCCCCAAATATTTTCTCAATTCCACCAATATTTCTTCAACACTTTACAGTCAAAGAAGGTTAAAAATTCTCCAAGTAGGATTGACTAATTTTTCACTATTTGATGGATTCCTCTAGTCAAGTCATCCATACTAATTAGAAAAGATCTAACTCAAATATCTAATTATATCAATGTAATATATATGTATGCATACACCATTATAAAATAATATTTAATACATACTAATTTCACAAAAAATGCAACTATGATATATGTTATGAATAATGCAATATTTAACCAACGGATTAGGGTTTTTTAATTTTCGGATTTGACCACCAACTGTGTCTTAATTAATATCGAGAGATTTTAGCCACATATTCCAACACTTCTAAACCCACAAATTACTCAACCTTCAAACCCTCTTTCTCTTACCACTATTAGCTAGACCCAACCTATCTCAAATCCCGTAAACCCTAACCCTTTGAAACCAAATTAGCTCCCTTTTTTTAATCTCACTCTTTGTGAACCTTCTACCATGAAAGAGGTCCAACAATCAGGCTTAATGGGAAGACTTATTTCGGGTAAGGCTTTGAATAAATAGGGTGTTTGCAACATTCTAATAGGTGCGTGGAAAACATCCAAGGGTTTCTCAATCATCCACTGGGAAAGGAATACGTACATTTTCATGTTCAAAGATTAAGAAAATCATAACAAAATACTCAATGAGGGGCCATGGTCAGCAATGCGGTTTCTCTTGGTCTTGAAGAAATGCTCGCATCAAACAACTCCAAGAGATTATGATTTCCATTCCACAGCTTTTTGGATTCAAATTTGGGGGCTTTCTTCTAGATATGATGTATGAGAATACTTCCTAGCATATTGGCCAAATTATCAGAGAACTCATAAAACTTGAAGAGTTTGAAAGAGACCTCCTCATCCATCGAAGCTATCTCAGAGTCCTTTGTGAAATTGACTTGAAGGAGCCCCTGAAGAAAAGCTTCTATCTAGTTTGGGGCAACCATGATGATACCTAGATAAGCTTCAAACACGAAATTTATGTAATTTTTATTATTTCTATTGGAAAATAGGCCACACTCAAAACTTTTGTTCAAGAAAAATACTGGAGAGTTCCTACTTGGAATTTGGGAATGATTTGGGAGGGTGGTCGTGGTCTGCGAAGGTGGGATGAAGAAACCCCCTAAGCTTTCAAATCTTGATTTGTAATTCTTCTTAAAACTTGTTTAAGCTTTGTAAGGAGAGAGCTAATTTGGGGTCAAAGATTCCAAATATGGTCTTGGAATCAAGTTTTGAGGTCATTTGGGGAGGGATGAAAATTGAATTTTTAGGTCTAGTTAACATTTTAGTTCAAACTTTTGGCCCCACTTTGACCTTGAATTGATGGAGATTGAGGGGTGTGGTTTGTAATATTTTAAAATAGGATATGTGGGGGGTTTTCTGGGTTTTGAAAGAAAGTAAAAAGTTTGAGTATGGAGGGAGAAAGAAGGGTGCAAAATGAGGTGGTTAAGATGAAAATCTGCAATCATGGCAACAAGGAAAAAGAAGAACAAGAGAAGGAGGAAGGGGGGACACCAGCTCATCCTGATGATGCGTGAGTGCTTCAACTTTAATATTGTAAACACAAGCACATGTTAACGAAGTAATATAATTCTCGAAAAATCGAGGTCGAACCCTCAAGGAATTGTAACAAAAAAACAATCACACAATACTAAAACAAACTTAAAAGTAACTGATTTGTTTAGGGAATTATTGAACAAAGAAAATTGATTTAAATAATTAAAATAGTAATAAAAATACTAGAGCATTAGGTACTCCCTCTCAATTTCATACAATAATGATTAAAGACTCAAATCTTAAATTAAGACAAGAATCAGATGTCGGTTGATTCGAGTAACAAATCAAGTAAGAAAATTAAAAGTTATAATCAAAAGATTATTCAGGAACTTGAATAATCAACCAATTATATTATTTTATAAAATAATGATAATTACCTCAAGCATGAAATAACCAGTTATTTACTCGCAGAAAAATTCAAGCAATCGATGTACATAGCACAATGACTCAAGAATTTTTATAGAGCAAAAACTTTACTATAAGATTAGAAGTCAAATTAACAAAATATCATAAATCATTAAACTCAGAATTAACAACATTATCGTACTTCATTGAGAGGTTTTCTCCTAGCCTTAGCTTAGTCTTCTTACCAGACATGACAAACTAAAATCAAAACAAAAAGATGAGAAAAAGGATTATTAAAATCCTAAACGAGAACCCCTATTTATACTAAAAATAAATATAAGTACAGGTTGAAAATATAAAGTTGGTTTGGAAGAAATTCTTTTCCAAAAAGAAGCCTTGTAATGTTAAATCCCGTGCATAAAATTTTTAGGACGAGAGTACAAAATCTGTCCAGACTTAGAGCTTGAATTTCGCATATTTAGAGATTGAATCACGGTGAAATACACTTATTTAGCCCTTGGAGTCTTCTTTCCAACCCCCAAATATCAAGTAAATAGGATATTAGAGTCAAAAGTTATGACCATAATACTAAAGATGTGTCAAATCCTTATTTTCTATGATACTTTCCTAATGCAACTCTAAATGAGTTTTCTTTCAACTTGAACTCTTATAAGAATTAAATTGCTGATTTATCTTCAAGTCTTCCTATCTCAATCTTGACTCTTCAATCCTTATCAATTGTGATTTTTTCTCTAGTGATTAATTCACTTGCATTATCTATTATTATTTCAAATCAACCAATTTACCTGCAAAATAAACCAAACAACTATAAAAAGTATCAAATTAAAAAATTAAGAAATTTAACACATTTAATCACAAATAATAAGAAATTAACTAATCATTAAATATAATTAAATAATAATTTTGATGGTTAATCACACCCCCTAACCTGAATATTACTAGTCCTAGTAATACATGAATCATAAAATCTAAAAACTAAAAACAACATAACCTAATAAAATAAAACACAAATCTACTTTCGTAGGACTCACAATTGTATTTAATATATGCAACAAGCCTTTAAACCCTAATTTCCCCCTAGTGAACGAGTATAGTCTCGTGAGGATTTTCAGAGATGATACTCATAAACGTCACCCTATGATTAAATATATAAATAATAATTTTATAACACAAATTTCTACCATAATATAAAAATTCTAAGATACAAGCTTTTATAATAAGCACATACAAAGCAAAATATAGAATTCTATGCTATATAAATGTATGCACTTATCATGTTCCCATATAAACTTGTATGTAGTGTGAATTAACTATACCAAGTTAACAATTTATCCGGTAATCACCTCTACAACTCAACAATTTATCTCAATGTCAAATCTCACTAGATAATTCACTCATAAAAGATTCTATTAGATTATAGTGACTATTCCATCAAATATCACATGTGAGAAGAAGATATTTAAATTAAAACAAAATAATGCTCACATGTTCCATTAGAAAAACGAAAAGGATTTGACATAGTCTCATGTAAGGAAATCAACACACAATATATAAAAAATCACTATTCTCTTCCTTATTCACACGAGTCATGCATCCACCAATACACTCTTGAGATCAGATAGATCTTTATTTAAGGTTGTAATGGGGTCTTGGGATTAGGGCTTTGAAATGAAGGATATTCAGAATTCAAAAGATTATTCTGAGAGAACATTTTCATTACACAACCAAATTTTTTTCCATAGCCTTTCACTTTCCATCATTTAGAAGCACAACTTACAACACTTGCTCGTATTTTTTTTTAAACTCATGCTTGCCATTTTTTTTCTTTTTATTCAAACTACTTTTTCACAGCTCAACATATTGTCTTTCTTTCTCTTTTTTTTTTTAAACACATCTAATGCAAGTATTCACAAGTATGCAGAACTCCTTTTTTTGTATTATATTTTCTCAATCAACATCTCCCAAATTACGTAAACAACAAAAAACTCAATTTCGGGATAACTAAGGGTAAACAATATTATATTTTTTATTCATTGACTTGATTTTTATATGTTTAGTATAAGAAATAAATTTTTTTTTTAAAGGCTCAATTATGGCTTCTAGGGATAATCATATTCAAAGAATAAGACTTAGGTTCAAATAATGACAAAGATGACCTAAAATCATATCTCAAGAGTTTTTGATAACATACTTCCCATACAAATAATTTAAAGTCAAACAATCATTCACAAATTTGGTGTTGATTAAAACAAAAATAATGAGACTATTGAAAGAGATTAATTGAATAAAAATATTTTTTATTGAGTAAATGTAAATAACCCTAAAAAAAAAGATTGGATCAAAACTTACCAGGATTTTTATGTATTTCCACTATATGTGTCAAGTTCTCAAAGTAAAATACCTAATAAATTTTTAACTTGGTAAAGTTTAAAGTGCACAAATTGTAAATTTTTATAAGAACATAATATGAGATACAAAAATATAAAATAAAGTTCTATGTGATGCTTAAACAGTTGTAAATTTAAAGCTAAACAAATTATTTCTATATTGTGGTGTCAAATTATGCATAAAAATGTTATTCAAATATTTAATACCAACAATTTTTTTTAAAATTTTTTTAAATTTTTATTTATATTTTTAGCAAAGTAAATAAAGATAAATTAGGAATTTTACAATACAAAAATATACCATAACCCCAACCTAAATCTAACATTGTTCTCAATGTAAAAATAAATGTCTTAATGTTCAATAAAAATAATGAATAAAGATCAAAGGGATAAGAATATCTGGTGTCTCAACAACTCTAAAACCTAAAAATAAAAACTCAACAAACAAAGAAAACTATAAATTGAAACAAACAGAAATGAAACTAAAATTAAACAAAAAAATAAAATAAAATCTAACTACTATGTACAAATAAAAATAAAAGGTCATATTCAATCCGGTTTAAAGTCAGATTTGAATATACGTCATTTAATTTTTAATGGCTTAAAAACATGGTGTCGAAGTAACTCATTTAATCGAACTATCCACTCATATACCCAATATATCTTTTGAACATGCAAGAAAATGGAGATATATACATTTTTATGCAAATCTAACAATGAGATAGAAAATAGATTTTTATCAATTATAACACTCAACTCAACTTTCATACCCTTACCAAGATTGGATATGTGAATTTCATTACTACTTGTTGATAATAAAAGGTTTTGGGCTCATTAGCCTCTTGTGAAATAATAATGTCACTTAATTATTCACTATCAAGAGAATTAATAGATTAATTCTTAGTTTGTAGTTCAGGAAAAGAATCACTCTCACAATATTGACTATTGTCAACCTCTTGTTATTGTTTTAATGTATTGAGCATATCTTTTATCTCTTCAATATCTTGGCTTATTTGGGCATTGAAAGCTTGTTGGCTTTCATTGGAAGCTAGTTGACTTTGCATAAATTTACAAAAAATGTCTTTGAAAGCTAGTTGGCTTTGCATAAATTCACAAAAATGTCTTCCAAATTCTTTTCTTGTGGGTCATGGTAGGGTGGATATTGGGGAAGGTCTTGTGGTGATGTGACATATATAGGTAACTGATAATGTTCATTCTCCCAACCAAAATTGGGATAAAAATTTTCAAAACAATGGTCGGAGTAAGGTTGAGAAGAATTAGATAATATAATTGTCTCATTCCTCAAATATTGTCGACCATTTGGAATTAAAGGGCAAACCTCAATAGGATGCTCATACACATCACAAAGCACACAGTTCCTCCATCGGAAAAAATCTTCACATCATATTAAAAAATATAAAAATATAAAATAAAAATTATGAAATATCTAACCTAAGGAAAAATAAAACAAATAAATAACAAATAATAATAAAAGGGACAAGATTACCAGATCTGTGACGAATCTCAAATCTGGAAACCTCAGCAGATGTGATGACTCTTTGTCAAACAATTTCCCGACAACGGCGCCAAAAATTTGCTTCAACTTTAATATTGTAAACTCAAGCGCAGGTTGAGCGAATAATATGATTCTCGAAAAATCGAGGTCGAACCCGCAAGAAATTGTAACAAGAAAACAATCACACAAATACTAAAACAAACTTAAAAGTAACTGATTTGTTTAGAGAATTGTTGAACAAAAAAAGTTGATTTAAATAATTAAAATAATAATAAAAATACTAGAGCATCAGGTACTCCCTCTCAATTCCATACAATAATGATTAAAGACTCAAATCTTAAGTTGAGACAAGAATCAATGTCGGTTGATTAGAGTAACAAATCAAGTAAGAAAATTAAAAGTTATAATCAAAAGATTATTCAGGAACTTGAATAATCAACCAATTATATTATTTTATAAAATAATGATAATTACCTCAAGCATGGAATAAACCAGTTATTTACTCGCAAAAAAATTTAAGCAATCGATGTACATAGCACAACGACTCAAGGATTTTTACAGAGCAAAAACTTTGTTATAAGATCAAAAGTCAAATTAACAAAATATCATAAATTATTAAACTCAGAATCAAAAATATTACCGTACTCATTGAGAGGTTCTCCTCCAACCTTAGCTTAACCTTCTAACCAGACATGACAAACTAAAATCAAAAACAAAAAGATGAGAAAAATGATTATTATAATCCTAAACGAGAACCCCTATTTATACTAAAAATAAATCCTAAGTACAGATTGAAAATATAAAGTTGGTTTGGAAGAAATTCTTTTCCAAAAAAAAGTCTTGTAAGGTTAAATCCCGTGCATAAAATTTTTAGGACGAGGGTACAAAATTTGTCCAGACTTAGAACTTGAATTTCGCATATTTAGAGATTGAATCACGACAATTTCGTGAAATACACTTTTTTTAGCCTTGGAGTCTTCTTTCAACCCCCAAATATCAAGTAAATAGGATGTGAGAGTTAAAAGTTATGACCATAATACTGAAGATGTGTCAAATCCTTATCTTCTATGATACTTTCCTAATACAACTCTAAATGAGTTTTCTTTCAACTTGGACTCTTATAAGAATTAAATTGTTGATTTATCTTCAAGTCTTCCTATCTCAATCTTGACTCTTCAATCCTTTATCAATTATAATTTTTCCTCTAGTGATTAATTCACTTGCATTATCTATTATTACTTTAAATCAACCAATTTACCTGTAAAATAGACCAAACAACTAGAAAAAAGTATCAAACTAGAAAAATAAGGAATTTAACACATTTAATCACAAATAATATGTAATTAACCAATTATTAAATATAATTAAATAATAATTTTGATGGTTAATCAGTGAGCGCATGTAGATGTTTGGTTCCTATGTACTCTTAAGGTCCATACAGAGGTCTTGGTATCCAACCATTTCGCAACCCAAGATTCCGACGAAAATGGGTGTGAAATGTCATTTTGTCTTCTGAGCCTGATTCGACCTAATTTTTGGGTGATTTTGACCAAAATAATTTGATATTTACTTTTAAATAGTTAAAATGAGTATGTGTGTGAAATTTCATTGAAAAATAACATTATTCTATTTTTGGCAGTTTCGTGTCGACACGCGCGCCAGAGTAGGGTTTCTCAATTCTGAAATGGGTGAGATTTTACAAGCTCTTTCTAAATTATTGAATTATTTATTTACACTATGAGTTATGATTGGATGGTTTGTATAGTTTTGCAAATCTTGGACCCTATTAAGGTTTTAATACATGTTTTGTGCGATTATTTGTATTGATCTTTGAATTGAAACTTCATGATATCTTTAAATGAAATGTTAAGTGCACACATGATTGAGTGACATAGGATTTACATTCTAGTTTGAGGCCATAGAGGGTTTCATTGACTTTGTAAATGCATATGTGGCCTAGTTGGTCTTCTGACTTGGGTGCCAAATTATAATTAGAGAACATATCTTGCTTAGGGTGCAAGTCCCCTAAAAGGTTGGATTGTATGGTTTGTATTGAACTTGAGTAGTCTATATGTTGATGCTCTCCGGTGTGCACTATATTTGAACTTGTAAACTCTGTTTTACATTATTGTGTATGTAACTATTATTATTTCACATAAAATGTTGTTGTTATGGTTATGTATGTATAAAATGCCTATTTCATTGATGCCCAATGATGTCAAAATACCTATTTTCAAACTTGTGTGCTTTGGAACTATCCTACTGAGCTGTGATGTTCACTCTATGCTATTTTTCTCTTTTCAGATTAGCTCGGAGATGTAGATCTTGTGTACAGCCGATCTATAATTTTGTTTCTTTTATTTAGCTTGTTAAAGTTTGTAAAAACATGTAAATTGCAATAAGCAGTATGTACGTCCATGAAATGTAACAAGCCTGTGACTGAATAGTTCATTTGTAGTGTATAACCTGTGTCTCTATTGAGCTTAATAGCAGAACACTTCTTATTCATATAACATGCCTGTGTGACGCGGGGCGTTATATATTGCATGCCTAGGGGATCCGGGGTGTGACACATTGTCCCCAAATAGTTTTCTTGATGGAGACAAAGAATAAAACCTAGACGCTGGAACGATTGCGTAGATCGCTAAGATACCTAAATTGTGACTATATGGAACCCCTTGGTATCTCGAGAGGCCTATCCCTCTGGTGGAGGGATGATATTAGAGTATTAATAGATATGAGGAGTAAATACATTATCAATACAAGATGCACAATGCAACCCCCCCCCCCCCCCCCCAACCCAACCATGTGGTAGGAGACTTTTATTTACTGAGCTTGCCTATAGACAAAGTGTTTGGGGTACCTTGAAATCCTTGGCAACAAGTTCCTTAGATGCTTGGAAGATATATGGGGACTTCAATGTCATTGGTTCAATCTGGGAAAAGGACGAGGCAAGAGGGAAGGGACCTAGGATGATGGAGGACTTGCCGCAACTAATCTTGGATTGCAATCTATTGGAATTGGACTTTAAGGGCCCGCACTTTACTTGGTCAAAAAAACTTCGAAGAAGAGTAAATGTATAGGAGATGTTGGATAAAGTACTTATCAATACTGAATAGAGATTACGATTTCCCTATGCATGGGTTTCCCATGAGCCAAGAGTAGGCTCAGATCACTGTCCGTGATTATAAACTTTGACATAAACACAAAGAAGGTCCCCTACAGCTTCAAATTTAAAGCAATGTGGATGAAAGACAAAAAAGTGTGAGGAAATTATTAGAGAATGCTACAAAGGAAATTTGGAGGGCTCAACTATGTTCTCTATGGCGAGAAGACTAGAAAGATGCAACAACAAGCTCAGATATTAAAGTAAATCCCAATTTAGCAACAACAACAAACTCTTATCTGAACTCCAATCTCAGCAATTAAGTGTAAAAATGGAGGAACCTACAAAAAAGACCCTGCTTAAAGAAGCAATTATTAGCTCTCATACAGCTTAAAGGCTGGGGATTTATAATACAAGGTTCTTTTATATGACAACTGTGCAAAGACATTAACGTAACCATATACTAAAACTGAAGACCGAAGATGGTATGTGGTTGGAAGGCTAGAAGGAAATAAACGATGATATCAAAGACTACTTTTAGGAATTATTTAGCACCTCAGGTAGCAGAAACTTTGTTGAGATATTGCAAGTGGTTAAAACCTCAGTGACAGAAGATATGAATAGAGTATTGCTATGCCCCATCAGTGTAAAGAAATCTTTAATGTAGTGAAGCAACTAGGTGCTGTTAAGTCCCCAGGTCCATATGGTTTCGTCCGAATTTTCTACCTCTCATTCTGGGACATTGTTGGACCAAATGTTTGTTTGTCTATTAAAATCTTTTTCAATGGGGATTCATGTTTAAGGAGCTTAATAACACAAATGTGGTCCTTCTCGCCAAAGACCCCCACCTTAGAAACAACGGCTCAATTTTGTCCAATGTCTCTTTATAACTTTGCGTACAAGATTATATCTAAAATGTTGGCAAACCTGAAATTAATCCTCAACAGATTGATTTCCCCCAACCAAATGGCTTTTTGTTTCATCGACAAATCCAAGATAGCATCTTGGTGGCTAATGAAGTCTTCCATTATCTGAAGATCAAGAAAAGCGGAAGAATCAAGGATATGGATGTAAAGCTTGATCTAAGAAAAGCTTATGATAGAATTGAGTGGGACTTTTCTGATGCTGTCATGATCAAAATGGGGTTTGACCCAAGGTGGGTGCACCTGATAATGCAATTATTGCATGGTTAAGCTGCAAGTAGTTGTGAATGGGCCGAAGAGATATACAATCTCTCCCCAACGAGATCTCCGAAAAGATGATCCTATATCCCCTTATCATTTTATATATAGTTCTCAAATGTCCTGCCAGCTATGCTACACAAAGGCTTAGAGGAAGGATACATTTCAGGGATAATGATGCCCCACACTGTCGCATCTTCTTTGTGCGGATGACTCCTTGTTTTTCTTAAAAGCATATGCCATTGAAGCAAGCAACCTTATGCATATTCTTAATGCCTATTTCCATGCTTCGGGTCAAAGGATAAATCATATCTACCAACACGTTTGTGGAACAGAGAAGCCTCTTTAGCGCTATACTAGATATGGAACCACTGCCTCAAAATGCTAAAAACTTGGGCATACCAAATTTTTGGGGAATATCAAAAGCTGAAGTTGGGTTATTTGTTGGACAAAGAGATTAAAAAGATACAAAGGTGGAAAGGCCTCTATATCTCTCAAGCTGGATGGGAAGTGTTGATCAAAGAGGTGGTCTAAGCTATCCCAAGTTACGTGATGTCCTACGTTGCACTTCCAAAGAGCTTTTGTGAAAAGCTTAATCATTACGTGCGCAAATTCTGGTGGGGGGATGTGTGGAGAAAGGGATATAAATTGGAAAGTAGGCGTACCATGATAGAAGCCAAAACAAAGGGAGGAACGGGTTTTCGTGACTTCTTTTCTTTTAACCATGCTTTGTTGGCTAAACAATGATGGAGGCTCATTCAGTACCCAAATTCCTTCTGAACAAGGTTTTTGAAAGCAATTTATTTTCCAAATGGGGATTTCATGAAAGCTAAAAGAGGAGCACGACCATCTTAGACCTAGAATAATTTGTTGTGGCAGGGACTTGTTGAAAAAAGGTCTAGGATAACAGGTAGCTAATGGCCATAATATAGACTTTTGGGAAGACAAATGAATACCTCCATTTACTCGACAATCTATCTCATCACCTAGTCCCTAACATTGTCAGCACTCTAGGGTTTGTGAGGTAATTGACCAAACGAAAAAGGAGTGGAATCTGTCCTCAACTAGGAGCATTATCTCATCCTAAGAGTGGAAAGCTATTAACACAATTCCCATACCAAAATCAGGAGGAGGAGACAAAAGAATATGATTCCCTCACTCTAAAGGGACTTATATTGTGAAATCTGGTTATTTATTGCTACTACCAAACATAACATCCCATCACAATCAGGTTCCTCATTTTCCCCTCATCCAAAACTGTGGCAAGTCATATGGTAGTTACCTACTGCCCCAAAGGTAAGACACTTCTGGTGGAGGGTATATAAAATGCTCTCTCATCCCAAGAGAACCTATTCAAATGAAAGTGTGCATCTTCGCCTTTTTGTCAAATTTGTAGATTGAAGATGGAAACCATAGAGCATCTTTGGTTTGAATGTGATTTGACTCAACAGGTCTGATTTGGCTCAAATCCGGGATATGGGTGTTAGGAAATTTGCACAAAAACACACGCCAAAGAAAAACAATCAAACACACAAGATAGTATTTACGTGATTCGACAATTTACCTATATCCATAAAGCTGTAGGATTTTACTATTGAGAAGAAGGAATACAGAGGGCGACTGTACAGTACCAATCAAACCCTAATCACAAAAAATAATAATTTTTATATGTCTTGCGTACTGAGCTACAAAACAATTCAAAAAAAAAAATGGGCAGTACAGTACCAATCGGTTCAAGCCTCCGTTCTATGGACTAAGCCTAAAAAAATTTTCTATTAAAAAACTACGCAACATTATTTCAGATCGAGTCATCATCCAGATTATACACAAACTAAACTTCACAAAATATCCCAACAATGGGGTTGTAGTATGCACTTTCAAATCAAGAGAACTATGGACCTCTAATCTCTTAGAAAGGGTGGATAATTTCCAATGTTCTATTGAAGTGCTGAGCAGAGTAGCAACAGTTGGATGAACCATCTGAAAGGCACGAAATGAATTTATTTTGACAGAGTAGACCTCAATCCACTTGATGTCGTATGCATATCTACAAGAGAAAGGGATTAGAATGAGAACCATGTCTTTTGAACTAGAGATAGAAAACCCTTTTTTCAACCTCTTTTTTTTTTTTTTTTTTTTTTCATTTTTCATACCCAACATGATATTTTATCTATCTTTTTAATCTTTTATCTTTCCAAATTTTTCATACCAAATAAAGCATTATTTTTATTTTCTAAACTTCACTTTCCCGTGTCCTAATATCTCCCCATTTGAAAAAGAGGCATTAGCAATTTCGAAATGAACTTTTTCCATTTGTACATTAAGTTTTTTAACTTTTCTATACTCAAATAATCTTTTCTTTTTTTTTTTTGAGAAATTTCATTTCTTATAAATGTTAATCCTTGATCAACTTTAGGGTCTTAAATGCCAAACTTAGAGTGGTGATCTGTAGAATATTCTAATTAGGTCTCTTTCAACTAATCAAGAATAATTTTCAGCATCCGAAGTGACTAAAGATTAAATTAAAGCTAAACTGACAAATACAGAAGATCACATAAGTCACACAAAAAGTGAAAGCTAGTGATGATAATAATCGATTAAAAGGAGGCTGAGGCAGCTATGTAACAAACTACAATAATTTGATTACGACATAGTTGTAGTGTTGTTATAATAGGACTTTAATAGTTGTAGGAAAGATTAACAAGTAATAATTTCTTGTATTAGCCCTCCATACAGCAAGGGACAGAAGAGACCTGCCTGAGTTGATGTGGTTGGTAGACCGGTAGTGTACACTTTTGACTAAACTGCTTTATCAACAGCTTAACACCCCCCCTCTCCGTAAACGCGAGGGGTGTTTGAATTAATTTATGTATATTTTAATTAATTTTTTCTTTAATTTAGTTAAAAATAAGTTATTTTCACTAAGATCAGGGCTTTCTTGAGGAATAAATTCCTCGTAATCTGACTCTAAAGAGTTATCAAGATTCAAATTTAAAACATATAAATTTATACCTCGTTTTATTACCATATGAACTATCCTTTGAGTTAACTTTAAGTTGAATTAAACTCGTGAGTAGGGCCGCACATAAGTGAGATATTAATAAAAAAAAACTTAAGATCCCCTCGGCCAGAAACTCATTCAAGTTTGATCTTCTACTCATTTGTCAAGATTGATCGCAACTTTATGAGTTGTAAGTTAAATCATTTTGAATTATAAGTATGATTTTTTTAAGTTATAACTTTCTATATGGTACTAATATGGAGACCATAGTCATCCTTTATTTTGTGAGGTCCTCGGAAAGCATCTGTTCTATTTGATTCCTTTCTTTTCTTGACAGCATCTGTTCATTCATTCCAGGAAAGCAACTATTTTTATTGCAATAGTAAAAACGTGTCAACACCCATCATCATTTGTATGGTCCCTGATGAGATAATCACCGCCACTTTGTTAGCCGATGTTGAGTGGATACACAATCAGCCTCCATTACTGCAAAAAAGAAAACCATCTTTATATCTGGCCTTGTTGACTTCTATTCTCCATTCTTTTGTAGAGATAGTGATGCCAAATCGATCTCATGCCAAAAGCCAAGGCCTGCCACGAACTACCACAAAACTGCATTTGGTGCAATGACCACTGTTAATCCCATACAGGAACAACCGCAACTAGAACAAAATAAGTGTGAGGTCACTGCCTGCTCTTGATTCAGTCATGGGATGGGAGGTGTCGAGAAGGCACATATTGAAGACAGGCCTCGTCTTTCATATTATTTATGAAAAAATAAAATATTAAAATCATTTTGATCACCTTCTGCCTGATAACTTGAATATCTTATCGCTTCACCAACAAAGGCCTTTGTCAAAAATAATTTAGATAACCAACCAAGTCATATTTCCAAAAGCTATGCAATTTTTTTAAATGGAAAAATAGACCACCTTTTAAGTAATTTCATCCAAAACTCATAGCACACCATATAAGCCAACCCGGATCTGTCTCCTCCGCAGCTCTATCGCCAAAAAGTTAAAGTAGAGGTGCTGTTGATTAAAATAACATCGAAACAATATCATTTTGTTTAACAAAATAATATTATTTTATATTAAAATGACGTTATTTTAATCAATAACATATTTACGGTTAAATTTCTAACCATGGAGGTTCCTCACCCATGTCAACCCATAGCTCATAGCAAAGTCCAAACAGAAAGCCCAATCAACAGAAAGCCATGCTAACCCTTAAACAATCGCCAAAGAACAAACTCAACCCATCTCCCATCTCCCCTCAGCCCTAATTGAATACTTCAACCACCCCCACAGTTGTGAGTTGCGACCCAACTCCTAAGGCCTCCACTTCATCATCAAAAAATTCAAAACCCTAACCCAAGACGTGAAATTGGATGGTCAAGTCTCCCAAGTTCTGGATTATATTCACAATGTTGAATATGTCTGAACACCCGAATCCATACAATTTATTTATTGATTTGATCAAAATTTTATGGTAATTCCTATATGATACGTGAAGCCGTTGAGATTTTCTTTAGAACACCCATTTTTATATGTACCCTCCCCTGTGGTTTCTCTCAATTCCTTAATCTCAGTTCTCTTTATAAATTAAAAAAAAAAAAAGCAGAGGTCTTGCAATTGTTCGCCTGATCTTGATAAAGAGTAAGTTGATGAACATTCGGATTGAAGAATCGGGTTTTTTCATATTAATTAGAGCTATTTATAGAACTAGAATGGTCAATTATGCACTTGAGTTGTTGAATTATATGATAAATGAAGGGTCTAGTCTAGATGGAAAGTTTTGTTCTTTGATACTACAGTTTCTGTCGGAACGGGGGTTGATTGGTGCGCTGTGTGTCGTATTTGGTGGGAAAAGGGTGGAGCATGGATGCTTTGGATTGTTGTTATAATATGGTTCTGGATTGGTCGTTCTTGGTAGCTGAAGATGCGAGGATGGAGCAGCTGTTTGATCAAATGCTTATATAGGACTTGATTCTGATATATAAAATTGCAATGTGTATATAATTGTTTTGTGTAGGCTGATAAGGTGCAAGATAGAGTAAAGATGCTTGCTTGGATGTAGGAGTTGGGGTTGTAAACCTTATTTGAGAACCTAGTGTATCAGCTCATGGGGGCATTTTGTGGAAGTGGGAAATTGAGCAAGGATTCTGAGGGAGATGGTTTCAAAGGTCATCAGCATTTGAGATTATGATTAAATGTATGGTTAGTAAAGGTGAAATTGATGATGTAGTTTGCTATAGGAAATGGTGGGAAAATGTTTAATTCCTCAATCTTTCAACATCTGATGAGATAATGAGTGGGTTGTGACAGGGGGCTTGGTTTGTAAAGCACTTGGAATTGCTTAATGAAATGGTTGGTAAGAATGTTGCCACTGGGTGCAGGGCATGAGAAGCACTTCTCCCTGGATCCAGATTTGTCCCTTGTTTGAGGAGGCTGCTTTGATGGATTTGTTGAAGCCCAAGGTAGCCGACTGACATTGGTAAAAGTAAAGTGGTGCACAAAGGTGGCGTGCATAGTTTGGGGCCTGGTCTGGCACGATGAAGCAAACTTATGTCTTTGTAGCTCTAGTTACACGATCTGTCATTCAAATGCCAAAGCTTTGACCTCAAAATCGAATCCAACTCATTTGGGGATACCCCAACCCTGGTGTCTATAGTAGTTGCTTGCTCTTGTAAAATTGTCAATATCAGGAATTGGATCAAATGTCAATTACTTGTTTCTCATAATAAATATTATGGTTTAACTATGTAGACAACATGGAGCCCTACCCGGATTTCATTGTTTGGATGTCTTTCTGGCTTCATTCTTCAAATCAAGTCAAATTGACTCATCTTTTTGAATGTAGGAAACTGGTTGGTTTAACTACTGTTGCTGCTTATCAATCTACCATTCTGATTGGAGCAATCTCTCTGATTAAATCAGAATCAATCCGGAAAACCCTGTTGAATTCTGTGCTCTGAGGACTTCTGATAACATGTTAAATTTTCTGTGGGTAGAGATTGGATCTGAAATGAGAGATAACGTGGTTCGGCCTATTCTGGCCTACATCCACGGACACAACTGCCCAAGGATTCTATTCTATTGATAAATCGATTACATTGTGGAGATGTGTGTGTCTGATACAAGGAGAGAGCACAGGGTAAGCTTGGTACACAGTCTTCCATGCCATAAATGATGACAGTTTCTCATGGTGGTCATATTTGATTCCGTAATTCACGAGATCTTCCCATATTTTCAACAAACCCTACGACCAGAATTCCCATATCATGTCATAACCTCATTTGACAGAATCCAAATCAAATGTTTCATCTTAATCAATCATTTGACCCAATCTCTTGGACGCTTTCAACTTTTCTAAGAACTAGGAGTTTCGTGAGGGCATCTTCTTGTCTTATTTATTCTGGGGAAACAATCAAGATCAACTCCTTTGACGTTCTTGTCATAATTTCCCTCTATGGCAGGATTAACTTGTGCTTTCTGCCTAACAGAAGGAACCATACAGCTCTACTTTTTTTGAATCCCATCTAGCTGGGGCAAATGTGGGATGGACACTTTCAATAGACAGAAAATATATGTAACCTGAAGATTCCACCATTTAATCCTGGGAACTTTAGAAATGTCAGACAGCGATGGATATATGGATACACAAACAAACATTTCTTCCACTATTAAATTGATTATTAACAGAAGATGGATGAAAAATTCTTAGGACATCTTCTTGGTTGAATCTTGTACAATGAAGTGCCGAAAACATTGCTATTTGTCAATGTTTTTTTATTTTTTGGGGGGTCTATAATAAAACATTTGCTGCTTCTATTACTTTATTTCATTTTTGTACTTAAAAACTTCTTGTTTGTCCTTGGGATTTCTTTAGTTCAAAAAATGAATTGGGAAGGATGATAATTTATAATAACAAATAAATTGCAGTTGGTAATTCAAGAATATTCTGCTGCACGATTGCTTGGACAAAACAGCCATTCATCTATTTAATTTTCTTTCAAAAAAAGAAGAAGACAAGACTCCGGCATACAAATCACAGTGGACAAATATTATTCCTCTGAAGTAGCTTCCAAACACACCTTATAGGATTCCCCCATGTGGTAGATAACTGAGAGTACACAATTCCATCAGAAAACAAGCAGTTGGGCATGCCAGATCATTGTCAATACAAGCATGAACAGGAACACAGAACCAAAAGAGAGACATAAGGTGCTTAACGCAGGACGGTGACACCTAAATGCTATATATGGGTAGGTGTGACTATTTATTCAAGTCCTCTATGCAAAATTTTCTAAATTAATGCCAGTGGTGAGAGAGAGAAAAAAAAGGTCACAAGCACCTAAAACCTGTGTTACAGAAGGTTGAAGTTCCTTTTCTGTTATGAAGTCATGATGCAACTTAAAATACCAAGAGAATGTAACTAATTAGGGACGAGGCTGAAGTTTGTCTGATGGTACAACTAAAAACATGATCTAGAATGATCTACCATAGCTGCAAAGTAAAAAACTCTCACCAACTTGTCGGATACATGCATCTTCAACTTTATACTCGAGGGTCTCCATCTGAGGGAGTGTTTAACTTTGATGGTATATCATCCCTTCAAATACATGAGGCCTATAGTATGCGTACGCAGACTAATCTGCCAAAATAATCAGCTGCTCCACTAGCTTCCTCATAATGTGGTTAATTCTAGCATTTGTATCCATCTAAGTGATTGTTAGAATCAGGAAGAAGTGGATAGTGTAAGAAAACTTGAACCAGCAGCTGGTCAGTGTCAACTGTCAAGTGACTTTCAAGATATTTTTCATTCAAGCTTGATTTATTACCAATACATAGCTATTGATTCAACTATGTATTAACTATTTTTTGCTTTCATTAGAATAATCAGCACCGATAATGCACTATCCTGTGTCTAATGCATTGGAGCCCATTTCAATTGAATAAACAACTTGTTGAGAGAGAAAGGAGGGGCAATATGTCAAGTTGTATCAAACCTCACAAATGGGATGGTGACTGAACAGCCTTCCTAAATTGTACCTCATCCTCTTATATGCTCATGTGATTAATTATGACCTCGACCATGATACTTAGCAATAATTCTCTACCATAACTTTTGTTGAAAAACATACCGATCAAAATTTAGACCACTCATGCCTATTTTGTCTTCATCATTATCTGTTTGGGACCATTTTTCCTCGATCATTATCCTTATTTGTCACATGAACTTTGAATTTTCACCGTAGAACACTACGAGGAAATATCAACAAATTGTTTCAAATACAATAATGTACTGCAACATGACTCACCTGAAAATAGAACTTGGGTGTTATGTATACTGCTGGAGCAATTCCCTGGTGTCGCCAAGCGTTGATGATCTTGCCTCGCTTTCATAGTAATAACTACAAGGTCGGGTGGTCATGATGGAGAAGGCGGGCACATGAAAAACTAACTCACTTACCCGTCAACTATAGATCTGCTTGTGCAAGAGTTAGTAATGCACGTGCCCTGCTTCTCCATCTTGCTCAACACCTACCTCAATTCTCATGCCACGGAGAAGCCACCCTCCTGCCAGGAAAATCTGTATGTATATTATGACTTTATATATATAGAAGGGTAGGTGGGGAAGGGGGGAGATATGAGGGGGAAAAGGACGGAGGGATAGATTATGGAGCAGTTTAGACACCCATTTGCAGTTCTCCTCTAATTTCCCTCTCATTTATAACAAAAGAGGCAAAATGGCCTGTGCTCTCTATGTCCAATTGTTTGGGTGGGTGCAGGAGAGTAACTGTAAAACTCAGTTGGGGTGTGGGGCCCAGTTAATTTGCAACACAAACAGCTTGTCCAACTAACATAGGACCCCAAACAGAAAAGTTGGAAAAAAATGAACGATAAAAGAATTGAGATATGACCACACTAGCTCTATGCAAACAATGTCACAATAATTCCCTTCAGGTTTTTCAAAAAGGCATGGGTGGAGTCTATGTCGAGTATACCTGAAGGACAGTGCCTTGGACTGAACACCCAAGAAAACTTGAAGAAAAAAATATCATGAACACACTCTAAAAGGGGCACAGCAGATGAGATGGTTTTGATCGACAGATCAGATCTTTTCTTCTTTCAGGTGGGGAGGAATACGTACGAATGAAAGTACCACCCAAGCTTAGAGGTAGGTATATATTGAGCAATGCTATATGGGCCTTATTTGAGAACCTAATTTGGAGACCTAATGACGTGACTTCAATACAACTATTTAATTAGTTGTGAGTTCCAATGTTAAATGGAGCCCATAACCAATCCAATAGTTGTATTGAATTAGGTACCTAGATTAGGTCCTCAAATTAGGTCCAAATAGTATTTTTCATATATATATATTATACCCGATGATCAAAATTTTGTTTCAATGCATTTTTTCGGTCACTTAAGAAATAGAAACATTTAGACATGTTTTGGAAACATTTTGATCCATTTTGGAAACAGAATGAAAAAAATAAAAAATTTAAGAATTATTTTTCCAAAGTATTAGTAAAAATATTCTAAAGTATATTAAAATGTATTGAAACATTACAAAAAACCTTGAAACATTATGAAACAGCTTGAAGTATTAAATTTCGATTTCATCACTGATTCATTTCGGTCTCATCGAAAACCAATACGTTTCAAACGTTTCGTTTCAAAACAAAATTTTAAGCTTGGTTATACTTGCCTGTGCTTTATGTGCACAAGCCTCTACATGTACATCAGTTATATATCTCGTCGGTGTGTTGTTTTAGTTTGGTAACTGGTAAGTGTCATTTTCTTAACTAACTAAAGATTGAATAAAGAAACACATGACAAGAATTTGTGGTTAAGTTTTTCAATAATATTACTGGAACAACCTCAATGGATATAGTCGTTGTCATCATTTAATTATTTACAGAAGGTGGTATGATCTGAAACTTTGGCTCCTTTGATAGGTCTATCTAGCTGCCATCTTAATTAGGGCATCTCTCTCCATGGGCACTGCAGTAGTGCACCAATTTAACTTGTGGATATTTTTCTATGTATGTCACAAGCAAGTTGCTTCCTTTTTCGATGTCAAGTCATTTTAGTATTGCTATATTTAATTTTACTCATTGTTATGTCCCTACCAAAAATGTACACGCACTGCATATGATTGCTACCCAATTAAAGAGAAAAATGAGACATAAAAAACTTCAAACAATTTGATTATCTCACCTCATTTTTTTTCGCGGGATTTTGAGTAATAATCTTATCATTTTCTTTCTCTATTCATTGTAATACTTGAATGTTTAAGAATATCTAAGCTATCTCAATTGTAATTTTAATAGAAAACATCAAGTGAAGGGCAAAATCCCCTATTATCTAATACCTAGCAATAGATTACACAAAGGAGCTTTCCGTCATGCCAGTCAGGAATAGTTGCTAGGTGGACAAGGTTATTAAACTCCAATAACCACGTCGGCGTCTTCATACATAAAATCGGAAAAAAAAAAAGAAAAATCCTTTTTAAGCCTTCCAACATCCGTCAAATTGTTGACTTTGTGGATCTTCATAGCCTCTCTTTCTGTACTGAGGCACAAAGGGGAATTAACTCGTGTAGCAAACATGAAGAACTCATTCGACAGTGTTCGCACTGTATTTGATTAAAGTGGAAGTTGTCCAATTAGTCTTGAAAAGATTCTATGAAAACAACAGCGGACTGACATGCACAAACTCATCCAAAATGCCACCATTGAAGCTCCTTTCAATTCAATTTAAGTGAAAAATTTAAAGACAACAGGGGCTTAAGAGTAAATTAATAATCGATTGATCACTTCTCATCAAAGAAAAGGACAAAACATGATTCTGAGTCGAGTTGAGTCGAGTCCAAGCTGTCAAGGCTCAAGGTTGGCAATTCTTGTTATTATTATCAACTCTACGATTATGGATCGCTGCTCGCCACAGAACATGCATATTGTGTCGTCATATTCAAAAATGTAGCTGTCCAATGTCTTGAGGCATACATGCTAGGAAATAAATCCACCACAAGAAATTAGCACTAAACTATGATGTCTATATTGATCTGTATAAGCGACAGACAACTTTGTTAATACACCAACGTCGGACTCTGTATATGTTTTCATTGACCCATGTTCCACGAGTCTACAGTGTGAAATGGCGACATCAAAATCACCGGAGAAAAAAAAGAAGGAATTACTTGGTATCCTCTTTATATGTTTTTTGACATGTTTTCATTTCATGTATGAATTGCACTCATTTCAAATCACAACTGTCTCATTTTGTTTAACTTCCGTGAGATATACAAAGACTAGATAAGCTAGCAATAGATAGATGTGACTTTCCATCTACCTAATTGCGAATACATGGACCAGGCTGAATGATTTATGGAGTGTTTTCTTAGCACTAAGTTCCTTTCCAGGATTTAGACCAACCGATAATCATCAGCTTGAAGACCCACACATTGCAGCCTCTCCTTCCCTTGACAGTATAATTCGTTCACCTGTCTTGGCTTTGTTGGGGTAAAATCTAGATTAGACGAGAAAATCATACACCAGTCAATATTTGGAAAGAATCTTTCAGTCGGTATGATGGGTATATTGAAGCATTATTACTTTGTAAACTTGGCTGATTCAGGTTAAAACCTAAGGTCAATATAGCCACGCTACGCTGCCTCCAATATCTGTGTGGGTGTGCATGTGTATTTGTGTGTGTTTGGGGAGAGAGAGAGAGAGAGAGAGAAAGGGATTATTCGATGAGTAGACATCCATATTCTCCAGAAACGATTGGAAATATCTTGATCAGCAACCTACAAGGAAACAATTACTTTAATCTGTACGTAGCAATGTATTTTCTGGAGAAAAAAAGGTGGTAAAGAGCTAAGAAGTGGATGGTGGATAAGAATGAAGTCACCTATTTCTGTTTAATTACTCAGTCCAGATCCAAATGTTAATTTCTTATTAATTCAGCATGTATACCAGAAGATTATATGATAGATCAAGATCACCGCAAGCAGCTTTGATCGGGTGTCAATCAGGATTGATTCTAAGCAATAGTGTCAGAAATTTTTGGAAGATCTTATTCTGAAAAGCTCTCGACGATCTGAATAATATTGAAATATATATTATCAATATGTTGTTTTTAAACTAAAAAAATAATGTTTATTGCACTTTTTAGACACTTTTCTATTTTCTTCCCGTTGTTTGAGGTTTTATAGTAATATTTCTTATTTGCTTGAGTTTTTTAGTAATTTAGGACCATTAAGGTTTCGTATTTATATTGTATAGAGAAACTGAATTCAGCAGCTTAGTATTATTTTGAATAAAAATAGAGACAAATTCTCTTTTTTTCCCAATTGACTTAGTATTTTTCGTGAATCAACAAAACTTTTCAAGGCTTTAATCTAGTATTATTACAATAATCAATAGGTTACAGTTTCAGGGTTTAATTTTATTTCTTTATCCACGCTATCCTATATCACTTATTTAAGAGAAACCTTGAATGAAACACATTGATGTAATATATCTAATGTTACCATAATTCATACACAGCTTAACGTATCGAAGCGAACCGTAAATAGTTAGGAGATTATATCTATATAATAAAGAAGTTTATAATTAAAATTTCAAAAAATAAACAAAATAATTTTTGTTATTCGCGGTTGATATCGGGATGCCGACGGTACAAGGTACTCCTCTCGGGGAGGATGCAATAAATGCTCTGTATTAGGAGCATTTATTGTCTTTCATTTTCGAGCCTTACCGCATTGAATGCGGTCTCATCAAGGGAATGGTGTAATTAATTGCTTGCTTTTCCAAGTCGCGTGTCAGCAACGGCATGCGGTTTCTCTGTCTTCGATGTGATATCATACGCCACTCGTCCATCCCCCATTGGCTGTGGCCCCTGCATTCCAGTATGTTCTGACACTAATTGTGTAAGACGAGGTCATGATGAATAGCCTAGACTAGCCTAGGCTAATGACCTGTACGTCAATAGCTTATCCTGGAGTAGAGGAAGCGTCCAGGACGGGGTACCTCTCGGCACCGAGGAAAGGCTATCTCGGAACCGAGGGAGGTATACCGACCGAAGTACCATATCAGACCGAGGCTACGTGTTGGTTGTAACTCGTACTGAATGTCATGATCCTATATGACGAGTACCTCGGGAGCGAGGACCTTTGCGCGCCGATAATGCTTGATCTTAGCAACAGTGTTTTGGTAAATACCGAAGACACGTGTCTTCATCATGGAGTATTTCAGAAAAGTCTCATCATAAATCTTAGTTTCTTCCTTTATGCTTAAAAGAAGACACGTCTAGTTAACCTAAGCCTCCACTGATAGAGATATGAGTAGGATACAATTGTAAACAATGACACAAACAATATAATAATGAAAGATGGCAAACAACGCCCACAAAGATCCATTTCAGAATGTCTATATACTTTTGTAATCCTATTATTTAGTTCAGAGACGTCAATTTCCAATCTCTGCTTGACTTCATCACATATATATAAAAGAAATGATTGTTAATAAGAAGAGAGAAAATAGTGGTGTTAGTGGTTAATGAGGTGGTGGTACCCCACGGATTAAGGGAAAAAAGGGGGTGGGGGGAGACAAACAGGGAAGTAGGTAAAGCTGCCATTAGCAAAAATTGTTGGGTTTACTGGACATATCACTTAAGAAGCACAATAACTAACAATTGGAGGCCAATAATAGTGGTTTGATGTTTTTGATTGATGGGATGTAAGCAGAATATGGAGCCTTCACCTTCACCTTCAAGATCATGATCAAATTCGTATCGTGCTTGTATTAATTAATCTCACATGTTGACTCACTGCTCCATCAGCCAGTGGATGATAATCACAGTGTGTGCTGTGATGATTAAGGTTCACCAACCTCACTTTTGTTCTATTGTTCAAAATTTAATCGAGTTTAACTTGAGTTCGTGGAATATATTACTCGATTCTGATACGATTTGGCTTTATATTATTTGGATTTTCTATTGCTTTTTTTTGTTTGGTCAACGGTCAAGGGTATATCTGAGTCAATTTATAAGCACTTCGACTAATTTTTTTTTCAGTTTGGTTAAAAGTAGATTATCTACGTTGGAACTAAAATATTCATGAATAATAAATTTGTTATGGTCTAGCCCCAATGGATTACCAAAATTTAAATTCAAAATGTTTGAATTTATAATTTATCCCTGTTACCACTTAAACTATTCTTGAGATTATTTTTTATTGCCTTTGAATTATGTTTCATTCTCCTAAGTTTCATACTTGTTGAGTCCACTCCCTCCTTCCCCTTCTCTTCCAAAACCAATAAATAAAGAAAACTAAAAACAATAGAGGAAGTTACTACAAAGCCAGTGGGTTCTGACAAAAGGGCTTAAAACAACATGCGAACACTACTTAATTTACTTTTGAGCTCAGATCTTATAGAATTTAGAAACATTTTTTTAGGAGGATTTGGATTAACGTCTCCAAACTCAAACCCTTCATTATAAAAATGAGATTAAATATTGAATTTAGTCTATATCCATGTTTGACATCCAACGCATACATATGTAAAATTCAAAGATATATCATAATTATTAATAACCATTTATTTTATAAATGATTATTTTATCCCTTGATCAATTTAATTCATACTCATATTAAAGGGTATAATTATATTTTGCATCCTCAACCCGTTAACCCATCTTCCAAAATTCACACCCTTTTTAAGTGTGACGAAACCCATGATCATGGGTTTAGTATCTGGGCCAGCTGCGGGTTAAGTTTGGTCATCCAAGATTGAAACTTTAGCCCAAACATAGAGTTTGAAAGTCCTTTAAACTATTTTTCTCAAATCCTAGACACCAATCCCCCAAACTCGCAAAACAAGCGGGCCCTTAGGGAGGGCTACAAATTAGAGCAATGCTATATTTATTAAATCATTTAATAAATTTTGTATCTTAAATCGGTATGAGTGGTTAGATCAATAGAGTCCATTAATTTTCACCAAAAATGCACAGAATTTTAACAAATCATTTGAGATACATTATATAATAAACAAATATGATATTTATGAGTTGTGTATGAGCTCAGACATATTTCATGTTCTATCCTTATGTGTGTTTTAAAGCCATCGTCATGGTGGCACAATGTTTCGGTCATGAACTTTCTCTGTTTCTGTCTCACTCTCTTATCTATCATCTTGATAAGGTATAGTCAGATTAAACGAATCTGCTACAATAAAGTTGCGACAAACTGCATCATTCAAATGACTGATTAGCATGATTGCTAATTTGTGTCTAATCGATGAAAAAGCACACAAGATTAGATTTTCGAATATCTCCTTTTTCGTTGCCTTTCCCTCAGACTGGTATACTAAATCTTCTACTAGGATTATGTTCATTTAAATATGTAGAAGCAACCTTGTCCATGCCTAAATCCCTGCTTGTCCATGCTCTACTTCAATTGTTCTTTAGCTTCCTTTTCTCTTCATGGTCATAAAACCAACAGCTAAAGGTAATCTACATGTATGATCTGGACTTCCATCAATTTTACAAATGACATCACCACTTAGAAACGATACCCCGTGTAAGAGTAAATATTGAATACAACAGTGATATCACGTTAATCATATTGCTGTAATATCATAAATCAATAATAAAATATTAAATGGATAAGGTGAACCTCATTTCAATAACTATTTGTTTACATGGAGAGTTGATTATTAATTTTGGTGGGGCACGTTTCCTTATTTGTTTTAGGGATTAAATTTTTTAAGGCAAGCCTGTATTTACAAGTAGCCAATCAAAATTGAAGAGTTATACGAATACATAAATCAATGTTGAGAATTCCCAATGAGTTTATGTAACTCCTCAATTTTGATTAACTACCTATAAAAAATATATTCTCTTTGTTTTAATATTATTAATTGGTGATACTACGTTAGTATTATCACATAGTATAACCGTTATAATATATATTTTCTCCTTATGTCGGTTGTTTTCTTTTGATATCTAAAACAAAATGAACTTGGCATTAATTTTTCATGGTGAGCTTAATCACCGGTCAGAGATTGTCATTTTTTTTTCAATTCAACGATAAAAAATGTTCATGCTAATTTACGAGTATCTCGATTAGTTGTCTCTCCAATTTGGTCAAAGAGAGATCATCCACGTTAAAATTAAAATATTAATAAGAGATAAATTTCTCATAATCTGTTTCTAAAAAATTGTCTAAATTTACCGTTAATCCTTATTATCACTTAAATTAAAAACTGTCATTATTCTTTAACTAACTGCTCCCAGTTTGAGGGAATAGAGAGTCACACGTGGGAAAGTCGTGTTCCTAAATTTCATGACCAAGTTGGTGTCAATGAATGTTACTATCGCACCCATGGAGTAGGACCCAAGGGCATCATCAAAGTCACTCTCCGTAGTGTAATAGTGAGGACCAAGAGTATGAGTACTTGGCTTTGGAATCCAAAGACCCCACCAGGCTAACAAAAAAAAGTATTGGGACACGCAAGGATAAAGAAAGCCACCTGTCTTTTGGTTTCAAGAAATAATTGAAATGTTCGTACATTGGGAGCACAAGGTGTTGCCACTTGCATCATCAATAACACCATTGATGTCAAAATCTTTTTATACCAACTAATTAAATGGTGGTTTGTAAATTTTAAAGAGTAGTTTAGGGGTAATAAAAATAATATATAAATTTAAACGTCTTGGATTTAAATCTTATTTATCTCTTAGGGCTAGTTTCAATGTGGATGATTTATTTTAACTAGACTGAGAAATGGATAAATTTAGATACACGAAAATTGATTTGAACACTCTTAATTGTTGAACCAAAAAAAAAAAGAAACAAACGATTGTTTTTTTATTTTTCACTATTATTCTTTTTCCTTATCGGAACTTTCTCCGTTCTCCCAAACTTAATCACATATATGTTAATACATATAAACATACATTATTGTGTCATTTATACACGAAAAAACATTTAGATCACTGAAATTATTTTTAAAAAAAATTAAACTACTTCAAGTATGTATTACCTACCTCACGGGACATTAAACGAAGATCATAAATGAGAAAAGTTGTTTGGCATGACTTAAAAATAATAGTATTTTTGTGATTTTTACTTATCACTAGATATTGCATGCATGCGTGCGTTGCATGTAAATTATTTTTAAGAATAGTTTTGATTTTATATTTATTATATCGGTATATAAATTAATTAATTTAAAATAGGAATATTATCAAAAATTGTCTCAAAATGTAATTTTTGTAATTTATGGGTCTTATTTTATAGTTTAATCATAAATTTGGTAAAATGCATTGGCCACGTACCCACACATACCTATCATAATAATCTCCTCTTTCAAAATTTAAAGATAATTAATGATCAAACCAATTTGGTATATTTTAATTGGCAACCCTTCAATCTCTTAAAACTAAATTAGATAAGATGTCAAGCAAATAATTCTTCCCAAATATAACACTTAGTTTTTTATGTTGCCCTTTTTTAAGATTCTACTATGTTCTCTTTCGAATTTTTCTTTAACTTTTTGTAAATTCATTATTCTTTTATATAAATGCATTGTGCTAAACCTATAAAATTGATTTATTAATACATACTCCTATTAAACGAATACTCAATTTTATTTATCAACAATATTTTTTAATGTGAAGTTATCACTCGACACATTGGTACATATGTACGTTACGCGTGGACAAATTTAATTTATAGCGGTGATGTTTTTTCTTATTATTATGTTGAAATAATTAAATATTCATTTACGAATCAAGGTATATGTCCATTGATACTTGTTGTCTAGATATATTATATGTTGCTATATGTTCTAACCACAATAATCTTCTAAAAAGTTAGACTACATATTAAATTGATTACTTCAAGATTGATTGATCACTCTACCAATACTGGAAGATTGGTTGAAACTATACGTTTTTGTGTGATAAATTTATTATAATGGCTAAGAGTTCATAATCATTAGTTGCATGAATCATGGCGATACAAATTTTGCGAGAAAAAAGTTTGATAAAATCAGTATAAAAGATTGATATATTTTTATAATAGAACACAAGATAACAGGATAATCAAGTAAATCATCATAATGTGCTTTCAAATATAGATCAAGAGCGAGCTGCAATTTTAAGTTCCATACAAACTAATAGATAGAAGACATACATGTTTCAGCTACAAAGACTTGTTTCTTCTGCAACATTTATCTTGAGAGATTAGAATTTTGGGAATTCCCCAAGACTAACTTATTTGTAAGTAAAGAAATTTAATTTTAGATTTGTTGTTAGATTTATCTAAATATATAAGATATTAGTAACCGAAGGAAAGTTCAAAAGTCAAATTTTTAAAGAGCTTGACTCATTTTAAATTTCATAAGTCATTGTTATAATTTGATATTTATTCTCAAGAACTCTTAAGAATTGTTTACATTATTTCTAGAATCTGTAAGGTTTACAATTTAGATAAGTTAAAACACATATTAGACCATTGGAAACTTTTAGTTTTATATTATTAATCCATAAAAAAAGAACAAAAAGAGAAATCAATTAGAGTAATCTTTGGATTAAGGATAATATTGATTTTATGTTATTGTTAAATCACAGTTACAGAATTATAATATGGACTTTATTAAATTTTGTTAGGATAAAATTAGAAAATAATTTTTTTATTAGTGACTTTTATGAATTATATATTGGTAATTATTGAATTTGTAGGTTTCTTTTAGGGTACACACAATGTAAATTTTTTTTTGTGATTTAAGTCATAAGTGTTCATATATTTATTTAAGGACAAAATAGAAACTCAAAAGTTTTAAATGAAATTATTAATGTGAGTTATAATTGTTTAAGGATAGAAGAGGAATTTAAAAGTTTTTTTATCTAAGGTACCTTTATTAGTAAATAATATAAATAAGCACTTTAAAAAAAAAATAGTGGTGGTTGGATTTACTTATTTAAAACACTTCAAATAAGTTAAAAGTAATTTTATCACATAATTAAGTTAATAAGTAAATTTTTTTTTAAAAAAAAAAAAAGACTTTTACTTCTTCAAAAACACTTCCACGTAGGGATGACATTGGACCAGGGAAAAATGGGTATTCATCGAAATCCGTCTCGTTTGGACTAGAGATGGACTATACGTATTGGACGGTGGACGTATACGGAGATACCCGTATGAGAATGAAGGCGATGATGGACTAACTTTTACTCCTGCCCCCCCCCCCCCCGCTACCCATTAGATATATATATATATATATTATATATACTCTCAAGCCCTAACTAAACATATTTATTGTAACTATCAATCTAGAAATATGATAATCAAATTAAAAAATGGCATTACTACGTGATAATTTTATCAACTTTTTTCTTTGATTATTCTTTTTTCTATTTGTGCTCACTGATTGAAACTATTAGGAGTTTAGATTAATCATGATCTAAAAACAGATAAGAGAGAGTAAGATAATTTTACATTTCATCGTGGGTAGAAATATTGTAAATGGAGGTTACTGAGTTTTTTTACTAAAGCGAACTAAGAAATTGAGAGAATTATTGAATTAACGAAATTTTAAGTTTTCATCTTTTAACATTTTATGGCTGTGATATGAATTGTAATAACAAAAATTCTTTTAGGAAACTTCAAGTGTAGTGCTATCGTTTTTTTAGTTTAATTTTATTTTCCTTTTCTTATTTTCTCTCTAATAGTCCCGTCTCTCTTTTTATGGTCCAATGACACTTTAAATATAATCTTATATTGTTTTGACTTTTATATTTTGTAATCTATATTATGTTGTGTTAGACTATGTTAGAATGTTGTTAGATTATTTAAAATATTAGATTTATTTAGAATTTTAGATTACGTTAATTGAACTTAGGCTTAGGCGGATACGGAGGAAGCGAGGGACGAGGACGAGGATTAGAAATTTACCCGCAGACAAAAATAGGGATAAAAGTTATATCCATTAACAAAGGTGGACCGGAGATAAAAAGAATTTTTTTTAAACAAATACAAAAATGAAGACTACACTTTCCGCCCCTCTTCGGTTCATACTTCCGCTCTATTTACTTTTTACTTCAGTTTGTTGCGCCCGATCATCTCTGTCAAAAAAGTCTCCCATGGCAGCTCTCATCAGTGTTCTTCCATCTCCGACTATCCTCGACAAGGTAGGGATACTTCTGTGCTCCGACGCTCAACAACCATTCCTTACAATCGCCAACATTGACCTCAACCGTGGTGATATTGTCGGTTACCTCCTGGAAGAACTTGGGTTACTCACAAATCTTGCCTTGTTTCACATCAATCGAGCAAGTTTTGTGGCGCTGTGGCGAGAAAGTACAAGAGCCTCATGCTATTGTTCGAGTTTGATCTCGGTAACAAGAAGTTTATCCCAAAATTCCCTCATGTTCGTGAGTTACTGACTCTGAAATTCTTAGATCTCAGGTTTAATGAGTTTGAAGGAGATGTCCCCAATAAGCTTTTTGATAAGCCTCCGGACGCCATTTTTATGAACAATAATAGATTACTATTAATACGTTCAATTCACCGGATAATTTACGAATGCTCCATATCTGTAATTTTTCTAGGTTTCGCGGCTGTGTTTCGACGAGCCTTGACAATATGTCTGATACATTTAACGAAATCAAAATGCACTTTTTTATAAGCTACTTTGATTAAAGTATTTTTTATTTTAGACATCCAAACAGTATTTATTTAGTGAAAGTGTTTTACTTATAAAATACTTTTGATAAATATTTATTAAAAACATAAATTTTAAATTTAATAAGCCATTCGAAACACTACCTGAAATGTTAGATGAAGATTATGGAAAAAAAAAAAAAAAAGAGGCTTCAAAAAGGAAATAGCAAAGCCCCACAAAGAAGCGGATGGATCTCATTGGTTGCATGATGGTAAAGCTCGTATTAAGTAAAGAAGCGTCCGCCTTAGGTGGATCCATTCCAAAATGGTATGTGGGCCGTGGATTGGACTGCAGTTCTATGAGCACTTTCTAATTTTAGTTAATTAGCATAAGATCCCTCGTTTGGTGTGTAAACTAACTTTAGTCCTGTCACAATTTTAGTATAAAAAAAATTTCCCGTGTTTTGAAAAAATTTACATGCAGATCCCTGTGTTAGCGCGAACAATAAGAGGCGGGACCATTATTGTGTTTTTATTACCTATTTTGCCTTCATCACATGATTTTCAAGCCTAATGATCTTTGTTCCTTCTCCACAAAATTGGAATCAAGCTACTTCATATTTTCCTTTGAAATTGTTGAATTTGCATGTTTTTTGAGATACTTTATGATATGAATCAAAGTTTGCTATCCACGTGGGATAATGGAATTACATCCGAAGCGTAGTCGTCTCTAACCAAGTTTGTCGGACATTTAATATTGTGAATGGTTCCATTGTCGAGGAAGAGGCAAAATTACAAAAGAAGTACAAATGGAAGTGTGGAGGAGTACAGGAAGATTGATTTTACTTATACCGAGCTCGGTTTACGATTTGAATATAGTGAAGTAATTTTTAGGGATTTTTAATTGATTGTTATGAGTTTCTGAGCTCTTGAATTTGAATGTTTGATAATAGAAGGTTAGCTTTTAGGGTTTTTTATTTTTATTTTTTGTTTCATGATATTGAAACTAGGTCATGTTAAGGTGGATTTGGCGATGTGTATTTTAATGTATATACCTGATGATCTGTGTTTTAACGTGCTTATCTGACAATTTGTGTTATGGCATACCTGTTTGACGATCTGTGTTTTAGCGTACTTGTCTGATGATCTGTGTTTCAACATACCTATCTAACAATTTGTATTTTAGTGTACCTGTCTGATGATCTGTGTTTTAGTATATTTGTTTAACGATTTATATTTTAACGTACCTATTTGATAATATGTGTTTTAGGTACCTGTCTGATAATTTTTTTTAGTATACTTATCTGAAATTTTTTGTTTATGGAGAAGAAGATACATTATAATTTTTAAATAATATTAGTTATGTTTATTATTTTGATTTTTTCAATAGGGACCTAATTCAAAAAAAAATTAAATTTTTTGAGGTCATGATCTGATTGGCAAAGAAAAAACAATTAGCAAATGAGATTTTTTTGAAATCCTATTGGCCTAGGTACCGACCTTTAAAAATCTCTTCTAATTTTCACTTTTTATGGGAAAATTGGTGGCGACGAATATCATGAACTTATGAGTCATGAAGTTCAACGTGCGTTCTTTTTGGCTTTAAAATACAATCCGATGCAAAAAAAATTAGTTCCCTTGGATTTCAAAGCTAGAGAGAGAGAGAGAGAGAGAGAGAGAGATAAACTATGAGAGTAACCTTTGAATGTTTGTCGCGAACAGAGGATAATCACCGATGAGGCCCTCTTCGAAGCTACGTCCGGTTATCGTCAACTTGATCCATTTTGGAGCAGTGGTCAATGGCAATCTATAGTCCGTGCAAGAGAGAGAGAGAGAGAGAGAGAGAGAGAGGTTTGAGGGCAAAAATATAAATAAAAAAATAAAATTTTTATTTGTACTGTGTTTGGAGGAGTCTTTGGACTGAGTGAATTTTTATTTACACCATTTTTTTTAGATAATAATTTAAATGAAAAAGTAATTTCTTCAAAAAGTTAAAATCTTATTTAGCTATTGTTTGACAAAAGTAGTCTAAATATATCTTCGTTTAGAATAATATACTTAAATTTGCTCCTATATATATCTTACCATTTATATTGCTGAGGCCAAAAAAAAAAGAGAGGGAGACCAAGTTGGACAAGAAAAAAGTAAATAAATAAATTTTCAATAACCTAAAAATTAAAAAAAAAAACAATTTTTTTTTAACTAGAAAAAAAGTAATTGGTTTTAGTTAATAGTTTTGATTGAGGTCTTTGCTTTGTATTTATGATATATTAAGAGGTGAATGTGTTATTTTTATAAAGATCAGGGGTCGTTATTACAATTTACCCAAGAAAATCAAACATCGTGACTGTGTGGACGACCCGAGAAACGAAGGTCCAAATGCAACAACACACCTGTATTCAATTCCTTTCTCGTTCTCGTTCATTCTGAGTCTCAATTCTCTAGGCGATCGATCAAATGGAGAAGCAGATAGTAAAAGGTGAAGAACTTGAGAAGAAAGCCGATAAGAAGATTAGCAGCTGGGGTTTATTCGGCTCTAGATACGAAGACGCCGCTGAATTCTACCAAAGAGCCGCCAATTCCTTTAAACTCGCCAAATCCTGTATGAATTTATAAGTATTTGTGATCTACTTCTCTTTCTCTCTCATGTAATCTACAGAACTATATGTCTACATGAATGGTATTACTGCCTCATAACTTCTGGTATAATATCCAAATTTGATGATCGCGAATTTTAAGTACATGTAAAGTATTCATTTGGTTGCTGAGAGAGTTGAAGAGAACAAATTTGAATGACGGCAGATTGTTAAAAGCTCCTCCCAATTTAACTGAGTAATTATGCTCTATGATGAGAAAATTATATTTATCATTGTTAAGTTAAGGTAGTTGTTTTTGGTCCAGTGAAGTTCCTCTTTACACTGAGGTTGGAGGGTGGAGGTTCGAGTCTTGAAGTGATGGACACGATTAGGGGTCTTATGATCTCACGGGTATTATATTTAGGTTCTTTTCCGAGAGGAGTGAGGGCATGATCTCACGGCCTCATCTTCCCTGAGGACTTTGGGTGCTCTCCTTTGCTTCCACCCTTTTTTTGCAATAGCAACAAAAAAAGTAGTTGTTTTTGAGGTTTTAAAAACATTAAAGTGCAAATTTAGGATGGAATATCTCGGTTGGTTAACCTTTTTTTTCTGTACTGTTTACTCAGTAACCAGATGGAGCACTTTGGAAACGGATACTTGTTTCAATAGAAATGCCTTAAGCCTTATGTTGGTAGAAGGGGTAGATTAAATAGACATTCCATTTGACATGGTTGGACATTTTGGGGTTATGTTTGCACATTAGGATGTTGTAAGGGTATAATAGATGCGGACCTAATCTTTGCCATTTGTTTACAGAGTGGGCTACCCTGATATTTGAACATGCTTTATTGCTCTTAACAGCCCAAGCACCAAACCTCTGAACTAAGCAGTGGCCACCTTAATAAGCTGTCATTTCTCTAGATCGGTAGATCCAAAATCAGCATAAGTATGTTTTCATGGGGTTGAACCTATTAGGATTTGATGGCATGGACAGTTGTTTAACTTTAACGATTTAACCCCCTAATTTTTGGACATGATTGTTTCCCAGGGGATAGAGCTGCATTAGTTAACATCAAATTGGCCAATTGTCATTTGAAGGTAAAATCTTTGGCAATTTCATGTGTTTCCATTTTTCTCACACTGTAACTGAATACAGTTGATGTAAATGGCTTGCTTTTTTCAGTTGGATAGTAAGCAGGAAGCTGCAAGTGCTTATGTAGATGCTGCAAACTGTTATAAGAAAACCTCCAATAAACGTGTGTGTTGCATTGATCTATTTTTTTTGTTCATATGCATTAAACTAGTGCTGTTCATAATCATGGACATTGGCAAGCTCATCCTGTTATTGTTTGTATTGGTGTTTGGTGATCTGCAGAAGCCATAGCATGTCTGGATCAAGCTGTAAATTTGTTCTTGGAGAATGGAAGACTCAATATGGCTGCAAGATACTCCAAGGTAGAATCTTTATATACGTGTTTACCTGATTAGCTACCGTATATTCATGATTTGCTTCTCACAGCTCCCTCAGTTTTCCTGTACATTCATGTTCTCCTCTCTAAAACACCACTTGCCTATATCCCAGATATTCTTTACAGTATTAGTTTCATGTGACATTGTAAGTTTTAGTGGTTGTATGAAGAAAAAAATGTGTACATTATTTGAAGCTGAAGCTGACTTGGATTAAAAATTTTCACTCAGAATATTGGTGAGCTCTATGAGCAGGAACAAAACTTTGAGATGGCTATAGTATATTTTGAGAGGTCTGCTGACCTTTTCCAAAGTGAGGAAGTGACCACCTCCTCAAATCAGTGCAAGCAGAAAGTTGCTCTGTTTTCTGCTCAGATGGGAAAGTAAGTGACCTCAGCTAATATGACATTTTTCTGGGTACTAGTTTTCTTCCTAGAATCCTTGAATTTGGACTCCTTCCATCAACTTTCTTAAAATACTCATTAGCATTTGCAAGCAGATCTAGGGGATTTGGTTCTGGCTCAAAACTATTGGTATTGTTATTGTAATTTTTGTTATTATTGATCGTAATTGTTAGTATTATGATTGTTGTTCCTGTTGCTGCTAAGAATCATGAATTAACAATATGACAGTGAAGAAGAAGTATGTTGAGGTTTGTGGCTGGATCCTTGTTGCTTGTTGCTTGTTGCAAATGTAGGGATAGTCTTTTCTTTGAATTGTTTGCTTAAGTAGATGTTGATGCATATTTGTGGGCTAAGCAATTGGATGGGATGACTCTTCAGATATCCGAAGGCAATTGAGATTTATGAAGAGATAGCACGACACTCACTCAACAATAATCTACTGAAGTATGGAGTCAGAGGGCATCTTCTTAATGCTGGACTTTGCCAACTCTGCAAAGGTGATGTTGTTGCCATACACAATGCGCTGGAGAGATACCAGGTATATATCTTGTTTTTGTTTTTTGTTTTTTTTATCGTTATTAGGTTGTACTTCATACTTGAATTCCTTGCAAATTTTGACTTGCTTATACAGGACTTGGATCCAACCTTTTCGAGAACAAGAGAGTACAAACTGTTAGCTGTAAGTTTGGGCTCATCTGACAGTAGGACATGCTATTTTACCTTGCATTTTGAGTTGTACATGCTTTTCTTTTCCTAATTCCTTCGGCATGAGTAACAGTGGTTTTTACAGTCTGGTTCTCATACTTTATTATAAATGTGTTTGCTCATCATAGTTGCTTAATAGCTGTTAGGCAATAAATTGTATTTTCGCAACTACTTCTTGTAGCTTTCATGTAGCTTTATAGTAATACTTAGTCCCTGGTGATTAATGGTAATAACTAAATGTCAGGATTTGGCAGCTGCGGTTGACGAGGAAGATGTGGCAACATTCACTGCTGTTGTCAAGGAGTTTGATAGCATGACCCCTCTGGTAAGTATTCTTGCCATCCAAGTTTGATTCATGCTCAGATGGAGGCCATTTCTGGCTTTCGTTATTCTTCACCATTAAAACTGTAAATGCTAGATGAAGCAGCTGCTAGTTCTCTTCTTACTTGGCTTTCATCGACGGCTGCATAGTTACTGTTTAGTAACTTTAGTTTGCTAAAAATCATGTCAGCCTCAAGTCCTCAGCTATTGAGTTTGGTGTTGGCTTCAACAAGGCAATCTACTAGGCTGAATCTATATTTTATCAGAGACCAGATTTCCAATATGGAATTGCTTATCAGTTCACAAGATTTTGGTTGAATCAAACAGAATCATTTAGCATGGTATCTCCTCGTCTTTTGGCAGCATATAATTAATTTTGGGACCCCCTAAATTATAGAGCAGTTTTTTCCCACCTTTTTTCGTTTTCATTTGCTGCTCTTGCTTCAACATACACTCTATGCCCATACATGGTGCCTGTGAAAGAAATGCAGGCTTGGTTTGCTTTCGTTGACAATTGGGTGCCTTAATATATATTTTCTCTCTGTAAGTTTATAATATTCTGTTTTTATTGTTTTGTTTGAGGAACTTGTGGTAACCTCGTAGTATATCCTTTATTGCATAGGTGATTGGCCCTGATTATTTTCTTGACGGAGTCTTGTGGGAAGGTTGGATTTATTCTCCTAAATTGTGTGTATGAAGTTAACTGTACTTCTCTGCAGGATACTTGGAAGACCACGCTTCTGTTGAGAGTGAAGGAAACTCTGAAGGCCAAAGAACTGGAGGAGGATGATTTGACCTGATATTTTGATGTCCTGAAGGTGGACAGACCATCTTAAAGTGGCCACACGTAAAGGGAGCATTACAATGAAAATGAAGCGTTCACAGCCATCTTTAGGCAAAACCAAGGTTAAACTAATGTTCCACCATCTTGCATAATTTGAGTCTCTTTTTGTGCTTGTGTTTGTTTTGTTTGTTAGCTGGCTGTTTCTATAGTCTGGGATTATGCATAAATGTTCCATTGTTGATCATCAAATACTAAAGAATACTATAAGACGTATAATTTGAGTTTTGGTCCCATTTACAATAGGATTCAATTTAATATTAAAGAAGAAAAATATTCTAACCACTCCTATAAACAAAACGTAAAAGAGCAGAGCTTTGTCGCATTCCCTCGCTCTTATTTCAAACTTTTGTGGATGTCTTATATTGTCATCATCAGTTAGCCAAACCAAAATTCAATATTTTGGCAGGACAATGTATTAAGGAATACGGGTACGAAGCGTAGGATGCACGTATTCAAAGCACAGTGAACTGGCCAAATTGTACTTACACAGTTACACCCCTATGACTTTTATAATTACAGAGTATGACCTTATAGTTTCTACATTAAATCATTTTCCCTCTTATTTCATTTCACATTTTTTTTTCAATGGTCAATGTTATCCGGCTCAGCTTATGTGCATTTTGATTAATCCCCTCCTCAATCTAGTTAATACTCTCTTCGGTCCGGTCAAAAGACAGATTATCCATGTCGGAATTAGGATATTTATGATAGATATATCTCTAATGACTTGACTCTAAAAGATTATCAGAATTTAAATTCAGGATATCTAGATTTACAACGCATCTTTATTATTACTTAAACTACTTCTTGGAGTTTCATTTCACATTTGTTGAATGGTCCTTTATTAGTCAACAACGGGGTTTACCAACGTCTTTATTTTGATCCTTAAAATTCTCACTTTTCTACACACACAAAAAAATATTCTTTCACGAAAAAAACTAAACCAACAATTGACTTATCACTCACCCTTCTAGTAACACCCCCAACCATAACTCACCTCCTCCAATTACAGCCCTCTCATCTACCATCGAAGCACTAATCCCCACTGCAACCCCCTAGATCCTTTCCTTCGTTGCAAATTCCCCTAAACTCGATCTTCTCCATTGTCAAAACCCCTCCATGCATCTCCCTAGTTCATCGTAGCTTTGTTGCAATTTGTTTCCGTGACGCTCATATTGCTTTTGTTAGGCAATTGTTTTTTACACGGAGATGTGTGGTTATGTTATGTCAAATGGGTGAGGAGTTCATTAAATAATGTCGCCCTTTCTTAAAAAAAAAAACATAAAATAGGAAAGTAATATTATCAAAACTAAAAAAAACCAGCCTAATTTGTTGATCTAAGGTTCTTGTAGTGAGGTGGTCCAATTGAATTATTGCAATTATAATTGTTGAATTTATTCATTGAAATTGTATTACTTAACACATTGTTAAGTTAGTAAATTAAGTCCATTTTTTAGGTTCTAATAACGTTTTTTTTTTTTTGAGTAAATCCCAATAACGTTACTACAAGAGGAAAGGGGAGCATATAACAGGAAAATTATGGTATATGAGTTTTGGTTATGGGCGAGAGGGTAACTAAATTGCTTCATCATTTAACACCACATAAATCTGATTTTGGGTTTTTCTACAATTTAAAAAATTGATATTCGATCAATTGTAATTAATAGAAAATATAGGGGTACTGTGAAACTACAGGGGTATGTATCCGTCTAAATGTTTTCCTACTGTTAATTAATTAATCGATAGAATAATTATATCTAGACCCTCTAAAGTTTGTCACTTAATCACTCATACCCTTGACATTTAAAATATCACACACAAACCCTCTAAAGTTTGTACACGCGTAACACTTAGACACTTGTCGTAAATATATCAGTATACTTAGACCCCCCCGAAGTTTATAAGTATAAAATATTTAGATTCTTTAAGTTTAAAATATTATACTTAGACAAAAAAATACTCTAATGAAAGATAAAATATCAAATATTTTAAATTTTACAACCAAAATTCATGTTCTATTGTATATTTATTGAAATAAATTTAAAAATAAAATTTATTTTTTTCTTAAAAAACGTAATTAGTATACAATTATATTGTCTATTAAAATTTAATTTGGTCGTTCAAACGACGAAATTAAAATACTAAACTATTCTAATTAAATCTAAAAGATATTGTGTATGTTACAGTTTCACCAATTGTTTAATTTTTTTAGTTTTATTCTAATAGATAATATAATTATATACTAACTATAATTTTTTTTAAAAAATTAGATTTTTAATTTTAATTTTATTTCAATAAATAACATAATATAACATGAATTTTGGATATAAAATTCATGATCTATTATGCATGAGTTAGACCCCTTGTTTGATTTTTTAGTTTTATTCCAATAGATAGTGTAATTATATACTAATATGATTTTTTTAAAAAAAAATTAAAATTTTATTTTTCATTTTATTTTAATAAATGATACAATAGAACATGAAATTTAATTGTAAAATTTAAAATATTTGATATTCTATTTTTGATTGGAGTATTTTTGGTATAAGTATAATATTTTAAACTTAAGGGATCTAAGTATTATATACCTATAAATTTTAAGGGGTCTAAATATAATTTATTAACTGATATATTTACAATAAATGTCTAAGTGTTATACGTATACAAATTTTAGATGGTCTGTATGTAATATTTTAAATATTAGGAATTTAAATGATTAAGTTACAATTATAAGGGTCTGTATAATTTTTCCTTAATCAAATAAAAATAGAAGGAAAATAGCAAAGCTTACAACGGACGAAAAGGGACGAAGACGCAGATCGTGTATTGCCGTCCGAGGCCTTTCTTTATAATGGACGATCACTCATCGCCATGCCCACTGCACTCTACAACTTCTCTTTCTCTCTCCTCACAAATCATAAGCCGTAATTTCACTCTTTCCTCCTTCCATGGCTTCTCTTACATACACTTCAAACATCTTCCACGAGCTCCGTCGTCGTAGAGACACGCCGTCGGAGAGTTCTCTCTTTTCCACGCAGAGGAGTGTTTCCACTTTGCCGTTGAATTTATCAGTGAAGAGGAGTTTGAGGCAGGGTCATTGTGGTGGACTTCGAGTGGCAAGTTCCAGTACTCATACCGAGGTTGTGGACGATCGGGTTGTTGAGGGAGAAGGTGCCGAGAGTAGCGAGAAAGGGGGGGTTCTGAGAGTTGGACTCATCTGCGGAGGTCCGTCTGCTGAGCGTGGGATATCTTTGAATTCCGCAAGATCAGTCCTCGATCATATACAGGTAAACATATGCTTGCGCGTGTGTATATTTATTTTGTATTAATTCTTTAGTGGTAGTATCAGATAACTTTTGGCGTTATATCACTTGAAGTCGAATAATGGGTTGGATTTAATGGAGAACTATAGCAGTCAAAATTGGAGTGGGGAAATGGAAAGTTAATGTGGTGTTGTACTTTATTTGCTCTTTGATTCCTTGGAAAACGAAAGAATCAACTTGATTTTAGTCCAAGACGAGTTGAGTTGACCATTTGTCTTTTCAAGTTGTCAACGTAGAAGTTTTTCTTTTTCTAGACATACAAAATAGAAAACTGTTGGGATTTAACACGATTTAAATCCACTAACAAACACACACAATCGAAGAGCAAATCAAAAATATAAAGCAATAAGAAATAAGAAAGAACGAGACATAGATTTTACGTGGTTCGGCAATTTGCCTACGTCCACGAAGCTGCAGGGATTTCACTATTGAGAGAGTTGAATACAGAGATCGGCTGTACAATCTACAACATTACTTCGGGTCGGGTCATCATCCAAATCACATATACAAACTAGACTCCATAAAAAAAACCAACAAAAACTCCTTTTTAAGTGTTATCAGCAGCTGAACGGAGCATTTGGTGTCATGTTTGCCATCAATGAGAGAGTGATGATGACAGAGTTTTTGTGCATGTGCTCTTTATAAGTGTGTTGCAATGGCGGGACTGCGTTTGGGTGTTTTGAAGGTATGAAATGATATGTTACTGGTGTAATAACTTACTTGTTTTGTGACAGGGGGATGATTTGCATGTAAGCTGCTATTACATTGACTGTAACCTCAACGCGTTTGCAATATCCTCTGCTCAGGTCTGTACATCGTGCATTGTTTTCTAATACAATACCCTTGCTGTAAACAATATTGACAACTGTTTGATTGGGGTTATACTGACAGAGGGCAGCCATGTGCATACTGTTTCAATTGTGTACTCCTTGTTATGTCTTCAAGCTAATAACTCAGTTATTAATGCTACCTTTGATTGCATGCAATTTAAGCTTTCCCATAGGAATTGGATAAAACCAGTTCCAGGGCCTCTATTCAATGCTGCCAAACCCAGCATGGAAGAATTTGATTGATGTGCACTGGTTGTAATGACTTTTAATGCTTTGGTATATAGTGGGAAAGATTTTAGGATCTATAACCTGTGTACAGAATTTGTGATTCTTGTTTTAAGCCTAGTTTTAGGTTTAGTTTCTCTTCAAAAGTCTATTATGGTTTTGTTTTCATATTCTTTTCTTGATCAAGGTGTTTGACACCTAGAATGAAGATATCCTTGGGCTTAACTTTTGCTCCATTTGCATGGCTGGTCTTTATATCTTTTTGATAGTGAGGCATATTGTCTCTGGTACCCATGAATAGTTCTGTAGAACATATAGTACTTATCTATTTTATGTATTCCATGTTGCAGCAACTATCTATCTAAATATCTAACGCATGCCTTATTCTTGGTTCAAGAAGTGTTTTCCTAGATTTGTCATGTCCACATCACAAACTTTTCAACCTGATCTTCTTAAAATATACAATATCCTTCTTTTGGATCCTATTTTGGGCTGAACTTCCCGTCCATGGCTGTGACTGATTTTTTGCATTGACCAAGTTTGTTATAGTGAGGAGTTTTTAAGTTGGTTTCTGATCAAGGAGCTCATGTTTGAGTATTTATTTTTCAAAGAATCAATTCTTATGGTCATCAGGAAACTTTTGCAGCACGCTGAATTTAAGGTTTTTTTCTCCTTTTTGTATCTTATTTATAGGTATACTCAAACACTCCTGCAGATTTTGATTTCAAACTTGAAAGGTAGGCTGTTAGACTTAATTATCTGTTCCAATATATGTTCCTGTGAAATTTAGAAAGGCCTAATTTGTATTTTTACAGCCTGGCCCAAGGTTTCCAGTCTTTGTCCGACTTTGCAGAACACCTTGCTGCCTCTGTGGACATAGTTTTCCCTGTTATACATGGTCGTTTTGGTGAAGATGGTGGCATTCAGGTGTGCATCTAGTGAACCTTGACAAACTTCATAGACAGTGACTATTTTTTAGCCAAAAGGTGGTAGTAGCTTGCATGATATTTCTGCATATGATGGAATCTTCAGGAGCTACTGGAGAAGTTCAATATCCCATTTGTTGGAACACGGTCAAACGAATGTCGTAAAGCATTTGACAAGGTAACCTTATTTTTTTCTTTCTTTCTGTAGATATGCTATCAATCTCAGATAAAGTTATATATCTTGGAGAAATCTTGTACCTTAGCCTTACATGTAGTCACGACTTCCTAGGCACAATGATTACATGTGAGGGACTAACAATTAGTGAGGCCGTTCAAGAATTAGATTGCATATGCGTACTCACACATGCTCGCTTAACATATATGTCTATGGATTGTGCCCTCTTTTTGGTCAAAAAAGGGTGATGATACTAGGGAGTAAAGTTGTGGCGTTATTAGTTGGTTTAGAGCTCTATGTTTCACGCTTTTGCTCTCTGCGGACCTGCTGAAAGATTAAAAATCTTTTTATTTTCACATACTAGTTCATTATAAAAAATTTATAAATAACATGTAATTGTTTATGTGTGAAATTAGTTTTGGTAAGTTTTAGAATTTCTAAAAGGTACTGTAGGAACAAGCAAAAGGTCTTATGTGGATAAATATTCTAAAAGTCTTAAAATGCTCGAATGAGGCTTCTTAGTTTGAAGCATTAATTTTGGGAGTGCCTCTTCCCTGTCAATCTGCTAAAAGTAACTTGAAATATGGAGATGGTACCAATATGTCACCTAACCACATAATGGAAATGCTTTTGTTCCTTCTTTCATTTGCATGAATACTATTGGGACATCAAAATTACATCTGGTCCTTAAGACACTCATCCCAAAAATGAAAGGGGAGAAAAGATAAAATAATTCCCAGCTGGTCCTGGAAAATGTGAAATTTGAGGTGATACATGGATGCTAATGTGAAGAAAGCCTTTATAATCAAAGTATGTATCAATGCTTACCAGATTAGCTGTTTCCTCGATAAGCCACTGCTAATTGTTCTTTTCCTTTTAATCATTGGCAGTATGACGCCTCTTTGCAGCTCAACAGACAAGGTTTTATAACAGTACCCAGTTTCTTATTGCAGGTATTATCCCCAAGAAGTTTCCGTACTATTAACTTATACTTTTGATTCTGTAGTCATTATCCTTTGTTGTTCCTTCTCCCCTTTTCATTTTAATCCGTATTTTATTACGTGCTCTATATTCTCAGAATCAACACTGCCATCATCTTCTTCTTCTTCTTCTTTTGCTCTCTCTCTCTCTTTCTCTCTTTTGTGACTGCTCGTTATTTCATACTGGTACTGTCTGGGAGTTGCTATATTCTTCTTATCATGGCATCTTGCAAATACAAAAATAAAATTGTTAGGGCTTCAAGCCTACAAAACAGATATTCCTTAGTTGTAGTCATAATGTTCTTTGTTTGAAATGATAGAATTAATCAATGAGAATAGAAAAGAGAAAATGATTATATTATTAGACTAGAAGCAATTCTGTAATAAACACATTAAACCTAGAAATACACAAAGTAACCCTTATATAGTAGGGCAACACAACATAAAGAAAATGCCTAAACTATTCTTATTATTATACTCTTAACACCCCCTCTCAAACTCATGATGTGGTAGAAAACATCAAGAGTTTGCCAAGAAGAAATCTAAAACGTGCTAGGGTATGAGACTTCGTAAAAAAATCCGTTATCTGCATTGTGGAAGGAAGAAAGGGGAGAGTGATGGTTCCCTGCTGCAGATGATGACGCACAAAGTGACAATCAATCTCAATGTGTTTTGTGCGCTCATGGAAGATCGAATTATGAGCAATCTGAATAGCATTGGTATTGTCGCAGAACATAGGAGTAGGAGATGATACCGAAATGCCAAGATCAGCAAGGAGTCATCGTAACCAGACTATCTCAGCTGTAGTAGATGCCATACCACGATGCTCAGCTTCAGCAGAAGAACGAGCAACCGCAGTTTGTTTTTTGCTTTTCCAAGAAATAAGAGAATCCCCAAGAAACAAGCAGAAACTAGTGGTGGACTTGCGATCCGTAGAGACACCAGCCCTGTCAATATCAGAGTAAGCCTTGAGTTCCATAGATGAAGAGTGAGGAAATAGTAAACTCTGATGTAGAGTACCATGGAGATATCGAAGAATGCGAAGAACAGCAGCCCCGTGAATAGTGGTGGGTGAGGCAAAAAATTGACTTACAATGTGAACAGCATAAGAGATATTTGGACGAGTGACTGTAAGATATACTAAACTCCCAACAATAGTCCGATAAAGGGTTGGATCAGACAAGAGAATACCGTCAGACGAAGAGAAACAAACATTGAGCTCTAAAGGTGTGTCAATTGTCCGATTATTTGGTAAATGAGCTCGTTGAATAACATCTGAAGCATACTTGGACTGAGAGAGAAGATATCCTTTGGGAGAAGAAGCAATCTCAATACCCAAGAAATATCTAAGCTGTCCCAAATCTTTCATCTCAAAATGGTTTTGCAACTGGGTTTTCAATAAGTATATGCCAGCAGTGTCATCACTCGTAATAATCATATCATCAACATATAGTAAGAGAATAATAGAACCTGAGGTAGACTGTAAAAAGAGAGCAGAATCATGGTCACTGGCACGAAAACCCAATCACAGATAACTGAAAAAAATTTGGCAAACCATGTCCTGGGAGCCTGTTTAAGACCATATAAGGTACGATGAAGTCGACATACTTGACTAGAACTATAAGATAATCTAGGGGGAGGTGTCATAAAAACCTCTTCAGTTAAATCTCCATGTAGAAATGCATTTTTCACATTCATTTGAGACAAACTCCATTGTCGAATGGCAGCAACTGCAATCACGGTGCAAACAGTAGTCATCTTGGCAACTGGAGCAAAAGTCTCATCATAATCTAGACCATATTCCTGAGCAAACCCCTTGGCTACTATTTGAGCTTTATATCGTTCCAAAGAACCATCCGACTTGATTTTTATCTTATAAACCCACTTACAACCAATGGTGCGTTTACCAGGTGTTAAAGGCACTAGCTCCCAAGCTCTGAACTTATGTAAGGTAGACAACTCCTCATCCATAGCCTGTTTCAAAAGTGGATCAAGTAAAGTCTCCTTGTAGGAGGTGGGTTCAGATAGAGAATGAATAGAAGTAAGAAAAGAACAAAAGTCAGAAGAATAACAAGTATTACTCTAACCAAACCTGTCTGGACATTTGCGAGAGCGCTGAGGATAGCGTGGGGTATGATCCACAGTGTCTGAACCTGATTGGGCGGCTGGAGAAGAAAAGGGAGGCACTGTATCAGGAGAGGAGATAACTGGAGTCTTGCGAACATATGTATGCACAATAGGGGGACGAGTAATAATAGTCGGCTCAGAAGATGAAGAATCTGACACAGGTATATCACTAACATATGCGTCATGAGGAACATTAGTAGGAAATGGATCAATGTATAGTAGGTCAGACTTAGTCAATGAGGAAGAACTAGACAGAATTGAAAAGAAGGGAATATGCTCCATAAAAACAACATGACAAGATACATAAAGTTTGCGGCTGATGGGATCATAGCAACGATATCCTTTTTGACCCTCACCATAACCAAGAAATACACATAAAGCTGAACGGGCAAAAAGTTGGGTACAAAAAATACTAGGGAGCAAAACAAAACAAGTACAACCAAACACACGTAAAGAAAAATAGTTAGGTGGCTTACCACATAACTTTTCAAATGGAGAGACTCTAGAAGTGAGAATAGTAGGAATGGTGTTGGTCAAATGAACTGCTGCCAAAACTGCTTTCCCCCCAAAATGAGCTAGGAACATGTGCTGATAAAAGAAGGTAGCGTGCTGTTTCTAGAATATGACGGTATTTTCTTTCGGCAACACCATTCTGCTCAGGTGTGTCAGTGCAAAAGGATTGAAAAAGTATACTATCAGATTTTAATAAATCATGAAAAGAAGTAAGAGTATATTCACCTCCCTGATCACACCAAAAATATTTAATGACTGCGAAGTATTGAGTGTGTACCATGTTACGAAATGTAGTGAAGATGGAAAAGAATTCAGACCGACGTTTCATCAAGAATACCCAACAATACCTCGTGTAATCATCAATAAATGAAACATAATATTTAGACCCTCCTTGTGTAGGAATAGGAGCCGGTCCCTATATATCAGAGTGAACAAGATCAAATGATGCAAGAGAACAAGTAACACTTTTATTGCACTAAATTTAGCCAACTTGAATCCACTACAATCAGAAATGTCATAGCTTGCTAAACTACCCAAACTACCAATCGCAGCTAAAAATTTTAAACGAGAAGAAGAAATATGACCAAGGCGAGAATGCCATAAATAAAAACTAGATGACTCTGGACTCAAATGAAATGAAGATAAATCAACAGTAGAAGCAGCAGAAACAACATCTGGGACATGAAATTCCTCTGACACATATAACCCACCCTTTCTACAGCCAGTCCCAATTAGCTTCTTGGACCGTGGATCCTGCACAACACAATCAGAGGAAGAGAAATGAACCAAAAATTTAGAATCAAATAGTTGACTGACTGAAAGTAAATTCAAAGTAAGTTGAGAAATATAATAGACATTTGAAAGTATAAGGTTGGAAGAAATAATTGTCCCAACACCAGCTAATGACATTTGAGAATCATTGGCAGCAAGGACAGATAAAGATGGAGGAGAAATTATAGATGCAAACAAAGAAGAGTCATTGGTCATATGATGTGTGGCACCTGAGTCAAAGACCTAGGCGGTGCGAGATATACCTGAAGGGCTTGAACTAAACGAACCTATAGTGGAAGCAACTGTGAGAGCACCAGAATTTCCACTTGCCATTGTATCAAAATCAAAGTAGTCAAAACTCCAGCAGCCACCAAATAAAACAATAACACCAAAAGAACAATCCACGGTTAAAACCTAGTAGCCACCAAATAAAGCAATAACTCTAAATATCAATTAACAACTAAACAGAAACCACAACCAAACTGCCCAGAAAATCAAATAGCCTAGCAGAGGGAAGCCCAAATTAGCACCAGTCCCAACTGGAGAACAATAGCCAATCAATAGCAATCACAAAGCAGCGAACAGACCCAAAGCAGAACAATAGCAGCGAACAGAGATAAAACCAAGTAGGCAACAAAGTCTTCCAGCAAGCCAAGGAGAGAAGAATATTCAAAGCCAGCAACAACGAAGCAACAGAGCAATAACCGAAGTTAAAATTCTGCACAAGCTCAATCAGTCAAAAATCTTATTCCTTTGGATCAAAAACCAGTTCAAAATACTTCAAAGCATCCAATCAAATACCAAGGAGGCAATATACCAAAAAAAAAAGGGCACTAAAAATCGAAATTCGGCACTATTCACAGCATGAATAGTAATATCGGCACTGTTCACGATATGAACAGTGTTTTTGGGCTGTTCACCTCATGAACAGTGTTCCAGCACTGTTCACAGCCCCTTAGAACCACAAAATAGCAACCCACTTATCACTAGCCCTCAAATCACACAACCCAAGAATATATTCTTCCTACAACTAAATTATTGTGGTGCTACAATATATATTTTGGATCGAAACCATGCTCTGATACCATGATAGAATTAATCAATGAGAATAGAGAAGAGAAAGTGATTATATTATTAGACTAGAAGCAATTCTGTAATAAACACATTAAACCTAGAAATACACAAAATAACTCTTATATAGTAGGGCAACACAACATAAAGAAAATGCCTAAACTATCGTTATTATTATACTCTTAACATGAAATTCATATAAAATTGAAAATAATCCTTGTGTGATGCCTCTTCCCGGACTCGGAGTTCACCCCCCTTTCTGAATTAGAGAAACCATGAACCATTTTTTTCCTTCAACGATCTCTTGAATATGTTCAGATAGCTGGCATCCACTTCAAACGTTCTTTTGATTTGGCAACTCCTTTTACTTTTATTTGATGTACCTTTTTTTCCAGATTTATTTTGACATTTGCTGGTTCTGATCTTTGGAAGATTCTGGTGCTCTCTCTGTGTTGGGAGTTGATCAGAAATTTTGTAGATGATCATGAGTACTTTGGTCTGTCTTGCTCCAAAATATATCTGCCATCTTAATAGCTAGTTAAAGTTGTTCTTTTTTAGCTACATCATGAATTTTGATTCATGTTATGTGGCTAGGATTTTCAGTTGAATATAACCTTTTCTCACTCCATCAAGGTACAGTCCAAATGTTTTTGATGGTCTGGCAGTGCAAAATTTGCTTATATACTGCACTACTTTTATATCATAGTTAGTAAATTACGACAATGCTATTTCAAATTTCTGTAGTAGCTCTGGGCCTGGTCCTTTAGGCAAGATCAGTTTTTTTTTTTGGGTATGGGCATGAGCTTGTGCCACTATTGTAATGTGATTTGAATGCAGTTATTTTATCCTTTGGACGATGAAGTGGATTATGAGTTTTTAATTTCGATTCAATGCATTTGCCATTGTCTTTGTGAAGGAACAAATTGTGAGGTTTGATTTCCATTTTGTCCATTTCTAAACTTCCATGTGTTTGCTTTCCTGACACGAACACAATGGATTTTAGGGAAGTGAATTGGACGAATCTGGCTTATCAGAGTGGTTTTCAAGAAATCAAGTGGACTCTAAAGTGGGGAAAGTGGTGGTGAGGTTTATTCATTTGTGTTTTATTTCTAATTTGGCCATAATGTTTGTAAAACTGTCCATTACTCCTTTTTAACATTCCAAGCTTTTGCCTTACATGATTGCAGGTAAAACCAACAAGAGCAGGGTCCAGCATTGGAGTTACAGTTGCTTATGGTGTTACTGATTCTCTAAAGAAAGCAAATGAAATCATTTCAGAAGTATTTTTGTCTTTTCTAAATTAAAGCATTATTTTGACACACAACTGTCTTCGGAAAAAAAATTGGTTGGAATATTTGGGAATTACAGTGAAATTTGGAACAACCTGAACTGAAGATAAAGTTTAAAATTTGTTATTTGTTGGATTTGGTTCACATTTTCAAAACTTTCAGGCCAGGAGGACTGGCCTTCTGATTTGAGCCAGAAAAGTATGCTTTAAAGTTCCAGGGATACTCGAGGAACTACCCAATACCTTTTCTTTTTGGCAGGGCATTGACGACAAAGTCATTGTTGAATTTTTTCTTGAAGGAGGGACCGAATTTACAGCCATCGTACTTGATGTGGGTTCTGGTTTCGACTGCCAGCCTGTTGTACTACTTCCAACAGAGGTGCATGAATTCTCAGTGTCCTGAATTCATTTTCTTCACTGTATTGCAATAATTTTTAGATACTTGGGGCCACAAAAATGCAGAAAGAAACTACAAAATATTTTTAATTTGTGTGGTTCACTTCTTTATGGATACACATTGAATATGTGTAAAGAATAAAGTATTATCATTTTTGTAAATTATATATTTTTGGTTTTCCCTTCAGAACAAATAGAATTGTCAGACCAATCCTGTGTTCTGCTTCAGATTATGCAAAGGGTTTTGTAGACTTTTCTGTTGTTGGATTACTACCTTTCTTCCACTTTTGTTGATCTGTAGATCCTTAATGACAGTCTTGAGTTTGTTCTTTCTTTTTATCACTGTGATGGAGTTTTTCTCTTTCCTTTGTTTCCTTCCTTTTTTTCCCCTTACTTCAAGGCGTATTTCCTAATTTTGAACTTGAGTTTACCATCATCCTTTCATAGTTTTCTCTTATGGCTGGTCTATTGCCCTAATTATAAGGTTCGAGCCTTTGAGATCATCATCCTAGCGCTGCACTTTAACAATGGCCACCAAATGACGTAGGAACCTAGGGAGAGGTCATAGTTCCAGTTTTGTTTTTGAAACATCATGTGTTCAAGTCTTCTTGTCGCAATTGTTTTGGCCCTTACATGATGTTGTTTGTAGTAAAAAAATATCATTTATTCTCTTAGAATGGAGTTTAGATGTTGGGAGAAACTGACACAAGGGGCAAGTCTTTTCTAAATCTCACAAGCATTGATCTGGTCGCCTATGACAATTGTAGGTTACATTACCAGACTCATAAACTTGAATAACTGATAAATCCTCTTGATTTCTGTTTTATGGTCTGACTTCATGCTTGGACACCGCAGAAGAAGAATTAATATGTGAAATGTAAAAGAATTTTAAGAAATCAGATTAAAAGCAGGTAGTAAGTATTTGATTTGTAGTTATATCTCATTCACTATAGAAGTGGAATCCACTTGTAACAATTTAAGCGTGGCAAGAGAGCCAGAGAATCCTTCCTTTCTCATTTCCTTAACTAGCAAATTTTGGGCTATTAAATTAGAAAATCAGTTTCCTCTATTACCATCTTATCTCCCAAATCTCTCACTTTAACTTTACATTTCCTCTTCTCTAATCTTTTATCTTCCTATCCTTTTCTCTCTCCAGCACTAATAGACAACTAAGCGGGATAGGCATAGAGGGTGAGGACTGGGGGAGGGGTGGGACAGGGATATAAATCCCGTGCTTCGCCTGGGTCTGCCACACATAATTCTAAACCCATCTGCCAGCTTACATTACCTTCCTAGTACAATTATCTTCACATTGATTGCCGTATTTTAAGAAGGGACTTTTTGTTTAATTTGATGGCCTCAATGACTAGGTGGAACTTCAATTTCACGGAAGTGTCGATGTAAGAGAGAAGGATGCAATATTCAATTACCGCAGGAAGTACCTTCCTACACAGCAGGTTTGGCAATGGTGCTTTTGAAATACATCTATAATTTTTTTCTGGTTGTCACATTCAACATATAAGTAGTGATGCAGTTAGTGCCAGTAATATAATTAAGCACATGGTGGTAATGGTCTCTTTCTTTACTCTAATCTTGTATGCCTTCACTACTGGTTTGTTTAATATCGCTGGTGGACTTTTGATTTGAACTGTATATGCTATGTAGGGAGCCAAAAAAGTGGGTGCAGGGATGCTCATTTTGGCTCCCTTGAAGAGGGAATCCATATTGTCTAAGTTTGTCTTCATTATCTTACCTGCCTGACAGGGTTACACATGCTTCACAGGTGGCTTATTACACTCCACCTCGTTTCCCTGTAGATGTGATTCAAAGTATCCGTGAAGGAGCTTCTCTATTATTTCAACGGCTTGGTCTACGTGATTTTGCTAGAATTGATGGTTGGTTTTTGCCATCTTGCTCTCATATATCATCTTCAATGGGGACTAAATTTGGGAGGACTCAATTGGGTTCAATAATATTTACTGATATCAACTTGGTGAGCTAGCTGTCTGATTATATCCATATGTACTATTGCTGTTAGGGTTCTTGCATCTTATGTTAGTCATACTTCCCTTTCTGTCTCTAGATTAGTGGGATGGAGCAAACCAGTTTCCTATTTCAGCAAGCTTCTAAGGTACATTTATTCCAATTTTATGTCACATCAAAAAGGAGTTCTTGTGACTGATGATTTTTCAGGAGTCGGGATAAATATTCGACCAATCTATTTTATAATTCATTTGCAATATCCTGATGTTCTATGAACTTTAAACATGTCGTTCAACTGGGAAAAAAAAAAACTCTTCTTGGTTTGGAATTGAGATAAGATAATGGTTTCATTAGTAACGTTCAAAGATATATGCCACTAGAAGAAGCTTTTCTTTTCTTAACCAGTTATCCACCATTATGCCACTATTTCTTATGCAATTATTGCCTTGAAGAGGATCTTTTCTTGTGTCTAGGTTGGATTTTCGCATTCAAATATCCTCCGAACCATTATCCAACGTGCTTGCTTACGGTTTCCTTGTCTTGCCTCAAAAATTAGTATATCAAGTCCCTTGCTCAAAAGATCAAAATCTTCACAACTCAAGAAAGCATTTGCCAAATGTCAAGGTGTTCGCAAAGTTTTTGTCATTTTTGGTGGAGACACATCTGAACGGCAAGTATCTCTCATGAGCGGAACTAATGTTTGGCTCAATTTGCAAGCATTTGATGATGTAAGTCTTCAGATATCGGGAGTTGATTTATATGATGTGCAACTGACATAATGGTGGGCAGTTGTTAGAATTTGGAATGCTTTCTTTTCTCTCCTATACATCAAGTTTTCTGTCGGTATGAATTTTCCCTTGAGAATCTATAGCGTTACATTATCAGGAACAAAAATATTAAGATTTTCCGACTATTCTTTCAATCAATTCAAAACAATGTGGAAGTTTAGAAACTTGCATTTGAGTACTGTAAGATGGAACCCGACAACTGTTGATACTTTGCTGATTATTATTTGGTAAATTTTGTTCATCTTTTTTATTGGAGTTTTGGGGCAACTTAATGTAAGGTTATACCTAACTCTTTGCAACTCAATGGGTTCCAACTTCCATGCTTAGGATCATGAGGCCACATGTGGTCCTGCTAAAAGCTTTGCTCGCTAATTCAAATGCTTCTCTGACTTTCTAAAATCTCTTGAATCTACTGGTATTGTTTTATTGATGAGGGTTAATCATATCGATCAGCTTGAGGTAATCCCATGTTTGCTGGCCCCTGCAAATGGTTATTCATCTGCTATGAACTCTGATAACAAGGAAATGGATGTCAGCTCCAGGACAGTTTGGTCATTACCGTAAGTGTAGCTTTTATTTTTCTGCACATATACTATATCCTGATAATTTATCTGAGCATTGGTGGTCATATACGCCCTGGCCTCTATAACCCTGAGTTCTATAGTATTTGACCTGTCAGCTGTGAGCTGTCACACAAACCTGTTTTAGGTATTGTTTGTTATACACACAAAAAGACATTGAGGTGTCCACTTCTTGCATACACAATCATCACAGTACATCCATCACAATGTTTCCCATACAAAAACTTTGTGATAAACACAGTTGGTTTCATTGCATAGGGACTTGTGCCTATTAAGAGTAGGGGCTCTGCCCTGTGAGTTGTAGAAATTTTATTGAATCCCATCATTAAAGCATCCATCTCAAAATTAATTGGTCATAAGTTAAGAGACCCACAACAAGTCTTGTAAACAAGTCAAGGAGGCATTAATTTGCCAACGTAGGAAGGAAAAGCTCTAACACTCCCCCCGCATGTGCGACCACCTACTCGTAGGTGAAGGGGCATATTGACAGAATCAAAGGCATAACAATGCATGTATGACACAAACAAAGAAAGAATCAATTAACAAACCAACGAGTTTCTTGTTCAAAAGCCTCTCAAAGCCTTGATACATCCACCTCAAAACTAATTAGCAATGAATGGAGAGGCCACAAATCTCATACACTAGTTATTAGTGATGTGGGACAAACTCTAACACCCATCTTATCGACTACCTAGGCACCTATGTATAATGGAAGAAGGATATCATAATTATAGTGCTTGTAATGATGATATAATGGTGCTGGTGCGGTGATCGTGCTACTGATATCTGTAGGGTATTTGCCACTATGATTCTGATGATGCCTATGATTTTGATAATTATCATATTCTTATTCAATTTACCCAACTATACATATAATAGTGAATTCAGCTGTGTGTGTTTCTTGATAAGAGTTGGCCCTTCCTCCACCCTCTCTACTACGTACCCAGATGACTCTGTTGTTCTAGTTTTCAAAAGATTTTTCATATTTTAGTATGGACAAGAATTGTTGGAAATGGTATCATAGTTATTAGCATGTGCTTGGTTCCTAGGAATAGTGTGGATCTTAATCAATATTGTGTTTTTTCTTTGGTACAGGTACTCTCTTGTGTTGAGACATACAACTGAAGAAGTTTTTGATGCATGCATAGAGGCAATTGTACCTGCTCGGGCTGCATTGACATCTCAATTACGGAGCATAGTGATGGATGATCTCATGGAAGGCTTGAAGAAACACAGTTGGTTTGCAGGATTTGACATATCTGATGACCCTCCACAGAGATTTTCATTGGAGCAGTGGATCAAGCTAGCCAAGGAAGTTCAGGCAACAGTTTTCATTGCAGGTTCTATGTTGCCATTTTACTAACTCAAGGAATACTTGTATATGGTTTTACTGTTTTGTTAATAGAATGTGGCTGTTACAGTACTTTAATCCCTATTTGGGGTGTTGAGATGATGCTTTATATATTGTGAGCTTTTCCACTCAAATGCAGCCATTGTGAACCATACTTGGCATGTCAAATTTCCACAGATGCAAGGTTGTTGAGGACTCTTTCGTTAAGGATTTATTTTTCCCAATATTCGGATTCATTATGTCAATGAAAATGGAAAATTTACTTCTATTTACTATCCTGAATTCAACCAAGTCCTCTGGAAATCTTTTCAAATTCTGCATCAAAAGTTATCGATGTATTGCACTGTTAGGATTTTTTGGTTTTAACAAGTTTTTCCTATTTGCTTATCAGAAAATAAAAAAAGTTGTTTCAATAAGTGCAAGATCTTTATTGAACAAACATTATTTGTGCCGGGTTATGTGTAAGGGTGCTCTGCACTTTTCAGTGATGTGTAAGTGAAAGTTATGCTCTTAAAGAGTCTTCATATCTTTTGTTAGATTACTCAGTGGATGAGTACATAATATCAAGTGCAAAATCTATAAGAGTAACATACTTATTTGTGCATTTTCAATAATAGTGGTGCATCCGCACCTCATATATTTTTGGACATTGGTATATTTTAACAAGTCAGTTCTCTTTCTTTTTGATCCTTTACCTCTTCAGACTTGTGTGTATGCTAATACTTCGGGAAGTATTGAAAAAAGGGGAGAAGGCAGTGGCCAATGTCAATGCAGTGGGAACATTGGTTGAGGCCAGCAGAGTGAATAGAACCAAAATTTTCTTGATGTGATGTAAAGAATCTTCAATCTCATTAATGCACGGTCATTTTTTGTGTAGCATGTAGTTACTATGTCAGCATAGAACTCAACTAATGGTAAGGCGCTGCGATTGCTTATAGAATTCATCGTGCTTGGATCCCAAGTTTTACATGTTTAAAATTGAATCTATAGCAAGAAGGAATTAATATATAAATATCTAGAGCATTATTTAGTTAAGCATGGTTAAAGCATAGGAATAAAGGGTACTAGAAAACTAGTTAATATTTTTGTAGAAAAAATTGTGGTCGAGGATTTGACTGACTGCAATTGATTAAAGAGATTGTTTTCCTTTCCTTTTTGCTTTTGAGAGAATGATTTATGAGTTCATTTCTTTTATTTGTTGTTTATTTTATGGACAGTGCATGGAGGCATTGGTGAAGATGGTACACTTCAGTCTTTGCTAGAAGCTGAACGAGTTCCTTATACTGGTATTTCCTGTTGAAAAATTTGGTAATAAACCTTGGCTTATGTCAGCAATATAAAATTGCTCATGTGCTTTTTTAAAAACTCTAGGACCTGGCGTTATGGCTTCCAAGACATGCATGGACAAAGTTGCTACATCTCTTGCTCTTAAAAATGTATGGTAACTACAAAATATGTCACTGAATACAAGCGGGTTATCCAGATATATGCTTTTATAATTATGGCTGTATATTATTTTTGCATCTCGTAATATTTCAATTTGTCCAGGCTGATCGATTTGCATAATGAAAAATATCCAGGATATTGGAAGTCAGAAACACCTATCTTTTTAGGATATTGCCATAGAGCTTTATCTCGCAGCCATAGGCGCCAATCTGATCTGATATACATATATAACAAACATTTCATTTGTGTGGATGAACAGCTTGCAGAACGTGGTGTTCTTACCATAAATAAGGATGTCTGGAAGAAAGAGGACCTACTAGATATGCCCACACCTGACATTTGGCATGACTTGACCTCAAAGCTTCTGTGTGAAACATTGTGTGTTAAACCAGCTAGGGATGGATGCTCGACTGGGGTGGCAAGATTATGGTAGGTGTAGACAAGTTGGTTGCTGTTATTATGTTCGCTATTTAATATCTAGAACATTAAAAAGTGGTTATATGTTCATGCTTGTTATTAAATTCTATTGTCCTTTTGTGGTCAATCATATTTCCATTTATATAGCTGTGCTGGGGACCTTGCATTGTATGTAAAAGCGTTGGAGGATTGCCTACTTCGAATTCCTTCGAATAGTTTATCCAAGGTATTGGTGGATTCATTTTTATCTATGACTCTCGAAGTGTGGTTCTTTCTTCCTGTATTATTACAGAAACATTTTCCTACAAAGGTTTGAATCTAATAATATTTTGTTTATGACAAATAGTAATTGGTGGCTCTATTTTGTTTGATCAATATTTGCTTTCCAATAAAAAAAAAAAAACACTAAAACAACTGAAGGAATTAAAAACTAATTAAGAAGTGTGCAAGGGCAAAGACATAGGAAATAAAGTATGGTTTGGACATGGAACAAAATTGAATGAGACAGCAATGTCCATGTACATGTTATGTAATATTTTCCTACAAAAGTTTGAATATTATAACATTCTATTTATGACAAATAGTAAGCGGTGGCTTTATGTTGTTTGATCGATATTTGCTTTCCAATAAAAAAATCACTAAAACAACTGAAGAAAGTGAAAACTAATTTAGAAGTGTGCAAGGGCAAAGATATAGGAAATAAAGTATGGGTTTGGACATGGAACAAATTTGAATGAGACAGCAATGTCCATGTACATGTTATGTGTGATTGCCAGGTGATTTATTAAGTCAATGGTCATGTTATTTCATCTCTTAGCCTTTAGTGCATCTTCATTCTCATTGCTTTATTTTGCATGTTTCTCTTGTTAATCAATACAGGCACATGGAGTGATTGAGATGCCAAACCCTCCACCAGAGTGCTTAATCTTTGAACCTTTTATTGAGACTAACGAGATAGTTTTCTTAGCCAAATCCTCAAATGCAAATCGTTTCTTGTGGGAAGGACATAGTAGATGGGTAGAAGTAACTGTTGGTGTCATTGGAAAACGTGGGTCAATGCACTCGTTGACCCCTAGTGTTACGGTTAAAGAAACTGGTGATATATTGTCACTTGAGGAGAAATTTCAAGGTTTGTCCTCAGTAATTGTTTTTAATCTTCTCTCATTTGCATGCACATTCTTTCTTTAGTTCTTTCATGTTGTCTTGGGTTACTGCGCATGCCCTTGATTATTATAGGCAGCGCTTATATGAAACTATTTATTCTTGATTTTCAGCATCTTTTTTGCTTATTGCTTGCTTATTATAAGTCATTAATTGATGAAGACATCTGTATGATGATTGTATTGTTTTGGAGAACTTCTGGATGAGAATCTAACTTCAGAAACACACACCTTGATAATGGAATTGCATCAACAGAAATTCTTACCTTACAGGAAAGAAAAAAGAAAGGAAAGAGTTGCTTTTGAGCATGATGAATAATTCCACTGTGTACTTTAAAAGATTCTTTAATTTTGGATTCCCATATTTGTGCACATGCTTATAGAAAAGAGGAAGAACCTGAACCCCAACTGAGATAAATTCAATTTAAGAATACTTGCTCTAATAATCTTTTTTTTTTCCCTTTTGTGCATGCTAGATGTATATTACTGTATTAATTTCTCTAAAAAAGCACACCTTTCTTCTAATGTGGCTGATATTATCCTTGGCAGGTGGAACTGGCATCAATTTGACTCCACCCCCATCATCAATTATGAGGTTTGTTACAAGCCGCATTTTTTTTAAAATTGAATTTATATTGTCAAATAACAGTGTTTTTACATTAAAAAACATGGTACGGTTGTCCGGTATTACTTTGTAACACAATAACATCCGTAGGCGGCATTTTCTGGTGGCAATTTGTTTTCTACAACAAAAGTTTTATGTGCAATTTATGCCTGAGTTCCTAATCTAATGCCATTTATGATGGTGAACTGGAAATTTGAGAAATTGAACTTTTCATGATATATTTTTTTGCTGGGAACTTCTCAAGATTTTACTGATGTCCATATTCAGATGAAAACCTTCTTTTATCTAAAGCTGCTGCAAAATGAAATGCACCATGGGTAAAATACCGACTTTTATTCTCTCCCATTTAAGTTGGCCAACGAATTGCTACATTTATGTAGAATTGGTGATTGGAAAATACATCTGATTGTTCATGTTTTTACATCGGAATTACTAAAAGGGTAATATTTAGAATGATGAACAATCCTGAGCAAAGTATATTGTTGTTTACTGTGCATTGTTGTGCATGCTGTCCTATTTTAATTGTTACTTACTAAAATATTATGTTTTTTCTCTGTGCAATCAAGATTCGCAATTTACATATATACACACTTACTTTAGTTTCTGATGTTAATTTTCCCACTCTGGAATCAGTAATGAGGCTTTGGTGAGGTGTAAGCAGCGTATTGAACTTATAGCAAACACTCTGCAGTTAGAAGGATTTTCGCGCATTGATGCATTTGTTAATGTTGACAGTGGTGAGGTATGTTGATTTCTTTATGGCACTGAACACCTTTTGTGTTTTGCTAAATTATATTCTTGGGCCAATTTTTTGGATGTACATACTCTTTAAAATTGAATAAATGCTAAGAATGATCCTCACAGCCTAGCACTACTCTCCTACTCCTCAATATGGGAAGTGATGCATGTATTAGGTTGGTATGCCTGATGGTGTACTGATTTCGAATAGAATTGCCTCAAAATGGATTGTTGTCTTCATTTACTCTTTACTGCAATTAAACGGGTTGAAGTGAGGATTGTTGTCAAAAGTACCTTTTGTTCATTTATCCAGACCCATAGTGGCACATGTTTTGAAAGACTACACAAACAATTCAAGCAGCTAAACCTTTTGTTGATTACTTTTCTGTTCTTACATCATGGTCACTTTATGTAATTACAGGTACTGATCATAGAAGCCAATACTGTACCTGGAATGACACCTTCCACTGTCTTGATTCATCAGGTAATAACCAGATTTCAATTTGGTTTACATTTTATATATCCAGTTTCAGAAAGGCAAAGTAGCAGCAGCATCATCATCATCAACTTGAACAAGAAACATAAACCGAAATATGCTCATTTCTTTAAATCCATATGCCGTCAGTGGGCAAGTGTTGTTTCAGGGGCACTCGTTTATTTGAAAACCCAATGTCTCATTCGAATCATACATATAATAGAATGTACTGCATACTATGGTCTATGGATGCCTAACCTCATATAATTTACTCTACGTATTCAGGCACTGGCAGAGCAACCTCCGATGTATCCTCACAAGTTTTTCCGCAAACTGCTTGATTTGGCATCACAGAGCTCTACGTAATTTTTGTCCTTGTGGAAATCTCTCTCCATTGTTTCTTTATGGAGCATTGTGTATTATCAGGCCATGTGTCTGGACTTTGTATGATTGTAGAAAGGCTTATGTTCATTTGGGAAAATTATTTAGTTATGTCCTGAACAAGTTTTCCCTGCCTGAACTGTTTTGAGTGTGCATTGGTCTCTCAGTAAATTCTGAATCCGCTGTAGATTTGTTTAAAATGTAAGAATTAATTTTAAAAATAATACTGAGTTTTGCCGTTAATGGGAGTTTGGAAATTATAGCGTGGGCACCAGTGTAACCTTCAACATTATTTGTACAAAATGATTGTCGTCAACATAAGACTCAGAATGCCAAAATGTTACATTGAACCCATGATCAAATATTAGTAATAACGTGCAATATAAAAGTAGAGTACCTTAAAGAATTGAGTTTATTATATCAAATATTAAATTGTGATAATCACTATTTTTTTTTAAATGGACAAAATTTGTGTCTAAAGATATTGTGCAACAAAAAATTGAACACTAATCATGTAATATAGATATTTTTAATAATATACAAATATTTGAAGTAGTTATGCTATTCTAAATCGATCCAGACTCAAAAAAAAAAAAAATCGAGAGATATCACTTTAAAAATAGAATACAAAAAAATCAACTTGTACACATTATTTATCAAATGACTAAAAGTTACATGAATTTAAAAGAAAACATGACCTAACTCATTATCGGATTTAATATCACGCCCCAATTCTCTCTTAACAAAATCATTTAGTAACAATATAGTAATATCGACACTAGAATGAAGTTCAGTTTTTTACATATAAACTTACATGTATCAAATTCAACTTGTAATTTTAAATATACGCATTTAATTGATATCCTTTAATTGACCATTCATTTGAAATTAATCGTTAAATAAGATTTCATCAAATTAATACTTCATTTTTGCGAAATATCGCACAATGGATTAATTAGCTTATAAGCTGCTACTCTTTCATGTGACTCCCCACATCCACGTAAAATTTGATGGGTCAGTCCCTGTGGACTAATTAGCTTAGCTTGGCAGAGAGAGGGAGAGATCACAAAGGGAGAATGCTAGAGTCCAATCATGCGTCCCATGCGAAATTTGTGCAGGAATGTGATGTCATATTTTGGGCGCGAAAATAAAAACCCACAACCCCACTTCAAAACCTACAACCCCACTTCAAAACCCACCACCAACAACGATTTCCTATGTGTGAGAGAGAGAGTATTTGACTGTTGTCACCAACAACCATCGAAACCCACCACTCAACTCTTGCCCTTAGATCCAAACAGTTTTCCCTCAAATTTAAATGAGAGAGAGAGAGAGAGAGAGAGAGATGGTCTGGTTGTTATCGATGATTGGTGTTCAATGGTTGTTGACAAGGTCGACAAGAGAGAGATAGACGAGAGGCGATAATAGAGCTTTTATAATTCTAATTAAAAAAACATGTGAATTGTTACTAATAGGGTTCGAAAGCGAGACTTCATTAAATCCCTCCCAAGACGCACACGTATGTTGAATTTTTGGTGTTTTTAAAAATATTTTTTTTGTATTTTTATTTTTTGGCCTTGTTTTTGAATAGAGTTTCTAAAAAAAAAAAAAGAAAACCATAAACACATTTTATTTTTATTTTTAATAAAACAAGTTACCAAAGGGAACCTTATTCATTAAAAACAAACTCCTCTCAATGGCAGCCCAAACACGAAGGATTCGTTTGGTAGACGTATTATGAGGGGATTAAATATTGAGGAGTTGGAGGATATTATTGCATTGGGGTGGAGGTGTGAGAATGAGACCTTTAGAACAGGTTATTTGTAACAACATGAAAAGTCTATAATGAAGGTTGTTCCTGGATGCGATCTGTGTGTTATTTCGCACATTGAATCCAAACTTAGAATGTGGAAAAGACATTACAATCTACTAACAACCATGTTAAACACTAGTGGATTTGGTTTCAATGAAACTGAAATGAAGATCGAGGTGGACAGTAATCAAGTTTGAGAAGAGTTTGTTAAAGTAATAATTAATTTGAGTAATTTTTTTTTTTGCTTTATGAATTTTAATATGTTTTCCAAATAATATAATCTATCTTTTTTAATGTAGAAAGAGCCAAATGCGGAAGGGATAATGTGACACCCCAAAATCCTTGTGTCTGTAATTACCCAATTGATCACCTATCAACCCGCGGAATACTCGTGGATACCATGTAATTCGATACCACATCGTTATGTTCCATTTACTGAGATCCATAACTTAACAAAATTTGGACATAGTCTCTTTTGTATGAGGAGCTTTACTCAAAACGCAACTTGTACAATATTAATCACACCTGGTCTATCCATCCATTCATAATTGTATAGTATCAAATACTACCGTAATCATCATCATTACGTACATTTATTCATAAAAGAATAAATGTCTTAAAATAGTCTCTTATACATGCCTTTTAAATATAAACAAGTTTTTGTTACAAAAATTACACAAGACCAAAAATAATTATAAACAAGTGACTATGATGTGAAAAGAAGAGTCACAGACCGACTCTATAGTCAAAGCGGGCCCATGGCCTCGCATTCGGTGGATGCTTGTGCAATACCTGAAAAATGTTCCTATAAAGGGTAAGTCAACGCTTAATAGGATAATTCCTATAGAGAATACCTCTCAACCTAAATGCATATAAATTGTCATATACAACAATCATTTCATGCAATCATTCAAATATGTCTATTATAAACAAATGTCATAAATCATGTCATGTCATGAGATGAGACTCACGAACACAATACCAACACCGAGCCCCATCCTGAGCTCCTACAATACATGTAATATCATGCATATGTATTCGGGCATTACAAGCCCCGTCATTAGTGTTATGTACACTCAATGACTAATTAATTTATTTTCTTGTGTCTTTGTGGAGAGATGATTTATGGTATTACACCAATGAGACACCAACCATCAACGGATTCTCAGGACATCCCACCTGCAGCTCCGTTTTGGCCGTTACACTTTTCTGGAATTTCACCGCCAGAAAGTGTATAAACCAAGTAAGCGGGTCTTGCACCTGAGGGAGAATCTAGCCCTTCTTACTATCCCCGACACGTTTATCCATTTAATTTTTCGTGTGACTCAGCTAGACCTTGGTGCGACTTTTTCGAGTCCACAATCAACCACCTATGTGGTGATTAATTTTATCTCATGCACATACTCCCACCCTTGTCAATGTTCATGAATGTAATGTAACTCATGCATAATGACATTTAAATGTGCAATTGCCTTTGGTACCATTTACAATGTCCATTACATAAAGAATACAATATAATGACATTTTCAACATGACAACATATTTATCAATTCTATAAACATAAGCACAAGTCCACCACAATAATTATATGCTAAATAATCATTTAACATACATATTATTCCATAATCACATAACAAGCTAATAATTTCATTAACCTTTATATGTCATTTAAAACAATGAACAACTAACATTAACTTACACCAAGTTAATCATACTAGGATTTTTATAATTACATAAATCATATATTTGACCCACTAGTTACACTAGTCAAGACCTAACATGTGATATACACCCACAGCCTACCCATTTCATATGCCATATTTTAGGTTGAAAGTAAATTTAAATAGGGGAAACCCTACCTCTCGTAGCATAAGCCCATGTACTGGAATTCTGAGGAAGCCTAATTTAATTTCCCAAACTTTAGGCTTAGATTATCGTTTTTGACCTTTTTTTTTTACCGGGTTTTACAGATAAGGACCAAATCTTTTCCATTTTATAATCAATGGTGTGTCACATTTGGGAAAGATAGGGCCACAAGTGAACATGCGGAGGCTCCAGGTGACTTTCTTGATGAGCTGGCTAGGGAAGGAGTAAATGATGGATCCGCAAATGAAGTTGAAATAGTGGGTTTTGATGATATTAGAGTGTCCAATGGAGTAACTCAAAACTCGAATAAAAATGTCGGGACCTAGCCTGGGAAAAAAATAAGAGGAAGAGAGTTGATTCTAGAGTAGGAGATATTAGAAAAACATTTACTTCTTTTCTTTCTGAGAGTACTCAATTACTAGGGGACATGGCTAAACACATGAGATATGCACATGGCATTGCTGACGAAAGAGCTAGGGTCTATGGGGTACTTGAGCAAATTGAGGGGCTAAATTTCAATGACAGAATAAGAGTTGGGCAAATGATTGTGAATGATCAGAAAAGAGTCGACTATTTCTTCAGCTTGCCTGATGCTGCGAAGTCATATTGGTTGCAAATGCTTCTTGGTGGTAAACTTTAAAGTGAGAAGATTTTCACTTCGGTGGCGAATTCATGTCATTTTCTAGTTTTTGTAATAAATAAGTTGACTTAACATAGGCTTTAACATGACTTTTAATTTTTTTTTAGTTTTTATCTGTAGTTTTGAGTTGTTATGTGAATTTGTAATGGTTTAAACAATGGTTCACATAAATGCATCGATTCGAATAAAGTTTTATTTTTTTTATTGATGGTTTTTTATTGATATTATTATCAATTAATTATTACTGTTATTAACTCAATGAAATATTTTTAACTTAATGAAAATTTTTTTTATAAGTTTTTTTTTTGTGGATATTTTTTTTAATGAACCAAAAATTTTATTTCATGAAACAAAATTTACAAGAAGTAAAAAGGATCAGACCAAATTGGCTTAATCCTTCAAAACACCCTATAATCAAAAGAAATACATCAATGATAGTCCAAAAAATCTCAAAATTGCAAAAAGAAAATTTAGATAAATTTCCCCTTCTTCCTTAGCAGCTGAAGCCCTTGTTGGTCATGCAATAACAACAGCCTTGCTTGCACAAGAATAGTCTGATCTTGAAGAAAAACAGAAGAACACCCTTGCAGCACTGCCAAATTAGCAAAATAATCAGTCAGGTCATTGGTCTCTCTATAAACATGCTACAAACTGAACTCCAAGCAGTCCAAACTCTCCAAAATCTGTCTCAATAAACCGTAGAATTTCCAAGCTCTATGATGTCCTTTCAAGACCATCTGCACCATGACCTCAAAGTTAGTTTCACTTGGAAACTGAAAAACCAGCAGGTTGTACCTCTCCAATAAAACCAGCCCATCTCTTAGAGCCCTTAACTCTACCTCCATGTTTGAACAGTCACCATAGCAAAAGGAAGTAGCAAGTATAAATTTACCCCAATGATTTTTGACTACTACTCCTCTCCCAGCCCTACCAGGATTACCTTTAGAAGCTCCATCAACATTGAGTTTCAGCTTACCATAAGAAGGAGGAAACCATCTAACCCACAGAGCAATAATCTGAATCTTCTGAACATATTCAATCCCAAAGCCTGCAAAACCTCCTTTCCCCCTTTCACTTTCCACTACACTTGGCCTAAACACTTTAGCTTGCATCCTCACAACCTCACAAACTCTTACAAAAATTAGCATGAGGAGATAAACAACCCTAATCATAAACTCTCCTACATTTTTCTTTCCAAAGAAGCCGATACGCTATCACTGACACGCCTCTCATCAGAGCATGATGTAAAGAATCCTTTTTAAAGATTCTCACCAATATCACCATTCTAACTATTGGAGATTCACTATTAATGAAATGAAAACCACATAGAACTGCTAGTTTAGACCAAACTAAAGCAGCAAAACTACAGTGAACAAACAAATGAGAAACAATCTTCCATTTCAGCAGAGCAAAAAGCACACCTACTGGCCAGACTTACCCCAATAGATTGGAACCTGGAATCCAAAGGAATAACATTATTCAATAGCCTCCATCCTATTAACTTAGCACTAGGAGGAACAACAAGCTTCCAGATAACAGAAGCCACTTAGTTCACTTTCCCACCATTCCTACCAAGATGCCAAGTTGACTTAATAGAAAAAAGACCATTAGTATTAGGCATCCAAACTAAACAATCAGGCCTATTAGAGAACAAACATCAGCAGCTAAAATTTCCTCTCTCAGCTGATCATTAACAAAATCTCCTAACACTTGTCACTGCCACCTATTATCAACATACACCTCAGAAAGCTTAGGAAAGAAGATAGGTAACCCAGTGATTTTGAGCAACAAAGGACCAGAACCCAACCAATTTAAACACCAAAAATCCACTGATCTTCCATCCTCCACAATTGAAAAAGACTTCATAATCACCATATCAAACCAAGGCTACAACATTTTAAAGCTCTTCAACTTGCCATAACTAGAACATCTCAAAACATGACTCCCCTTCAAAAACTTTGCAGAAAAAACTTTAGCCCAAAGAGACTGCCCCTGCAAAATCCCCCAAATTTGCTTCAATCTAAAAGCAATCTGAAAATCCTCAAACCTTCTAATCTCCAAACCCCCTTCCTGTTTTAATTTAGCAGCTTTCTATCAAGAAACCCAGTGCCTCCTCCTTACTCTTGCCTCACCAAACCAAATGAAAGAAGCCATAAGAGAATTCAATCTAAAAAGAATTCCTTTAGGAAAATTCAAACAAGCCAGCAAATGCACAGGAACAGAGTTTAAAACAGACTACACCATCACCACTCTTCCCATGTTAGAAAGCAATCTAGCCTGCCAACCTTCTATTCTGGCTTTGAATTTTAGAACAAAATCTTCAAAATCTCTCAATCTAATCCTACCTTTCCCCAAAGGGGCAACCCAAGTAAGTAATTGGGCACTGTTTAAGGGGAATTTGAACTAATCTGGACAACATTAAAACTCTGTGTTGAGGAATTTTGCATGAACAAATCAAGGAGCTTTTCTGTCTGCTTATTCTCTGCCCAAAATAGCCTTCATACAAACTCAAGCAACTTCACCAAAGACCTCTTATTGCCCCTTAGAAACAATAATGTATCATCTGCAAACAACAGATGAGAAATCATTGTTGTCCCTCTACCAGTATGAAAGTGCTTCATCAATCCCTTCAACAAAAGCTTAGTCAGCCCCTGCTAAGAACCTCTTCTGCTAAAACGAACAAAGAGGAAGAAAGAGGATATCCCTGTCTCAAACCACGAGAAGTTGGGAAAAAACCATGCCTCTGTCCATTTAAGCACACTTAAAAGAACTAATTTTTAAAACAATTACCAATAATAGTTACAAATAGCTCAGAAAAACCAAAACACTTTAAGACTTTTTGAATAAAGTCCCATTCCATTCTATTGTATGCTTTCATCATATCCAATTTGAGAATAATGTTCCCGGCCTCCACCTTCCTATAAAGCTCTCCTACCATAAACTAAGCTAAAGAAATGCATTCTCCAATACTCCTTCTCTGTATGAACCCATGCTGATCCTCTGCAACTAATGAAGGTAACAACAAAGCCAATCTTTTAGCCAACAATTTCGTAAAAACTTTGTATAAAAAGTTACATAAACTAATTGGACGAAATTCTGTAAACGAAGTTGGATTAGACTTCTTAGGTATCAATGCTAACAAAATAGCATTGACAGACCTGGGCATACTCCTATCAGTCAGAAAGAAATTCACAGCTTCAAACATATCCTACTGAATGATCTACCATGCCACTTGAAAGAATTTACCTAAAAACCCATCTGCCTCTGGGGCACTCTCCACTGACATTGAAAAAATCACTTATTTTATCTCCTCCATAGAAGTAGCACAAGTCAATTTCTCATTTTCAGCCTTACAAACAATAAGAGGAATAGAGTAAAAAATATTGTCCAGCAAATCATGAGATTCTGAATTATACAATTTAGAAAAAAAAAAAAAGAAACAACATGAGAAGAAATTTCCTCCTCAATAACCAACCAAACACCCTCTTCATCTTTAATCTTACTAACCTTCCTCTGACGACTTTATTTTTGGCAACAGTGTGATAGAACTTTGTATTCCTTTCACCATCTAATGTCCATTTCACATTTGCCTTCTGTCTCCAAAAGGATTCCTCCAGTTTAAGGGTGAACTCCAATTGTTTTCTAGCATTTTCCGAAGATATAAGATTATCCACAGAACTATCCACTTCCATACACCTCTCAGCATTTCTCAACTCCACCTACTAAGCCTGAATATTCTCAAAAATATTACCTAACGCATTCTTATTCCATTCTTTCAATTTAACTTTTAGAAACTTCATCTTTAAAAACATATTTTCAATAGGATTACTTGAATACCTTCCACACCAATTTACTTTTACTAACTCCATAAAAGAAAGATTCTTAGTCCACATGTCCAAAAATTTGAAGTATGAAATCCTTTGTTGAACCCTAGACTCCACCACCTTGATTAGAATAGAACAATGATCAGAGCTACCTCTTGCCAAGTGAAAAAATTGATTACTCTCAAATTTAGTAACCCAATCACTATTCATAAGCACCCTATCCAAACGTTGCCACATTCTAGAAACCCCATGATGACTATTACACCAGGTGTACCTACTACCCTCAAAACCACGATCAATTAAACCTTCTTCATGAATACAATCCCCAAATTCATTCATAGAAACACTAGAAGGATAAGCTCCCCCTAATCATTCAACAGAGTTAATCACATGATTGAAATCACCCATCATTAACCAAGGTAGATCAAAAGAAGCAACAACCAAGTGTAAATGATACCATAATGGCCTCCTCAACACATGATCACAACAGGCATAGACAACAATAACTAACACAGGATAAGAACCCATATGAGAAACAATCATTGTTAAACACTGTTCATGCTCCATAACAACTTCAACCTCCATCCTTTCACTCCATAACAACTATAAATTCTTCTCAGCAAGAGATTTAACCACAAAAGAAGATAAACCCACACTAGATGCAAATCCTCTAATTTTAGAAGATTCCATCTTAGGTTCTAAGACAACCATTAAAACAATCTTATTCATGTATACTAATTTCTTTAACCTACTCCTCAAAGCTTCTTTCCTAGATCCCCTCACATTCCACAACATAAAATTCATCAAAAGGTAGAGATAGATAGATTACCTCTAGGCGTCTGCCTAGGACTGGAATTAATAAAGTTAGCAACCTCTTGATCAACCAGAGGCTCTTTAATGCCTTCCATATTATTTGAGAGATTTTCCCATTTCATGGAACTCTCCTGATCAGAACAGAACCCCTTATCAGGAGGTTCTTTATTTCTCACCAAACCATTTTCATCACCTAAAGAAAAGGAGCATTTGCTACGAGCACAATATTCATTATTCACCCAAAAAAAAGAATTAACAAATGGAGGAAATTGCTTACTAATATCACAAACAGGAACTTCCCCTTCATTCACCTTCTCCTTTGAAACGTCCCTTTCCATTGTATTCTCCTCCTCCTTACTCAGAGCAATTACTGAGTCATTAACAATAGGAGACACATTCCTATTTTCTAAAATCAATTCCCCATCATTCTCAATAGTCTTTTTAGCACCTCCTACATCCACATTCAAACTCATCAACAAATCATCATCTCTATCCCCTCCACCAGAATCAATTTCTATATTCTCAATTACCTCATTATTCACATCTTCCCTCTGTAAAAAAGCATCCATATGTCCCATGGAGCATTCACCTACCTCCACATTCAAACCTTGAGCTTGTTCCTACTGCTCTTCAAGAATACTGAATCTATTCCCAACCTCCACCTCTTTCATTACATCCTTTTGTTTCAAAACTTTCTTTCCCTTATTTCTATTTACCTCAATCATAATACCCTTCCCATTATCATCCTTCTTAAGGTCCAGAATCCCCTTATTAGAAGGTTTTCTAGCATTTTGCACTGAAACAATCTCACCCTCTTTTTTCTTTTTCTTTCGACAACTCCTATTATCATTTTCCTGTTTCAAATAATTTGAACAATATAACACATTCTTTTTTCAAAGACTATCTTCTGCCACTGACCACTCAAGCCCCCCATATCTAGCCAAAATCTTTTGGGATTTTTTGCCATTAAGTTAACTTCAACACAGGCTCTAGCTACACCAGGGCATGTCAACTGCAAAGTCAATTTATCAACCACACATATACGAACAATGGGACTTAAGATATCCCTCAAACTCTCCACATTAAAGAGATGAATAGGAAGACCTGGTAAGGAAATCCAAACAAGTACCACCGGTGGTTCAATACTAGGCATGAACTCCAAAAACCACTTAAAAACACCTAAATAGAATCCTTTTATATAGGTTGCGTCTTTCAACCAGGTATGCACATGATCCTCATACAACTCAAATCTGATGAGAATATGTCTAGGATCCAATATTCCAACAGAAAACTCACCTTTGGGTTTACACCTTGCAATAATGAACTCACAAATAACCCCCAGAGATGGCTTTCCGTACGCGCATTTTCCAATCAAAGCTTGATGAAACTTCGCAGACAAATTCTAAGTCTCCTTCAATGACCAATACATTCCAGGCTCACCGTTGTTATAAACAACTCTCTTCGCATCCTTCGCTAGTTTCGCAAGATCCAACAAAACCCTCGTAGAACCAGAATTTGACGTAGGAACTTTAGAAACATTAGAAGAATTATCTTTCAAAGGAATTTGGTCAATCGATATATTTTGATTCGTCAAATGAGCTAGACCAGTCGATGGTAGTCGAACAGAAAAATAAAATTGAGTGATCGAAGTAGGGATCTCAACAATCGAGGGGTTTCGAACAAACAGAGGAACATGAGGCATCACAACGTTTTCTTCATAACCAGAATTCATCACAGAAGAAACAAGATTATTCTTAGATCCAGAATTTACACCAACAGTATTCAATGATTTCTTGAACAAGGAGGCAAAATTGCCAGAAATGTCAGGAGGTTTTGGAGGAATTTGATGAACAGATTGATCAGAATTCATTATCAATAAATTACAACACAATTAGATTAACAAGAGAATCAAGAAACGTAGAAGAAATCAAGAAAATACAAACAAAAATTCTAGAGATAAGTCAGAGCTTCTCTCTACAACAGAAATAGCTGCCTCCTCTAATCAATTAAACATCATGGTCGTATGTATAAAATGAATAAACTTAATCTTTTTGGCAATGGGGGTAAATCTCAATCATATTCTCGATTAACATCGATGGTATTTGGAGGGGATCATGGTATTATTCATGTTGTTGGCGGTGTCAAACACTATAATTGATTGATGATATTTTTGTTAATTTAACATTAATACGATAAAATAATTCTCTAATTAAACAACGAATTTGACTAAATAACTATTGTTCAATGCTTATATTGTGTATGTCAAACACTAAATAAAATTACATATTATTCTAATACACCATTTAATCTTGTATGTTATCCATCAATATTGTATTAATTTGTATTATTTTATCTACTCCGTTTATTTTTAATCCGACAATCAACCTAGCCGAAGAATATTAAAGAGCTAGAAGACAAAAAGGCAAACGATCGCGCCGGCTGATCGTGTTGGATAGTCTCCAAAGACCACGTCAATGATTGGGACCTGGGTTGGTTTTTCTTTTTTATTTTTGGGGGGAAGTTGTGGACATCCTCATCAATTTGAATCGACACAATCCGAAATTTTTCGTTTTCTTTAAATGGTGTGGAAGAATCTAATAAGAAATTATTGTATAAACTGTAAAGTGAAGGAAAAAATTTACCTTGCCAAAGGAAAGTGAATGGAAATTCTTTTCTGAATTATTATCCTCCAAAATAATCTTTGCTAAACTTCTTTTGGACTAAAACTACTTCCAGTTTAGTCAAAAAGAGAAAAAGGTTTCTTGTCCCTGTCTAAAATTTGACTCCAAAAGATTGATATAACCAAGAAAAGGTGAAAGGAAAAAAAAGAAAAAGTATGGTCTGGTATGGTATGGTGTGGAATGGAGTGCTGTTTTGAATCATGTACATCTGGCAAAGAACCCTTTTTACTGTTACTATATATCTTTTTGAAATCGTCTGAGTTTTGTACAAGACTCGGAAATGTTGAAGACTTGAACGTGGGACGTTTCAAGAAGATGACCCAATTCTCTGTTATTCTCATCACCCAGAGGTACAGTTTGCTGCTAGCTGTAAATGTAATTAATTTCACATTTCTGCAGTAATTTTATTTCTGCATTTTCCGTTAGCTAGTTAAAAAATAGTTTGTTGTTTAAGAGATCCATACATACATACATATATATGTTTAGATTCGCAGGAAATGGCATTGAAACCACAAGGAAAGAGAACTGTGTTCGCAAATTAGAATACATGAAGTTTTGCTTCTTTCTTTGTACGCTAAATTATCAAACAGATCAGTAGTGGCTGCAATGTCTGCATTTGTGAACTTTTACATTATCTGAGGTCCCAATTTTGAAACTTTGCTTCTGGGTTTGTCAGAATTTCAGTGTTTCTTCAATTTTCTGTTGGATTCGCTGCTTAAAGTGGACTTAATTAAAACTTGCGTTCAATCTTAGTGGTGGGTCTATTAAATTTCACGTTCTTGCTTTGTCGGAAAGATTTTTATATGGAGCAATACTATAGGGACCTAATCAAGGACCTAATTCAATGCGCTCATCGAATTAGTTGTGAATTCTGATGTTAGGTGGAATCCACTTCCAATCTAATGGTTGCATTGAAATAGGTTTTCGAATTAGGTCCAAATAGCATTTTCTTTTGAATATGTGTTTCTTCATGGCTTGATTTTTTTTTTTGCTCTACAAGATATTCTGGCTCAGGAATTGAATTGGAATACCAATGGTGTTTTGCATAACATTTATGGGCTTCATCCCTTGCTCTGTCACTTGGTTTTGCTTGGAATTGTCACTAACAAACGCATGAAACCAATTGCGTAAGAACCATGAATGCATTTCAACATAATTGCCTGTTCCTTTGCTAATAACTAGTCCTAGAACTCCATATCTTTTCTCCATAAAATGCAACATAGTTGGCTGCATTGCTTGATATAGGAATTTCAGCTTTTGTATTGGCCTTCAGCGGAGATGATAATTTGTATCATTCGATATATTGTTTGTGGTTCAGATATGTTTGTAGAGAAATTTGGTGTTAATCAACATTGCTAGGCTTTCAGTATTTCATCATGGCTCAAAAGGAGAATGAAAGGGAACACATGGTCTGGCACTCCAGTCTCTTTTATGTCAAGGAACAAATTGTGGCAGTGATTTATGTGTCTGGCATCTAAAATCCTACGAAAGTATAGTTGTAAGATATAATGGTTTCTACTGGCAATGGAGAAAGCTCAGTTGAGATTCAGGAAGAATCTCCATTGAGTGAGACACCAAGTGACTATAAGTCCAATGGGCAGGTTTCTCTCTACCTTTCAGCATCTCAAATGGGACTGCTTAGTGATAGTGACCCTAAAAGTGGATTTCAGGGTGTCAAACCAGCTGTTCCTAGTAGATTAAGGATCTTTCAATTTAGTTCTGATGGTGGTTTGGCTTCCCCATCAGCTAAGTTCCGACGACTTGCAGAAGAAAGAGATGAAATGTCACAATCTGTGCCGCCTTCTTCTGGACAAGGCATTCGAGGACGTTTCAATAGGGTTTTCACTCAGAGAATTGAATGGGCTTCCGTTTGGGAAATCAGCAAAGAATGGATCAGGGACCCTTTGAACATGGCACTTCTGTTATGGGTAATAAGTGTTGCTGTCTCAGGGGCAATTCTCTTTCTTGTAATGACAGGAATGTTAAATGCTGTCCTACCAAAGAAATCTCAGAGAAATGCATGGTTTGAGGTCAATAATCAAATTCTTAATGCTCTCTTTACTCTTATGTGTCTGTACCAACACCCAAAGCGTTTTCACCACCTTGTACTTCTATGTAGGTGGAAGCCAAAAGATATCTCCCAGCTTAGAAAGATATACTGCAAGAATGGAACTTACAAACCCCATGAATGGACACATATGGTGGTAGTTATTGTTCTTCTCCACGTGAATTGCTTAGGTCAGTATGCCTTGTGTGGCCTTAACTTGGGATACAGAAGATCTGAACGACCTGCTGTAGGAGTTGGTATATGCCTTTCTGTTGCATTTGCAGCTCCTGCAGTTGCTGGTCTGTATGGCATCCTTAGCCCCCTTGGGAGGGAGTATGACTTGGAATTGGATGAGGAAACACAGTTTCATATCCCTACTGCTGGCAGCCAGCCTAATTACCCAAGGGTTAAGTCTTTGGAGAGGAGATTCTCATTTTCACCAAGAAATGAACAGAGGATCATCGAAAACAGACCTGAGTGGAGAGGGGGATTATTTGACTTTTGGGAAAATATTACCCTAGCTTACCTTTCTCTTTTCTGTATTCTTTGTGTTTTTGGGTGGAATATGGAGAGACTTGGGTTTGGTAACATGTACGTTCACATTGCAACGTTTCTCCTATTCTGCATGGCTCCTTTTTGGATCTTTAACTTGGCAGCCATTAATATTGATAACGAGACTGTCAGGGAAGCTCTTGGGGTAACTGGTGTTGTGCTTTGTCTATTTGGTTTACTATATGGTGGTTTTTGGAGGATCCAAATGAGAAAGAGATTCGACTTGCCAGAAAATAACTCATGTTTTGGAAAACCGGCAGTTGCAGATTGTGCACAATGGCTTTTTTGTTGCTGGTGCTCCCTCGCTCAGGAGGTTCGAACAGCTGATTTCTATGACATCGTGGAAGATAAATTTTGCAGAAAGCAAACGTATTTGGGTGGCGATGCCCATCATTCCCCTTTGCCTCGTGAAAATGGCCTGGCTCAATATAGATCTTGCCCATGTTCTCCACTTGGGAACAGCCAGAGGATGTCCAAGCTAAGGCCCAACGATTGTTACCATCTTAGCCGATTTTCTGAATATTCTTACAATTCAGATGAACAGCTTGCCAAGGTAGAAGCATTTGCTAGTATAGGCTTGGACAGTAGTATGAAGCCACCTGTTCCATCAATAGTACAACGCTAAGATAATGCAGACCAATAGCTGTGTAACATTTTATGGTATGAAAAATCTATCTAATGGAACATTCACTTTGACACGTTTATTTTCAATGCTTTTTTTTTGCCTGTATATCTCTTATTTTGTATTTTTTGATGGTTGACACAGATCATGTGCCTGTCACGGATATGATGTCCTTCTTCCACTTTGTATATTTTTGTTCTTCCACTATACAATATCCTTCAAAAGTCACCTGTTTGTGATTTCAGCAGTAACTTGCTTATAATCCTTTGTTGTCATGGACAGAACAGCTGCTATTTCGAGGTCTCTGATGACAGTGGCTTAAGTTGCAAACTACCTAAAGACCGTATTATTGTCTCCTTAACTCTTAAGCTCCACCACATTTAGCCTAGTCCTTTATACTAGTCTTAATGATCAGTGGCACCACCGGTCCACCACCCTAACCTTAAGTCATAGTTATAACACAAACCCGGAGCGCGATCAATCACTAACAAACTACATACATCGAGCAATCAAGCATTGGATATCTCACTGCGAACCCATTGGGAGTTTAAAGTTCGATTTAATTACTCAATGATTGTGGAGCATAGGGACGAGGTGGAGGGTGGTTGGACAGCAAAAGGAGTAGGTGTTGTTTTGTGGTACCACGTATACCTAAGTCTTGTGTTTGTGTAAGGTCAGAAAAGATGATTTCATGAAATAATGGACCAATTCAAGCACAGCGTCGATACAGCTTAACATTAGTTCACCATCTCACAAAAACCTTCATAGGACCACTTCTTGATTGTTACATCTTACACACCCTTGTCAGACCACCTTAGATACTTTTCTTTTCCCAGTTAATGCATAATAGTGCAAGATATGTAATGACTATGCATTGAAATCTTCTTTATTATATTTTTTTTCAATGATAAATTACTAATTACAAATTCAAATTAAATATATTATTTATAAGTAAACTTTTCACTCATAGACAATATGTGATTTATCATCGAGTAAAATTATATGAAATAGTAATGCAGAATATCTGGATCGAAATGACTCCCTTATACATTGAGGTTATAATGTTCTTTCAAACATTATATATCAAATGGCATTTTCATGGGCCATTCCAACACCATGGTATCTTCTACTCTCTTTTGGAGTGTTCAAACTAGGAAATAAAGCCATGAGCTTGTAAATTTCGGTCTCACCCATATGCAAACAGTGAACCAAGTTTAACTTAGCGTAAGCAATGTTCAAAGACTTCTATGACTTTCTTGGTCGGACCAACTCAACCGGCAATTTCTATCAAATCTTTCTTTTTTTTTAAAAGGAAATGTTATTTGGACTTTATTTAGAGATTTAATGATATACAACCATTGGATTGATTGTGGGCTCCATCTAACATTAGAATTCATAACTAATCTAATAGTTGCATTGAAGCCATATCATTATGTTCTTAAATAAGATCCCCAAATAAGATCCTATAACATTGCTCATTTTTAAAACAAGAAGTAGGGGCTTCTAACAAAATTACTTTTGGTTTAGTGATAGAACAATCCTACGTGGACTCCAAAAATTAACACACTCTATTAATCACTTTCACTGATTTAACTATTGGTCATAACATAACCTACTATCTATTTAATAATTGTAATCGATAGAATCAGTAAATGATGTCAATTTTTAGAGTCCAAATAACATTTTCTTTAGTGATATGCATGTTTGAAACCCTATAAAAGGAGCTTGGGCACATTGGCTTAAAATAACATAGTATTAACAGTAACACCTATGCTTTAAGTCGAGAACCCTGTAGATAATGTACAACATCAATTCATTGATAGAAAAAAGTTGTTATTTTCAAGATGTTTACAAGTAGGTTCATTTCATTGTCATGTTCTCCAAGACCAAGAGTTCAGCTACCACCATTGTCAGATGGCAAGCATAAGCCCCGGCAATGAGCGTTTTGCCAGGTCCCTAGGCTGGCTCTGCCACACCGTCGAGCACCCGTGCCCGACGACCTTTATGAGTGGGCGGAAGTCTGTTACGGTAAGCCATGTGTTGAAATACTCCCTAAACTGAGTGATTAAGCCGTCTTTGAGAGTCCATACGTGCACCCAGTAGGCTTGTGCTCCTTCCCACCCCTCTGCGATCACACGGTCATCAATGGCCGTGATGCTTCGAGGCTCGAACTTGAACTCGGTGTTGGATTTTTGCCCGGTGAACACCCTCATCATGTGTTGGCAATTTTGAGGTCCATGGAACCAATACTCTAGGTCACTTGCTAATAGTCCGGCCACGGTCTCAATGTCACCACTGGCCAATGCCTTGTAAAGAACACCAACGGTGGCCTTCTTTTGGTTTTCCGGCTCCGATACCGGCGATGACTCAACATTTTTGGCATCCATTTCTCAGTAATGTAAGTGAAGGAAGTGAAGTAGCAAAGACTAAAGAAATGTGGTAGTGGGTGGAACAAGGCTTACTGCTTACATGCATGGTATGGCTCAGTAGAACCTTTTTATAGAAGAACTAGAGAGAGAGAGAGAGAGAGAGACAGGGGTCCACCCTTGTTTATCGTGACAAGATTCATCCAATGGCCTAAATTTACTAAGCTTTTTGTTCTTCCTTAAAAGCAATATTATATCAGTTAATTTAATGTAGCTCCCATGTAAAGAAAGACATTAATGTACCTCCCACTTAAAGAAAGACAAGGAAAACTAATAAATAAACAAAAAAAAGCTCCAACCTCGATGCTTTTCTTGGGACTAATGATAAGGTTGTAGTTTGTACCGGTACCAGATAAACACAAGTTCAATTCCAATATTTGTAAGATAAAAATACTACCCTCTCCGTTACTTTTTAAATTTTATAAACAATAACCTCTATTTTTTTAAAACAAAATTCCCACGAACGACCCAAGAATTATTCTTTTTTTTTTCTTTCTTTTGAGCACCTTAACCTTAAATTGTTGTCCCTACTTCTTTTGTAACATTTGACAGAAATTGACCACTTCAATAAGAGATATGAGGGCGTGCTTTGCTTTCGAATTTTGTCTGATAGGAATAGAATATTACATAGTAGTATGTTGTAAAATATATTCATTCCGTCCCCATCATATGGGATACGCAGCCACAGAAAATAGCCAGTAAAAAGCATACATATATACAACTTATTCACGTCTGTATAGAACTAGTATTAACCTTCTGTCTGTTTGTTTTGGCTCATCAATTAGTTAGTGCTAATTTCGCCAAATCCAACTTCTTCATGTCAATCAAGACGGTTGTAGCTTGTATATAGCTACTTCATAAAGGTTGTTTTATAATGTTTCTATCATTTGCAACACAACTATTCTTCGTATTTATCGTCCTTTTTAGGTTTCAACCCCTAACTTAATCTACTAGAGAGATGCCTCATCCCCCATATCTATCCAACTTTCACTGTAAGGTTATGTTATCTACAGGAATATTCACGCACTTACATACTGTATTGCTGCAATCTCATTCTCATACCCATCAATGTCACCGCCAACATGTAGTACTATTAATTCAACTATGCAGCCTATCTATAACCCCATTTTTTTTTCCATTATTGAAGGGCCTCATGTGGAGTGTGGAAGGATATGTCGGAATTGTGGCTAAGAAGAATGGCTGGTTATTATTGATAACTTGCTTGCTGGGGAATGAGCTCGCCAGCCTTCACAAATCCCCCTCCGATCATGATCCTTTTGAATGACATGGTTGAATAAAATAATCTTCCAATAATCCTTTCCCATTTTTTTTTTTTGAATATCTACAAATATCGACCTTCTTGAATTTCATTGGAGGTTGTAAGCATTGAAATAGCTAAAAGGATCATGTTATTTGCCGTGTTAGTGCATCTGTTTTCTTGTTTTTTTTGTTTGAACTCTCAACGGTCAACTATATATGATTAAGCAAGTAGGAGAGTGAGTGTGGAAAAGATCAAATTATTAGACAAATTAAAAGGACCGAAGAAGAAGGCTTGAATTAAAAAACTCAAAACTTTGAAGTGGATTATTTATCATAGGGTGAACGTTTTTTTGTATTTTACTTTTAGAACGCGGGTTCAAATGTTAAATGAAATCTATCATTTGGCCCTACGAAAAAACAAATCATAATAATTTGGTCTTTTTCGCGACCGCGTGACAGTGGTGGCCATGTACTGATGCCAGCCTGGGGAAAGTTTGACTCCTTTGACTCCTTTTCACTTTCATCCTCTATGTACATATGACTCGGAAGTCACAGTTCATGTCTTAAATATTAGTTTAACGCATCAAAACCTACCTTACATTCAACAAGTGGTGCTGATCATAAACCTATATTTCTATTTGTTCCTAATTGATGCTTTTTGGGAATAGTGCAAATCAATGGGGACCTTTGTTCACTTACTCTCCCCTAAACACCACCCCCCCTAGAGAATACCTCATCAAGAAACGGACCCATATGCCCCGAACTTTTTTTTTTCTTGCACTGTAGATTAAATCCCAGAAATGGCTAGGGTTGACACAGAGTAGTGTATTATTGTCATGATATTATCATCTTTTTGGTCAAGTAGTATTAAAATTTGATCAATTTATACCCGTCTCATCTATCAATGTGTATTAGCCGAATTCATGTTATAGTCAAGTTCACATTTGTGTTATTGTATATTCTTGTGTTTACTCAAGTCATTATTATTGTCGAGTTCATGTCGTATATATGACCCTCGTTTATGTGAATCTCTTGAGATTTTATTTCTTATTATATTGTTGATAGGGTATGAATCCCTTTCTATCTGTGCAAATCTTCATCCCGGCGTCAAAACCTAACCTAACACGAACATTGCTACCAGACTTTTTCCAAGCAGTCCGGCATTTAAAGAAACCAGTTGGATCCATCTTGGCAGGTGCCATGCCCCCTCGTGTACATGATAGAGTTTTGGACATTCTCCTAAATAAAGCCCACACATAAAAAATTATTTAGGGTACGTACAATGAACTAAAAACCCATATGGATGGCAACTGGGCATCTACCCATCAATTGTTCCATCTTTCAGTCTTGCTGTCTCTCCGAGAGAATATTTGGAGGACCCTCAAAACTCCAAGCGCATTAATAGCTGCTGTTAGGTGACCATTATCATTTTTCATCCACTAAAATTTCATGTATGGGGTCTTCTATACATTATACATATGTACTCATCTTTGGGTGAAAAAAAAATGGATAGATCAGAAATCTTTGTCCACAAACACAGCTGGACATAAAAAAATCATGCAAGGCTAGCCTGAGCTGGATTCGTTTCATTTTGACTAGAATTGAATGAGACCACATTATTATTGATTTAATGAGATAGAGACTTTGCTGTTGGATGCCGTTTTGTACCAATCAAATGAAAATTGAAATCGTATCAAACAATTACTACAATTTCCTGCCTGGGCCACCATACTATTAATTGATTTGTTGTTTGATTCGATGAACTTGCAAGTTTTTAACTATGCATGATAAGATGAGGCCTTCAACCATCAAACCAAAAGCAAAGACAATCCAAAGCGAAATAAAGATAGACGTTTTTCTTTGGGATCTTTGAAACAATGATGGGTTTAGTTCAGTCCTTTTCAATACAGCAATTACCATCAAATGAAATGGGTCCTCTACTCTAGAGTGATCAAATGTTAGGTAATCAGTGCCAATTCATCCCATTTCTAAGTCCATTTCCTCTCTGTCGGTCAAACCAGTAGCTAGCACCTATTTGGCAAACCCCCATAATGCCTATATGGAACATGATTATACTGTAAGGAAAACGCGGATGACAGTGCATAATTGATCTCTTATTGTTTTATCTTTGAGGAGAGTTGTTGGTAGTGTCTATGGCCATTTACTTGATAATTATTTTTTACCTCAAACACCTAGAAACAACGATATTTAGACTTTAGTAATGGCTGATGACACTACAATAAAAATCGTTTTTTGCGACGATTTTTTTCGTCACTAAATTAAAAAAAATTATCACGTCTTCGTCACAATAGCCTCGTGGCAGAAAGTCTTTTGCGACAAAAAAAAAAACGTCGCGAAAAGTTAAAAAAAACGTAGCTAAAACCTATTCCCCCAACATAAAAACATTAAAATAATAATTAATTAATTTTTTGCGACGTAAATAAATTTGTCGCCCAAAATTTTTTTATAAAAATATTAATTAAAGTAATTTTTGGCGACGTTAATAAATCGTCGCAAATAAATTTTTACATAATTAAAAATGGTTAATATAATAATTTAATTAAGTTTTTGCGACGTAAAAAAAGCGTTGCGAATAATTTTTAAATAAATTAAAAATGTAAAAAATAATAATTAAATTAATTTTTTGCGATGTAAAAAAAGCCATCGCAAATATTATTTTAATAAAAAAAGTAAAAAATAATTTAATTAATTTTAGCGACGAAAAAAAAAATCGTCGCAAATAATATTTTTAATTAAAAATATGTAAAAAATAATTAAATAAATATATTTGCGAAGTAAAAAATTCGTCGCAAAAAAGGTTGGTACTGCAATTTTCGCGACGATTTTTATTTCGTTGCAAAAAAGTTCATTTTTTTTTTGATTTTATATAAAAAAATTATTTTTCCAATAAAATTTTTCGCCTGTACACCAATAATACCTGTGTTTAATAAAAACTAACATAATTAATACATTTAACATTTTTTTAAAAAAAATAAAATTTTATTTCCAAAAAGAATGAATTACAAGAATCAAAGAACAAAAAGTCCTAAAAATAGAAAAAATAGCTTTAATCATTCAAGAAAATTTAAACCATTTCTAATTATATTTATGTCTCTTAAACTTGAATAGTTCCAATAGTCCAGCTCCATGCATTGAAATATCATGTCAAAGCTCAACACTATCCGTCCAGGATCTACATAATCAAACTGACCACCACACACAACCTTCCTCCTCCAAGCAATAGGAATCCTGGACTGATGCTGATGCAGAACTAACCATCCTTCCAGTGGCAGAATACCACTTTCTGAAAAATTAATAAAAGCAAAATAAGATTATTGAAAGAGAGATGAATCATTTACAATGGAAACAAGTGTCGATAAAGTAGTTTGGATAAACTAAGAGAAAAATCAGTGCAGTGCTAGCTAGTATCACAATTTCAGAGCTGAGCAACTTACCTCAACAACCTTTTCATCATTTGTCTCTATGATTACCCCTACTACTGCATTTTCTTCATTTCTGTTAATGGTAGATCACTTATCATTGACCAATACGTCATCTATAATTGAAGAGAATTAAGAGAAAAAAATTGAAAGTGATCCCAAGCCGAAATAAAACATGCACTCGCTACAATCATGCAAAAAATACCACATATTATGTTATTGATTGCCTACAAAATGCCACAAAATCACAACAAATAAAACAAACATAAGCAAGAAGAGAGAACTATGCAGATGCCAATACAATATAAGTTGTTGCATCAACAACAAATGATTAGCAATCCACATAGCATGAATGCAAAAACGTATGATTTTAGCTTTCACATGTGAAATGGGTTGTGTACCAAGCCTTACTTGGATCTACGAAATCACAAATTTCATCGTCATTAAATCCACGCATTACAACACAATTCACCTGAGATATGACACATAAGAAAGAAATTTCAGTTGTGAATTTAAACGAAACTTTGACATTGAACTAGAAGTAATCAGAAGCTTAGCCTAAAACATATAGCGATAATATATTACCATAACTAATTTTTTTTTTAAAAAAACTAAGAACATAATACATGAACCAAGAATAAATGGCAAAATAGAAAAAATGAAATACACTATTAAAAAGTTGGATAGAATACTTTAACGGGATTGTATCAAGGTGATATGCCTTTCTCTATCAGACTTTTATGGCAACATGATCAACGGGGGATCAATGCTACTCATAAGAGGTTTTCTGCCTCCTCCTAGTTTATTTACTGTTCGATTTTTTATGGAAGCATACAAATCAAGCAACCAGAATACCTCAAACACATGGATCAAGTTTAGACTAAAGCCCATTCAAAAAACACAGTCCAGTATATTTTCAGGCTTCAGGTCAGTGTGAATTAACCGTAAATCATGCATATCTGTTGGATATGACAAATCATAAAAAAATGTTAAACAAGAAATCTCACAATTATACATTTGCTGCTACACCCTGGACAAAAAGAAAATGCCAAAAAACAAATCCCAAAAATTGATCAGAAAAGGAAAAGAATACAGAAATCAAGATATAATTCAAGGCCAAGATTAATCCACATACATGCTACAGATTCCAAAAGCTGACGTCCAAATTCCCGAACAAGATCCACTGGAAATGGGCAGTATCTATTTCTCTTTAGAAAATCATATAAACTTGGTCCAAAATATGCAGCAGCCACTATCATTCAATCCCAAAAAACCTGGATCAGCTGAGAGGATCAGCACCTCAAAAACAGGCAACTTTCAAACCACCCCAGCAGCAAAGAAATCCATTGCATCCTAGAACCCCAAGCTGGAACCAAGAAATTAGATGAAATAGCCCAAGTGGCATGAACAGTGTAAGACTAATGTATTCAGTAAGAATATTGTAGGGGAAGGGGTTTAAATACAACAAAAAAAATTCCTACATGGACCACTGTCAAGAGACTTATGTTTGTGAGTGTAAAATCTACACCTATAATGCTTCTGGTACAAGTGGTACCTTATCCTTTACCATCAGCAACATCTACACCTATAACAACTGCTGCTATCTGAGGCACTCTGGACCATATACATAACACAAATAACATAATAGTTAACAGTGCACTGTGCAAGTAGTTAACAGTGCAGAGCCATATTTTTTTTTTTTAAAGAAAATGAAAAATATGAAATTTATGAAAGGAATAATTACAAGAAGCAAAGAACCAACAAGCAACAAAAAGGGACCAAGCCAGAAATGGCCTTAATCCTGCAAGACAAGAAGAAAGGGGAGAAGAAATCTTCATGGAGGGTGGAGGACCCATCAGCAACCTAAAAGACGAGAAACAGTTGAAAACCAGCTGAGGGTCCAACTGGACAACAAAATGACCAGCTGAACAGTCAGCTGGAACCAGGCGAGGCAGGCAGCAACAAGCGGGGTAGCTGAGGGCAGGCAAAAACAGTAGAAACATCCCCAGGAGCATGCCAGAAGAGAGCCCCCAGTTGGGAGGGGGCAGCTGAAAGATCATAAATGAAAGTGCAGTACATCCAACCCAAAAAGGAAAACCTCAACTGAGATAAACCAAGAGACAAAAGACAGAAGAGGAAAGGGAGCAACCCAATAATATCTAGCTAAAGGAGCATCATCTGACTTGAATGCATCAGAAAAAGTGAACAACGAAATCCAAAGGTCAGGAAGAGAGACAGAGAGGATCGCCCAAGAAAGATAACTCCTCCTCTCCTAATGGTGTTGTTCCTGATGATGCAGCAGCTTTGCCTTGAATGGCATCCAATGGAAACAGAGGAAACACAAGAGAACCAGAAGCCCAAGCAGAAACAGTAGAAGAGGCGCAGAACCAGCAGGAGACACCATCCCCTTCCCCATTCTGATAAACCACAGAGAACTTTCAAATTTACACAAACTTCTTTTGAATGCAAATGTACACATGAGTTTCCCTCTTATAATGAAAAGGAACAATTGAATCTGATTCACCATGATAGGAACACAGAAAAGAATAGTGTCACATAGCATAGCAGAGAACACCACGCAGCACACCCAGTCCCATAAGCATAAATAAACAGCAGAAGCATCCATCACAAAGAATATGTATCAATAATTAAAGATGAGCAGAAATGGACATGCAGAAAGAATATGTATCATTAAATCCAATCCAATCAAACACTAACTTGCAAAATTCAGTTTAGGAGAACATCATCTTGTCATGATAAAATAAGAAAAAAAATTCATATACCTGAGAAAGAGCTTCCTACCTAAGCTCTTGTAACATTCAAGTTAAAAAAATTCACATGAAAACAAAAATTGAACACAAAGAGACATATTAAAAAAGCCCCAAGTTCAATAATAAAATGTAAATCAAAGATTAAAATTCATTATAATTTATTTTAACAATCCATTACACAAGGGGTAAAAAGATCAAATAGTATTTCAAATTCTGTGAAACATGTGTTTCTTGATTACCATGCTAATGGTAACTGAGATGTTGGACAGTGAGAAAACCAAAGAATTGCTTTACCTCTTAGACAAATCAAAATCCTTGGTGGATTCACCCACGACTCCTTCCAGCTCTTTTATTCATAGTTTCAGCTCTTTTACCTACTTGACATTCTGATGAAGTTGAACAACAATATTTTACATAGAATGTAATTAGACCGAAATCGAAAATTGTAGTCAGCATCAACCTGCTCAGATGCCCGCAATTCATTAACAATTTTCTTCAGTTGTTCATAGTCATGCTTTGCTCTTTCTCGATGGTCTGAGAGAAAGAGGAAGACCGCTTCGAGTTTGATCGGGGCTTGTGGCTTCACTGTCGATTTCTCACCTCCAGTATTACTGCATATGTTGAAAAATTTCTCTTGGGAAAATTTCAAGTTAACTTTATCAAAATAACATTAAATTAATAACTTTGAAACATCTTCGTTGGTTGATTCAGATCACAATAACTGCGAGTTAGTTAAAATTTATGAACAATAAAAAGATTAAGTGACATTGTTTTCACACAAGCAACCAACGAACCTAACTAGTTCAAAGTAGATCTTCAAGTCACTTGATTAAAGCATAATTTGGACAAAGTAGTATCCTAAATTCCTAATTAAAATTACAAATTTAATTCAATTAGGTTTATATATGTTGATATCTGTCAATTAGGTGTGTGTGTTGTGAGTGTGTAACTTGCAAATTGAGTGAGTGTGTTATGTGTGTGTCAGATTGAGACAGGAAGAGAGACTAAGAGATGGGGAAATAGAGAAAAGAAGAAAGATTGAATGTACTAAGATTCATGAATCGTGAATCGTGAATCGTGAATCCCGGCTCTATGAGAGAGAGAGAGAGAAAGAGAGAAGAGAAGAGAAGACTTACAAACTGAAATCAAATGCTTGTGCGTCTGGACTGGAGAGTTCGAGAGCTAAGTTGAGGAGTTGCTGGTTATGCTTGTGCGTCGTCTGGACTGGAGAAGAAGAGCAGACCACCTTCACTGCCTTCCACTGCCTTCTCCTAATCACAGCTCCAATCAAAGAGGGAGAGAGAGTACTGTGTGTCGACTAAAATAAACAAATAGTGGGAGATGGGGAAAGTGAGAATGAGGGAAAAAGGGTATTTGGTAGGAGGGAAATCAACAAAGAAAATATTCAAAAATTAGTAAGGGATGGAGGCTGAAGTTGAATGGAAGCAATAATAATGGGTTGGCAATTCTGGACTGGACCTTGGTCACCATTGGACCAATAGAAGAAACAATATATGGACGGAGAGAGTGAGAGAGAGGGGGAGGTTACCTAAGCTCAAGAGGGATGGTGTCGCTAGCGGCAGTGATCGATGGCGTCGCTGACTATGTTCGATGGTTGGCTGTGTTCTAGGGCTCACTGGCGGAGAGAGATGAGGGAGATATGTATGGTGTAGTTGGCAGGAGGAAAAAAAAGAGAGAGAAAGAAGAGTATACTATTTTCGACGTTTTACAAAAATGTCGCCCAAAAAGTAGATTGTTATTTTTAAATTTTTTTATTTACAAAAAAATTTACTATTTGCGACGTTTTTTAAAAACGTCGCGAAAAATGAAGTAGATTGTTATTTTTAATTTTTTTATTTACGAAAATTTTACTATTGGCGCGAAAAAACAATTAGATTGCTATTTTTTAATTTTTTTATTTACGAAAATTTTAATATTTGCGATGTTTTCCAAAAACGTCGCGAAAAAAACAACTAGATTGTTATTTTTTAAATTTTTTATTTATTGGTGACGTTTTTGAAAAAACGTCGCAAAAAATAATTAAATTTGCAATTTTCCCTGCCAGTAGAATTAAGAGAGTGTCACCTTTTGGCGACATTTTCTGAAAACGTCACAAAAAATGTCAAAAATTGAAATTTAGACTTTAGTTTGCTTTCAATGTTAGATTATTTATTTTAGCGACGATATAAAACTAATAGCGACGAAAAATGTTTGTCGCGAAAAATTGTCAATTCCCGCCAAAAAACTATTAGGCGGAATCGCCTTTTCACGACGTTTTTCAAATAATGTTGCAAAAAACTTGTCAAAATATAAATTTGCGATAAAAATATAAAAGCGTTGCTAATACTAAACTTTTTGCGACAAATTTAAAATCATCGCAAAAAAAAGTCGCAAAAAAAGTTTTTTGTTGTAGTGTGAGCAGCAATATATAGTACATCTTTAGGTTTAGGTGAAGTGCCCACCAATGATGTTTTAAAGTAGTGTTTGGAGTGCCTAATTATTAAATTTCTTTCGTTAAGAGTGTCATAGGTAACCAAATATAAACCCGTTCGTTTACAAACCCCCCACTCTCCCCCTACAAAAAAAAAAAAAAAAACTACTCATGATGAGCCCAAGTTACACAGCACTAAATGAAGCGAGAATAAAGGGTATTAAGACAGGAATTTCCCAAGGATCTAAAACCCCAACCCCTTTTGTGGGCAAAAAACATTTGAGGCATGGGGTTCCAAATATAAGGGTAAGGTTGTGGCTTCGAGAATTTGCATTGGACTTTATGAGATTAGCGGTTTTGTCACCTAATCATGCAAGTCTATTAACCTAGTCGAATATATCTTGAGCATGCTATTTAAATTTAAAAATTTAATCTAAGTTATTGATCTAAAGACGTGATTTGAGTGAAACTATTAGATTAACACCAATTTTTAATATTTAATGAGACTCACATTCAATCCAAATATCACAATGAATTAAAGTAACAAATTAACTCCCAATACTATTGATCATATTTCTCTCACATCTCTTGACATTACAATGCCTTGCAATAGCTCACTTGTCAACTTCAAACATTTTTCTTGGCCAAAACAAAAGGAATTGCTTCAAAAATACATAATGACATTGACATAGTAGTATATTTGGTTTCGTGTTATTCGTTTCTTATTTACGAACGCATTATTTACTTTAGTTCATATATAAGAGAGTTAAAAATTAGGTCTGTCAAGAGAGTTAAAAATTAGGTCTGTCAATCTTGTCAAGTAAGCATTAAGTATTAACAAAATTATGTTAAAAAAATATTTTATCTATACTCAATTCGTTTATTAATTTATGTCCAATGAATCGTATCATATCGAATATAAAAATAAATCGTGTCATATATTTATTATGATTAATTTTATTCATATCTATTCATTTATTAATTATGTCATATCAAGTCAGGTTCACTCATTTATTCAACCAATAACTCTTAAAGAAAATTTAACTCTTCTAAGTTCATATTATGTTCATCTCGTATTAACATGTCATATATTAACACCTTAGTCAAAACCTCAGCAGAGACCAAGTTTACGCTTATAAAGAGAAGCCTCAGTCCCTTAAATGATCATTTGTGTCTTTACCTAAGTGACACAACACTATTGTGGGTTTTAATCGGCATCCACACAATCTCGAAAAAAAAAATTACAGTAATGCATTACAAATCCACACCTTGGGATTACAAGATGCCTAGCAAAACAAAGAGACATCACAATGCATTCCATCAAAGGAGAAGAAAAAAAAGAAGAAAAAGAGAAGGAAAAAGTACACTATCAAGGAGTTTCAATCAGTGAAAAGGACTCTTATTTTAGGGTTTACCCCACCTCTCCTTGATCTTCAGCCGTTGGGACAGTCAACCAATCATCCGGGGATGGATTCGGACCATTTGCATCCAAAGATGGCGGCTGATCACCAAGTTCTGTTGAACCTCCTGGGAACTGCCCTAGAACCCTAGAATCTGACACCACAATATTTTCTCCATATGGGCATTTAGACACTTGAGTACTGATCTTACCATCAATGGTTTTCAGAAACCCTAGCCACCAAGCATAGGAAGAAGACAGATTTTTCGGCCACTCAAATTCTAGGGATTCCATAGGAGGTGGTGTTATTGTAGGAAGTAGTGAAGGTGCAGTTGTAGACCATGTAGGTGGAACTGCAGGGAGAGACAAAGAGTCCAATAATGGGTAGTACTGCTGAGAGCTAGCAATGGGTGGCTTATTCACTACAATGTTGCAGGTGTTTGCAACCATGGTAGGTCCCCACCTTGTACCACAAGATGTCGATGAGGATGTTGATCTGTGGAGGTGCAAGGCATTGACAATCTCTCTCCTAGCTTCAGCCATGTTGATCAAACAAAGTCGTGTATCTTTTCTTGTGTGAGACCTTCTTGTGAATTTTCTCGGAGAGTTGCTTTTTTTAGAACCCATATTTTCCACTAAATTCTTTCTTTTTTTCCCTTATCTCATCGCTTTCCACCCAACATAAAGATTCACCCCCACAAAAGGTTTCATACACAGGAGAGAAGGGACCCGGAGTGTGTATGTGTGTGATAGAGAGAGATAAAATAATTAAATGCGAGGGTCACCTATGGCCCAGTAAATGAGCAAAAGAGGGTGTGTCAGCAAGAGTAACATGTACGTTGACACCTGGTAGATCTCCGGACACCTCAGACCACTTTGGCAAATGTTGTGTGTTTTAAATGTCTACCCACTGCACTCCACGGTGTTCTCTGCATTTTTTGTTTGACAATATAGAATCATTACAAACCGCAGTTTAGTAGATTTGCCTTGAATTCTATGATGAATGAATCTGGCAATCACTTTTTTCTACTGTGTACTTGTATTAAAAAAAATAGAAGGTTAAAAAGTTGGGTGATACATTTTATACCACTCAAAGAAAAAAAATTTGTTCTCTTATTAATTATTATTATTATTTTTTTTTGTGTTTAGCGAAAGATATAGAAAATAAGAATGATCGATTTTTTTTTGTGTTAGATAGAATGAGAAAGTGAAAGGATTAAAAAAATATAAATATATATTTTATTATTATATTTATATATAATTAATAAATATATAATATTTAATAAACAAATATGATATTTATATAATAAGATAGATCACAAGTTGAATTTTATTTCTCATATATTTTTCTCCCTAAAATTACTCATTCCTATCACATACTCAATTATTTTAGTATATGATTAATTTATAATTTAATATAATTTTTATTTTAAATATTATTCATACACAATAGTATACATATGTTAAAAAAATTTTGTCGAATTATCTATTTTAAAAAATTATAATTTAATATAGTGAAATATATTTTTTTAAGTGTTTGAATTTTATATTTCATTGTGCCTTCAGGACTAGTATGTATATATTAAAGTATATAGTATACATTTTAACATAAATAATTAATTTTTCATCTATTTTTTCCTTAATTTTAGAATAATTAATTTTGGTGAGTTCAAAATAAAAAAAGCTAATTCTTCTTTTTTTTTTCATCCTTCTAATTTTTCTTGTTAACAAAATATAATATTTTATCTATTACTCTAACTTCTCATTTTTTCAACTTTCTATCTCTTTATTTTTTTCATTGTACCAATCAAAACATTAAATCAAATAACTGTCCAGAAGTAAATTTTTTTCACGTGAGGTGGCAAAGAAATTTTTTTGTAAGTGTATTACAAACACGAGCCAAGTGTATTCCTCATCATTGAGAATGTACTATAATTTATCGAGTATATAGATCATATAACTTTGTCATATGTTGTGTAATTGACACGATATATTTATATAATAAAGTAATTAAATTATTTATCTTGATTTTTTCTCTGTTTAGATCATTTGAGGAGATTATTGATCCAACGATTCTAATGCTAAATTTTTCCCCCAAATATTTTAAACAAAATTTTCATTCCTTCTAAAATTCTAAGACTTATATCTCTTTTATATTTCTCTCTCTATGTATCTCATACTATCTAATGCTCATACAGCTCACAAGTCTCTCTTAGTTAGCTTTTTGTCCCTCTCACATACTGTGATGACCAATATAAAAATTAATTGCCAACACATTAATTTGATAACAAATGGACCTTAAATAGAAATTATTTGTCTAAAGACGAGTCGAATGATTATAATATAAGACATATTTTGCATTGAAATAAATACTATAATATTTAAATAGTATAATAGGCAAATAATATAAATATAATTTGTAATATATCTATATAATAAGGCTTGATCAAAATATATGTATATATATATAATAAGGGAGTTAACATTGTTTGTTTTGAAATTTTCGCTGCTGAGATTATTTTAAGATTATTGATCAAACGATTAAAACTCCAAATTTTTTCCCACTCAAAAATTACAAGAATCTTTTAATTTTACTCGATTATCATTTCAAAGTGATTATAATTAGAATTCGAATTAAGCTAAATTTGATTGTTGAGTATAAAGTATATATTTTTGGTTAAACATAACTTTACTTAAATTTTACAAGTATTTAAATTAAAATTCATTGTAAAAATAATAATGAATAATCAAATTTATAAAAAAAAATTATGGTGTCATTGTAAACGAGAAAAAATAAGAATTAGTTTGTAGATATAAAATAGAAGTGTTAATTGAGTTAGACTTAAATTCAATTCTCAGTTTTATGTGATTATAATTATGATTAACACATTAATTGAATTGAATTTAACTCCCGAGTATAAAGTATAAATTCTTACTTAAACTTAAATTCAATTGAATTTTACGAATATTCAAGTTTGACTCAAATGAAAACTGATCTAAATTTCTCAACAAATTTTTTTTGATGATTTCCTCACAAAAGTTACACGAATTCACACTGAAAAAATGGTGCATAGATAATGTTATGAACTTTAAGTAGTGTAGTGGGCTAGTCCAAACTTAATTAGCCCCATCAGCTTTTTGGCATACTGTCCTGAGAGTGGGCTCAAATTTATGTTGGGCTGGGCTCACATTGAAACAAACTTTCACAGAAGAGGACAGCACCAATTTTGCGATTTCAGTGATGCCATTCCAACACAGTGCTTGCTCTGAAACATTGAGGACGTACACCTGTACACTGGATAGACTTACTCATGTATGATGGAGACATAAGACATGCACCTCAAATGCACACAGAATTAATTCATGGGTTTGAATTTAATTTTGGTGATTCGGGTGATAAACAAATAAATTTGTTATATTTGTGAAATAAATAGATCAACAAAAACCTAGTTAAATAAAACAAAAAGTCATTAAATATGGATTATCACGACAAAAATCTGATTATAGATGTTTATTAGTTACTCGAAAATTGAATGAACAAATTTTAATATGACACAATTTAGACAAGACACAACACGGTCCATTGACAAAATATAGATTGACTTCCAAGTCCATATTCTGGGAATGTTTGGATGATAGAGTTGGAGTGGATTGAATATCTAAGAAAATATATGTTCATATCCAATTCAAACTCACCTAGTTGTTATAAATTGGTATATTCAGTCATTTTTTCTGTTTGAATAGATTATACATTTTTGTGGGGCCTATGGTAAATGACAGGCCTAACTCAGACCAAGCCCAACCCAGGGGCTCAATCCAAAATCACAAATTAGATCCACCTCAAACATATAAGCCATGTCCACCACAGGATGGAGGAATCTAGGTTACGTTAGTCACATCATCTTGAGAGATTTAGGTCAATCACGTCATCTTGAGACTCCCGGTCTACAACTGATACGTGAGGAGATCTCCGTGGGACACACATGTCGCCACCTTCACGGAACTGTCTCGCTTGTTGTGAGAATGATGCCACCTTCACCAAACTATCTCACATGTTACAAGAATGACATCTCAATCTGTTAGGAGACGTCTATAAATTGTAAACCTTAGCTACACAAGGGAGTATCTCTCACATAACACTCACACTTAAGCATCCTACACTCATTAAGCAATAAAATACTCAGGTCATCATAGCCTTTCATAGTGGAGTAGGTCACCCCTGATTGAACCACACTATTTGTGTTTGTCTATGTAGAGTCTCTTTCTTAATTACTGCATTAAATACTTGACAAATGGTGCATAAACATATTTTATGCGTCATCAAGCATAATAAATTAAGGTAAGGGCAATTATGTTGTGAAAAAAACTATAAATTTGTACCTAGTCACAAAATATTTTAGGAATAGAAGGACTTAATGACTTAAAAGTTTGAAGTATGTACATTTAGACAAATAAGTAATTATAGGTGTATCTTTTAACAATTATCCCTGTTCTTTTTTCAATTTGTTTAGATTCTAGCCCTTTGGTCTGTCACTTCCAATTAGGATTGACAATGAGTCTAATCAGATTAGGTTTAGATCATTTCTAAATTGTGTTATATTAAAATTTTTGAGTCTATTACCAAAGTACCGCAGAAGTTAAACATATTTACCAATCTATTGCCATTTTGAACTTATTTACCAAAATACGGTTGTTTTAAAAGCGAAATTACGAAACCCAAATTCATTAATAAAAGCGGAATTAGGAAGTACACCTTTATTGACAAAGAGGATGTACCAAGTACGCTTTCAGTAAAATCGGACTTACCAAACCCTCTTTCTAAATTGCTGAAATTATTTTTGAAAATTGAAAGCGTATTTTGGAAGTCCGCCTTATGCAGGAAAGCGGATGTACCAATTATGAATTTAAACAGAAAGCGTGTTTCTCAATTACGCTTTCATTTGAATAACCACCCACTCAGGGCCCCCTTTCTATTATTATTCGTCGACTTCGCCTCTTTCTCCTCTCTTCTCTGTTCTCTCTGTGGAAGCTCAGACATCGCCCCTCTCACTTTTCCATTCATTGAGTGACTTTTTCTTCCCTTATTTAGTCTGATTTCATCACCCCTAAGCTCAAAACCTACTGATGAAATCCAATCGTAGCCCTAGCTTCTTCGAAGAAGACAACTGAGTTCTGGAGCAATATTTGGATGTGAGATTCGCCTGAGGTGAGATTTGCCTAGGAGATTCCATTGTAAGCCCTAGTTTTGTCAAGTTAACTGGTAGAGTTGTACACACCTGTGGGCTAGGTCTGAATGAAGCAGGTGACAGCGGTTCACGTGTTGAACACAAAGCTGCTATTTAACCAGGTACGCATAATTGAGTCTCTAATTCAGAAAAAACCCAAGTGTAACTGTGAATTTTCCCTATTGCCCAATTCCAATGAATGCTGAATTCAAAAATTCCCAAGTGTTAGTGCAAACTTTCAATCCTCATTTGCCCAATTACTGTGTGATTCAAAAAATCCCAAATTTTTTTCAATTTTGAATCCCCATTAATGTTGTGAGTTGTTTGAACCGCATACTTACTTCAGAAGATTACAGTGTGTGAAGATATTTTTTTTCATAAATTTATTTTCAACTACATCACAGTGTGAAGGCGTCATATCTGTTTGTATATTTCCAATTTTTCGATATGTATTGATTTGTTGTTTTTGAATTTGATTTGTATTTGCATTAGTCTGTTGCATTTGATGTGGGTAAATCCTTGAGTGATTATGCATGTGACTACTGGGTTGTGACTGAGTATCTAAAACTGTTCGGTGTCAAAGTTCCCATGATTAATTGACTCAACCCCACAGTGAAATTGCCATTCTACTCTCTGTAATAATAATCCCAATCCCAACATCTTCATTTGCACTGAATATCGCCCCATCAAAATTGATTTTCAATACCTAAAGGAGGAGTAAAACACTGGTGTTGTCCACACTTCTCAACCAAAATAGGAATTTGCAAGCAGGAATTTTGAGTTGCCATAAACGGATCTAAGTAAGTCCTTGAAAATTCCACCAATTGTGCTGGAAAGTAAACCTCTTGATTCAACCTCGCTCTATTTCTGTTGTACCAGTTGGACCAAAGGCAAACCAACATAAGATGAAGCTTATCCCCACAAAGTTTGTCCACTAAATGACTTATCCATTCATGAGTATACCTTGGAAGATCTTCATTAACCTGAAGTCTTGCTTCTGCCATAACCTATCTGGAATAGGAGCATTGCAAAAATAGGTGTTCCACTGTCTCATTCTCCATCCCACATATGTAACGTACATTATCCACAGGTATCTTCCACTTATTTAATAGATTCCGAGTCGGCAAAATTCAATGGGTGGTTCTCAAATAAAGAGTTTGATTTTATCTGGCAATTTGAGGTTCCAAATGAAATTACCAAACCACTCCCTACAACTTGAGGTAGCATCATTAGTAGTGGTTGTAGACTTTTGTAGACACATTTCCATAACTAGGTGATAAGCACTCCTCACATAATATTGGTCAAACTTCGTATAATATCCCTTCAACTGATCCCGTGAAAAATTCTCACACATCGGAATGTCAAAGTTCCCATGTATCTGGCCTTAAACACTCTCACCACAAAGGAATTGGGTTCTTGTATTAGCCTCTAAGTATGTTTTCCTAAGAGGGATAAATTGAAGGCTTTCGAATTCCTAAACCCAAGACCTCCTTTTGCTTTTTATTTATAAATTTTGTCCCATGACAACCAATGTATTTTGCGGTTCGAATCCTTATCTCCCCACCAAAAATTTTTCATCAAACTATTTAGCTTGTTAAATAAGGTTTTGGGCAATTTAAAGTAGGACATGGCATATGTAGGTATCGCTTGGATTAGAGCTTTAGTCACATTTTATTTTTCAACGTTTGAAAGCATCTTATCTTGCCATAATATACTTGGCTCTACCGTCCATTGTTGGGCATTCGGAACGGGAAGGATTTGAATCTACAACACAAAGGGTCTTCCAAATAGTCGAGATCTAGATTATATGCTCCAATCTCATCTTGTCACATTACTTAACATTTGAGTTGAAAACCAACTAGGATTTTGACAAGTTGACACTTTGGCTTGATGCTTTTTCATAAGCATTCAAACAATCCATTATAGCCTTCCCACTACCAACAGTTCCTTTTGTGAACATAATACAATCATCTGCAAAAATTTTATAATGAAGGGCGACCTCTCCCCATTGATATACCTTGCAAGTTTCCTTTAGTTTTAGAATCTTTCAACAAAGCAGTTTGGCCTTCGGAACACAACAGTAAGAGATATGGCGATAGTGGGTCCCTTTGTTGAATACCCCTGTGTGGATTAAAAAAAAACCCATTTTTTTTTAAAATTTTCATTATTACCAATATGTAACGTTGGAGGGTGACTAAAATTTCAAGATCAGTTCTCGACAATTTGTTTAAAATTCCTATAGTAATGTTGTTCCTTTTTCTTAATAAATTATCCAAAATCTCCTAACCCATGAATGTGATCTAAACTGTACAATGTCTCGCTCTGTAATGTGATATGATTTCCTGGCTCTACCCCTAATGAAAAGTAAAATATGTCATGCTATCCAAGGTAGTAATTTAAATATGAAAATTATTTGATAGTATATTGTATATTGAAGGTATAAAATGTCAAGGAGACACGCCACAGTAATGTGCTATTGGGGAGGCAATATTATCTACAAAGAAAGTTGTTTATCGTACAACGAAAATCCTCAACATTGTATAAAGTTAAAACAAGGAACAACATATGAAGAATTGTCCACCAAGTTGTACACGATAATGCAATTGGATAACATGACATCACGACTACACCTAATCTGTCGATTTCCAACATTTTTGGGGGATCGAATGCAACAATACATGGAATTTGAAATTAAAAATGATGATGGTGTCGCGGCGATGTTAGATGTTGTATTTGAGAATCGAGCACTGTATAACATTGACTTGTACATACAACCAGAGCCAATCCAACAGTTGCCTCAGCCAATGATGAATGAATATGGCCCATATATCAAATTACTTACATAGGAGAGCATCAATCTGTGTCCTAGTTTGCATGTGCTTGATAACTCTTACTATGTTGATGGGAGTAGTCATGATGCGCACGACTTTATGGCAAATGATAGTTTTACAAGAGAGTTGAATTCGGGCCATGAAATTCTGCAGGCTGAGTCTTATGTGCCAGAATTGCATATAGGGCCTAGTACGTAGACGTCGATGTATTTGGGATACACCACATCTTCATCCAATGTCATGTTCAATCAAGGACTAAAGTCATTCAAAATTTGGTTCATTCAGACGCTGATTTGTTGGCGACTAATGCAATGCGTGTTGTTGATCGTGCAGAAGTCATAGACGATGAGGATGAGGAGATTACATTTCTGGATGATGTGGAAAATCATAATGATGACGATGACGAAAGTGGCCCATCAGTCATACTGGAAGACACTGTTCGTTTGCATGAGCCATCGTCAACCTTTTTCACCAATGATGAAGTTTCCCAACTATCTGCCCCTGACAGTCAATCACGAGCTCCAATCTTGGATTCGGATCGACCTTGAGTTATCCATCGGTCTAATATTTAAAGGTAAACCAAAATTGCAAGATGCCTTGAAGATGTATTCTATCAAAAATCATATCCAATTCGAGGTTGTTGAGAGTGAAAAAAAGTTATTGACTGTGCAGTGTAAAAAATACCAATTTGGCTGTAAGTGGAGGCTTCGAGCTATTCAAAAGAAAACGCACGGCTTTTTCAAATTACCAAATATGAAGGCCCACACACTTATGTGCATGTGTCAGCCAGTTTGTACCATGTGCAATTAGATTCTCAATTCGTTGCACGCCGAATAACGGACCTTATCAAGGAAGATCCATCTCTAAAGGTCATTTTGATAATAAAACACATTGCTACTGTGTATAAGTATGATATATCGTATCGAAAAGCATGGAAAGCAAAACAAACTGCGATCGCAATGATTTTTGGTGATTGGGATGAATCGTATTCTATTTTGTCGAAATTTCTTGCTGCAATGCAAAAGTATAATGAGGGCACAATAGTCAAATGGTAGGTTGTTGACCTTTGAAATGGGAACGCTGTATTTAACAGAGTCTTTTGGACATTTAAACTGTGTATTAACGATTTTTGACACTACCGTCCACTTATAAGTATAGATGCCACATTCCTGTACGGAAAGTATAAGGGGAAGTTGTTAATTGCTACGGGCCTTAATGGAAATAATCAGATTTTTCCTCTTCCCTTTGCAATAGTCGATGAGGAAAGTATAGATACATTGGGTTGGTTTTTTTGGCGACTTAGACAAGATGTTGGGGGTGATCGTCCAGGTATATGCCTCATATCTGACCGCCATAAAGGTATAATTCAATCAGTGGTTGCTCATGGTTTCGGATGTCAAACACCACATGCATACCATCGATATTGCTTATGACATATCCAAAGTAACTTCAACAGTGAGTTTCATAACTCTCATCTTAAACGGCTAGTATGGGATGGTGGTTTCGCACATCAAATCCACAAGTATGACAATATTATATCAAAAATCCAAGAAATCAATCCATCGGCTGTTCGTTGGCTTGATCAGATACCAAAGAGTAGTGGGCACTTGCACTTGACGACGTAAGACGTTATGGAGTCATGACAACCAATATTTCTGAGGTGTTCAACTTTGTCTTAAAAAAGGCAAGATATTTACCAATCACGTCATGCGTTGAAATAATATTTTACAAGGTTGTTCAGTATTTCAATGATAGGCGTGGTTCGACGTCAGATAGTGGGTGCGCTTTCACAGCTCACATTGTGGAGAAGATAAAGTATGTTTCAATTAAAAAAGTTGATCAAAATGTTACCATTCGGCTGTAGCACCGATGAGGCATATGTTGTCACCAAAAAAGGGAATGCACAGGTACTAAACATTTTAGATCGCACATGTTCATGTGGAAAGTGAAACAGTTATAAAAATGTCATGCTCTCATGCGATGACTTCTTTTGGAAAGAGGCATTTAGACCCGTGGCAGTACGTTGATGAGACATACACAGTGGCTGCCCATGATGCCGTTTGGTCGAGTGAATTTCATCCACTACATCATGGTGACTATTGGGATGCGGTCAGTGGTCCAATAATTTGTCCTAATCTAAATTTACTATGAACGAAGGGTCGTCCCCTATCAACTCGCATTCGAAATGAAATGAACCGACGACAGGGTCGTAGTACTTATCATTGTAGATTGTGTGGTCAACCTGGGCATGATCGATGCACATGCCCATCAAAAATGGATTAAGATGTTCGTCTGTGTCAATGAATGTAGATGCTAATGTAATGTGAGGCTGTAATAAATGAACATTGTTCATCTAAATAACAATGTTTTCTTCCTTTTAATAATGAATATGTAGTACTTGTGTTTATGTCATTACATCCACCACTGTTATATTCAATGAATATTCATATTTTGTACTTGTTGCAGATCCATAATTCAACAGAACTATGTCTACTTCTCGAGGTCAAATAGTTTTGAACAATTGCGCAAATCGAAGGGTTTGGCTTTTGACAAAGTGAAATGATGATTACAAAACTGAGAAATTTACTGACCCAAAAGAGTATTATGTTGAAGTAAGACGAGAATGAGCATTTCATTCTAATGAATCAAACGATTTAAACACTAAGTTAAGATTACTTGGTATACCGGTGCCACGCCGAAGATCTCTAATGATGCAAATGAGGAACAAACGAGATTACGAATTAGCAGTTACTTAAGTTCGCAATGAGAATAATTGAATGTTGGTTCGTTGGCGGTAATATTATATGGTTCAACTTGCAACCGACATGGTACAAAATGCTTACGGACGCAACTTATCAGATGTAGAGCGTAATAATGTGTTACATAATGAAGAATACATATTAGATGAATATATGTCTAATGAAGAATAAAAAGTGTAAACTTATTTTGATGATATACGATTTGTTGCATTGAAATGTATTATATAATGGACAATACATAGCAGATGCTTATATTACAACATGTAGTGAAATGTAATTTTATGTGATTCTAATCAGTGCATTTAAATTTTTGGGTAAAATCCAGTTTACCCCTTTGTGGTTTGGTCGTTGTGCACATCACCTCCTTATGATTCAAAAATCGGGCACATAGCCCCCTTGTGTTTTTAGACTAAAGTGTGACCATTACTATTTCTGTCAAAAGTGACATAAATTGTAACACACGTGCTAGATTTGCAAGTATGGATGTAAAAAATTTAAGTCAAAGTTCAATCTAAAAGTCCAAATATACCCTTGTGATCTTTCAAAAAGACATTTTTTTTATATTTTTTCTACATTTTACTGTTAGAAATTAGATTTTTCATCTCCATCCTACATTTTCCCGTCTCTGTGCCTCTCCAATTCTCGTCTCCTCCTCCTCCTCCTCTCTCTCTCTCTCTCTCTCTCTTATAATTGCTCTTGTGATTTTCGATAGGGATGGTGGGAGTTTTTCAATGGGTTTGGGGGTGGGTTTCAGGGGCTGTTGGGAGTGAGAGAAAAGTGAGTTTTTTTTATTTTTTTCCTTTTCTTCATTCTCAGATTTACGAAAATTTAACCGTTTAATCATTTCAGGCCAAAAATTAAAGTTGCTCTACTCAGTGAAAGCTACGCAACCATACCAAATATCGTATTTTTCTTCGAAAGAATATCAAAGACGATAATCTAGATCTAAGACTTGGAAAGCTAAATTTGGGCTTCCTCGGAGTTCTTAAACGTGGGCTCACGCTACGAGTGGTAGGGTTTTCCCTATTTAGATTTAATTTCAACTTAAAATATGGCATATGGAATGGGTAGACTATGAGAGTATATCACATGTTATGTCTTGAGTAGTGTAACTAGTGGGTCAAATATAAGATTTATAATTAACCTTGTGATTAATAAAATCCTATTACGATTAACTTAGTGTAAGTTAATGTTAGTAGTTTAAAGTATGTTAATTATATATTAACATTATTTTATGTTTTAATGGCATATCAAGTTTAATAAAATTATTAGCTTATTGTGTGATTATGAAATAATATATATGTTAAAAGATTATTTAACATATGATTATTTTGGTGGACTTGTGCTTATGTTTATATAATTAATAAACATGTTGCCATGTTGAAAGTCATAACATGATAGTTGTGTAAATTGATATGCTCTTTAGGTGTTTGATTAAATGTCTAGGTGAACACAAGTATGTTAGTTAAGTTGATTATCTTACATAACATGTTTAAGATTGTGTTAAAATGTCATTATATTGTATTCATTATGTAATGGACATTGTATTGCATTATGCATAGTTAGCACTACAATCATGGGCATTGACATGGGTGGGAGTGTATGCATGGTATGAAATCAATCACCACATAGGTGGTTGATCGTGGCCTCGAAAAAGTCACACCAAGGTTTGGCTGAGTCACATGGAAAATTAAATGGATAAATGCGTTGGGGACAGCAAGAAGGGTTAGATTCTCCCTTGGGTGCAAGACCCGCTTACTTGGTTTATACACTTTCCGGCAGTGAAATTTCAGAAAAGTGTAACGGCGAAAATGGAGCTGCAGGTGGGATGTCCTGAAGATCCGTTAATGGTTGGTGTCCCATTGGTGTAATACCATAAATCACCTCCCCACAAAGACACAAGAAAATGAATTAATTAGTCATTGAGTGTACATAACACCAATAATGGGGGCTTGAAATGCTCGGATACATACGCATGACATTGCATGTGTTATGGGAGTTCAGGATGGGGCTCGGGGTTAGTATTGCTTGCGTGAGTCTCATCTCATGGCATGACATGATTTATGACATTCGATCATGATAGACATATTTGAATGAATGCATCAAATGATTGTTGCATGTGACATTCTATATGCATTTAGGTTGAAAGGTATTCTCTATAGGAGTTACCCTATTGAACGTTGACTCACTCTTTATGGGAACATTTTTCAGGTATCGCACAGACGTCCACCGAAGGCGAGGCCATAGGCCTACTTTGACGACAAAGCCAGTCTGTGGCTCTTATTTTGACATTGTAGTCTCTTGTTTATATTTACTTTTGGTCTTGTATAACTTTTGTAACAAAAACTTGTTTATATTTACAAAGGCATGTATATGGGACTCTTTTGAGATATTTATTCTTTTACGAATAAATGTTTGTACTGATGATGATTATGGTAGTATTCGATACTATACAATTGTGAATTGATGGATAGACCCGGTGTGGTCAATATTGTACAGGTTGCGTTTTGGGTAGAGCTCCTTGTACAAAGGAGACTTTGCCTAAGTTTTGTTAAGTTATGAATCCCGAGAAATGGGGCATAATGGTGTGGTATCGAATTACACGGTATCCACAACTATTCGACGGGTCAATGAATGATCAATCGGATAATTACAGCCACCCGAATTTTGGGGTGTCACAAATACGCCATAATGTACCTTCCAACTCTTGTGGTGTTTAAATAGGCATATTAATGGAAACTACCTCCGTATGTTACAAATGCGTAAATCTTCACTTAGAACTTCTCTCTCATTCAAACGATATTATCATTCCTCCCTCATTCTATTCACTAACCTCTGTGAGAAACGTAAACGAGGATTTAGAGGATAGAAGAATTCATCCTCTAACGCCCAATGATATCCCATAGCTTTAAACTCTGAGCATGGACTGTAACTCATATTTCAAGTTGATAAGTATGGTAAGAGAGCAACACACACAACTAATTTATAGTGATATTCTGATGGTATTTATGGCAACTGTGAACCTAGTTCTGCCTAAATTTTTTGAAAATATGTTGATTTGACAATTCTTTCAGCACTTATGCATTGTCTCATCACTACAAGCAGCACATGACTAGCAGTGTTCAGTCGTCAGTGATGATTTAACACAATACTATTTTTACAAATTTGTCAGTGTTATGTCATCACTGACAAATTAAACACAACACTTTAGCTGTGTCTAGTTGCTATCATTGTTCACTCGGAACTGTATTTTCACTGTACTATTTTATTACTCAGTTCAATGAATGTAATTTAAAAATAATTTATGTTCTTATTTTAATACATCTACTTATCTACAGTGTAAGTCATACGTACACTACAATGTCAATAACATCACCAAATGGGTCTTCAAGCCAACCTAACGATGACTCTTTCTTAACCAACCATTGTCATCATGAAACATTTTCTTCATTCAGTTCACCAGAACCCGGTAATTACACAGATCCCCATGGAGTAACATGGTATGGAAATTTACATTCCTTTAAGAATGAGCCAATCAACATTCATAACCCTTTCACCGAAGTCAGCCATGTGATGATTGGACATGCAACCATTGTTCCGCCTCTAGAGTTTTATTATCACCTACAGGGACCAAGTTGGTTAAAATCTTATTTCAAGTCGATGTGAGCTTGAAGTATATTGTCGTTGGTATGGATTACGAGTACCACAAGCACGTTCAATTGAAATATATGTGAAATGGTGCACGGATAACTACAATGATATCATTGCAACACTGGCTCATGAGATTGATTAGATGGAACGACGACTAAATCGATTCCACCTTATTACAAAGGCAAAGATTGAACATTCAGACCCTGTAGAGCTTATTAATGCATACTCTTTGATCAATCTTTGGCTTTTGACAATAAGCTTTCTGATTTTGAAGGATCAAGTGATGATGATCATTGTGCAAAATTTCTCCCTGTTACTCTTTGCTTACATGACACATCACTATGATGTTGGAAATATGATCGTCATTAGAGATATTGTTGACTAATATGTATGTATTTTGTCTTTTAAAATAATATCTTATAGTTCTATTTCAACAAAAGACATAACGTCTCTTCATTTTTTTAATAGACATAAAATCTCTTTCTCTCCGGTTTAGGGTTTGTTGGTTGGGATTGGGGGGGGACAATTGCTATTCTCTTTTTGGACAATAATATTTTTAGTGGGTAGGTTTTTTAAATGTTTATGATTTAAGGTTTTGTTTGTGTAAGGTGGGGAGGGGTATGGTGGGTAGTACTTTTAGAAATTAAAAAGGGTGAACATAGTAGATTTATTATTTATTCTTTAATAAGGGTATGATAGGTAGTACTTTTCATTAGAAAGCGTTTTCCGTAAGTCCGCTTTCTAATGAAAGCGGGTTTAACAAATCAACTTTAATTTTAAAGATAAGTCTTTAAAATCGGGTTTGATAAATACGTTTTCAATATCACGTCGGAATTGGTAATTCAGTTTTACAACATAACGTTTCTAAGTAGAAAATGAGATGACAATAGGGATTTCTCTACAATATCAACAAAAAAAAATACTATTATATCTTCAAAATTTATTATTTTAATAATTTTTTTTATAAATTTATACGTCTTTTTATAACTAATTATTTTATTATTTTGTTGTATAATTTATTACATTTATGGATTTATAAATCTTGGTGATTTATTGCATTTGTGAGTGTTTTTTTTATCATTATTGTGGTAATAAATTATTTACTTTTGTGTATTTTTATCATTTTGGTGGTAATTTTTTTTTATTTTTTTATATTAAAAATAAGTAGGATACCAAAATTTATTTTTGTATCCTGTAACACCTGACAATAAGCAAAATACAAGTTTTTGATTGGGATATGAAACCTGATATGCCAGATCCGCTTTCATTAGAAAGCAGATTTCTTAAGACCGCTTTCTAATGAAAGCGGATTTGGAATATCCACTTATTCATAAAATCGAGCTACTATGAAAGCATATTTGCTAAAAACGCTTTCATTAGAAAGCGGATTTGGCATATCCGCTTGTTAATAAAAGGGGTTTATAGTAAGCGAATTTGGTAAGTCCGATTTTTACTGAAAGCGTACTTGGTACATCCGTTTTTTCAATAAAGGCGTACTTCGTAATTTCGCTTTTATTAATGAATTCAGGTTTCGTACTTTCGCTTTTAAAACAGTCATATTTTGGTAAATAAGTTCAAATTGGCGGTAGATTGGTAAATATGTTTAACTTCTGCGGTACTTTGGTAATAAACTCTAAAATTTTCTCAATCGACTTTAGTTGATTTATAATTTTGTAAAGTCTGGTTTGTGTTATGTTAATTTATATTGACTCGTTTATTAAGTCGGTCTAACAACTCCATCAATTTATCATTCAGGTTTTTTAATTTTATATTGATTTTATGTTGTATTTTAAGACCGTTTTTAATGCTCCATTTGGAACGATGGAAAAGTGGGAGAATGAAAAGTTAAAAAAATAAAAAGTTGGAGGGATAAATAAGACATTATGTTTGGTAAGGAAGGAAAGTAGGAAGGATGAAAAAGTGGATGAATTAACGTTCCTTCCAACTCACCAAAATCAATCCTTCTAAAATCGGAAAGAAGGTGGATGAAAAGTTAATTATTTGTGTTGAGATGTATCTTATTTGTCTATATATCTTTTTATATATACATATATTATGTACACATTAATTTTATATAAAAATACAATGGTAAAAAATATATATATATATATTTTAAAAACAAAATTTAAAAAATAAAAATTTTAAATTAAAAAAATATTTTTTCCATCTTAATTAAGGGTAAAAATTTTCGACTCAACATGATGACACGACTTGAACTCGATACTAAAATAAACAGGTCAATTCGCAACTCGACACGACACAATTAGTTAAATAAGTTAAATTATGTTTAACTAATACTCGATACAAACCCGTAATGACTCAACACGAATCTGACACGACAAGACTCGATTGTCACCCTTTATCTTAGCCAGCACAAAAAAAAAAAAAATAGTCATTTTTATTTTCTATCCATCCAACCAAATACAAAAGAAGGAAAGTGTATCCTTTCTATTTTCTATCCTTGAAAGATAGAAAGTGTATTATTCTTACTTTTCATTCTTCTTACTTTTCATCCTCCCTATCAAACGGAGCATAAAATTTCATGGTCTAATTAATTCCAATTTCTAATGAAATCTCATTTGGTGTGCAAATATGGTTTGTTTTGCCGGTAATTATAATTGCTTTAAAAATCAGTGACATTGGGACATATTCATGTGTAGCAAATGATTGGTGGGACACAAGACTACAATGAAACAGTTTTCATGGCTACAATGAGAAATATCGCAGGTGCATTCATGATTCCAGAAGCAACCCAACCCGCTAACAAGTTTACAAAAAGAGACATTTAGTCATTGGTTTGTAATATAATATTTTATTTATTTTTCTAACTTTTTATTATTCTTTTTTTTTTTCGTATCAAACAAGTATTGCCCTTTGCTACTATCTGCATTTGCTCTTCTGTGATGAAATGAAAAAAAGAAAAGGAGGAAAAAAAAAAAAAAGATGGTGGAATTTTATTTTTTTTATCCATATGTAGATAATAATTGCTCAAAAATCAACAAACACGTGGATCATAGTAATTGTCGAATTGTACAGATTTGGTCGAGAAATGGAAACAATTCTGATACCCACTATAACAAACTTAAAAGCATCCCCACCTATGAACAAAGCTTTCACGCAAAGATTACATGATTATATCCACTCCACTGCATTCCTAATCAAAGTCATTGAGATTATTATCTCATATAATACTACATATAATAACTCTAATGTACCTACATGTATATAAATTATGTTTCAAAGTTTCATAATGAATGCTATTTTCATTTTTCGTGGGAAAGAGAGGAATTTACGTTATTAATATATCACCAACCAATGTTACTGTTATTTATATCCCCACTCTTAATACCATAACCCTTTTTGGTCAAAAAAATTGGTAAATTATATATATAAACATATAAATAAATCCCTATTCATTTTATACTATGTTGTTATTTTTTGGTCCGATCAAATGGTAACACTGACGATCTGTAAATTTAAATTTTTGAGTTCAAATTTTAGTAATCTTTTGAGGTTAGATAATGAGGGATTTATCTCTCACGAATACTTTAGTTTTGACATGGATAGTCTGTCTTTAATTGGACTGAAGAGAAAATTAGTCGAAATGCGAGTAAATTAATCTAGACACCTTTAATCGTTAAACAAAAAAATATGAGTATAATGAGCATAGTGGTATTTTTGAAGTCGATAAAAGAGTTGTCTTTTCTTGAAATAAGTTTTATTAGATCCATCTTTGTTAATCACAAAAAAGTTTTCAACTTATTAAACTTATTAAATAATCAACATTTTGACATGTTAATCAAGCTTGATTAGTAAATTTTTTTTTGCCTTTCATGAATTCCTTGACAGGTACATCTCTTACCAAAAAGCGAGAAGAGTAATGCTATATTTATCAAATGTTTTATTAAAAAATGTTTTTACTAAATAAGTTGGTAATTTTATATCTAATCAAAAATATTTTGATTAATATTTGGTGGACCAAAAAATTCTGGAGCTGTCAACTTATTTAATAAAAATATTTTTTTGATAAAAATTTTGATATAGAGAAAAGTCATCTAAAATAGCTGTCCGAGCAATCATGTCCTTATCTTCTCTCTTCGTGGAATCGAAGGTTAAAAGGATGGAATCGAAGGATAAAAAGATTGGAAACACCATTGATAACTAAAAGCTCAGTGAAGCTTCGTCCTCAGTTGTCCTGCTTTGGTGACAGTACATTGAAATTTGTTTCAGAAACATCCAAAAACCTAGGAATGTTTTATGTTACGATGAAAATTATAATCACCAACGACCTGTTGGCTGAATAAGTAAGAATTTAGATTTCTTCCTTAAATATTTGAATTCGAATTTTCATAATTATAGTAACTTGTTGGAGTTAAATTTATTCCTTAGAGTCCAAAATACACAGTGAGACTTTAATTTCAGTCTTAACGTAAATGCAGTGAACTCTCCTGTAGATGGTTGTGTTCTCTTTCCTATTATCAAAAAACCGAGACTATAGGGACTTGAGAATTATAACCAATTTTTTAATTTGATCCGTTATTGCAAGTAAGGGTGTTCACCATACTTACGGGTAAACATTATTCTATTCTATTTTTTTACCCAATACTTTGCAAAAAAAAATTTTCTTGGGCTATCTTATCCGATCAAGTGTACTATTCTTACTCGAATTCCATACAAAACAATTGAGTAAGAAGTTGAGTAGGAAATCAGGTGAACACATATTTTTTAGTTATTATTTTTTTGAATAATTTTAATAATTTAATTAAGTAACCTGCATTAATTAATATATACAAATATATATCATTCACATATTTGAACAGTTAAAAACAAAAATTAATACTCCGTTTGGTACGATGAAAAAATAGAAGGATAAATAAAATATCATGTTTGGTAAGAAAGGAAAATAGGAAAGATGGAAAAATGGAAGGATTAATTTTTCTTCCAACGCATCAAAATCAATCTCTCCAAAATCGGAAGGAAAGTATATGAAAATTAATTATTTGTATTGAGATGTATCTTATTTGTTTATATATCTTTTTATATATACATATATTATGTATACATTAATTTCATATAAAAATATAATAGTAAAATATGTATACATATATATTTTTTAAAAAATATATTTTTAAAAATAAAAAAAATAAAAATAAAAATAAAAATTTTAAATTAAAAAAAATATTTTTTCCATCTTAACTGTGGGTAAAAATTTTCGACTCAACACGATGACACTATTCGAATTCAATACGAAAATAAACATGTAAACTCGCAACTTGACACAACACAATTAGTTAAATGAATTTAGTTAGGTTGGACTAATATTCGACACAAACTCGTAATGACTAAACACGAATCTGATACGACACGACTCGATTGTCACTTCTAATCTTAACCAGAACTAAAAAAAAAATAGTCATTTTTATTTTTTATCTATCAATCAAACACAAAGGAAGAAAAATGTATCCTTCCTCCTTTTCATTCTACCTATTAAACGGAGCATAAGACATGATGAAAACACCACACATTGAATGTGTTATAAATATTGATATTTTGAATTTAAAATTTGATCACTCTCTTAAAATCAGATTATTAAAAAATATTTTTTATAATTTTTTTAATCACAACTCTTTTTTTTTCGGTAAGTAAGTTTTAATCACAACTTGAATAACGTATTTTTCACGAGTTAACAGAAGATATTAATTGAAATGTCAGTTTTGGTCCGGGAAACATCCTAACCTCAATACCTAAAAAAGATTACACCACACGTTCAGGCTTAGTCACGATCTAAAGGGACCCAGTATTATTGTCAACTTGATAGCTACCATATTCACCGTTCATTTATTACACTACGCCTAAAACTGTGGACCCTAATAATTGACCTTCACACACGCGCGCGCACTCTCACACACATTCGTATATCCTATTACACGTTAACACCTTTGAAATCATGCTTTAATATATAAATTAATATTGTAGTTACATGATTCAATACAACGCGAGGGCCTAACAAGCGGGGGCACGATGCGCGCTCTGCCCGCAGCGGCGTATTTTAACACGGCTCACTTCTTAGCTGCTTATTTAGTTAATTACATAGTTTCCTTCATTAACATTTTTGTGGACGGAAGGAATGTAATTATTTAAATAATTATTTTTGAAAAATAATCCTTTAACTCTTTGGAAAAATGGAATAGAACCCTACCTAACATAATCTAATCCTAACTGTCAAACTTGACACTTTGTTTTACTTTGCCCCCCTCTTTTTTTCAATAATGATTTATTTTATTACTAAGATCTAAAAAATTAATTTAATGTACTAACTAACTTCATGACCAAATCTCATACTTCCTAACTATGATCCTCATAGCCGACCACCTGCCTCTCTTTCCCCTTGACATGGCAAGAGGTTAAAATTAAATATTGGTATGACGAGACCTGAGAGGGGTGGGCCGGGGGGGGGTTACAAATGTTATATGCTAAGCCAAAGAGGATCTATGTGATTCCATAACAAAATCAAAGGGGCCCACCTAGATAAAATTAACCCCTTCTTAGTTCTTTGTTAGTCCATTGTCCATTTTCTACATAAAAAAATTGGCAGTTAAAATCATCCTACCGTGTCAGTGTCTCCGAAAAATTAAAAATAAAGAAAATCTACCTTGTCATTTTCTACCACTCTCCGAGTCCTCGCCCACTCTCTCTCTGTACATTCATTTCAACAACCTCGTGGAAATTCTCTCTCTCTCTCTCTCCCTCTCTCAGGTGCAATTCTATGTGTATAAGAGTCACGGATATTGTTGGTTGGAGAATGTAGTGTAGAAGACATGGATTACGACTATTAGCGATTCAGTATCTGGGGAATTTAGGGTTTTATTTATGAGTTCTGGGATATATAGGGAAATCGAAAATGCCGTTGAGTAGGTATCAGATAAGGAATGAGTACAGCTTGGCTGATCCAGAGCTGTACAAAGCAGCTGATAAGGATGATCCAGAAGCTTTATTGGAAGGTGTCGCCATGGCCGGTCTTGTAGGCGTTCTGCGCCAGTTGGGCGACCTTGCTGAGTGAGTAGTTTGAACTCGCCTTTTTATTTACTTCTGACTATTCACTGTTGTTTTTCGGGACAATTAGTGTGGAATTAGATGTAGTATTTGTGGATTTGGGCGATAATTATACAAGTTCATGCTTGTACATTAGGGGGTTTTATATTGTATATGGGGTCTGAGATCTAATTGAATTTAAGGTTCATGGTTTGAGTTAGAGGAATTTTAATTTTGAGTTTAAGATTAAAATTTGATTATAGCCAGAGGAGTTGATTGTATATTGATATAATCAGAAATATAGCATCAGACTAAATGGGGCATTTTGAACTTGTCGAGGAACTCTATTTTCTTAAAGATAATATAGAGATGTAAATAGGCGCTATAGGTACACATGCAGAACCAGATTGTCCATTTAGCGTGTTATATCCTTTTCGAAATTATGTTATTATTATATCTTTTAATTTTCATAATGTCATGCTCACAATCAAGTTGCAAATATCATGTGTATTGTTTTTCAGGGAACCCTTATGTTAGCACATGACATAGTTTACTTTCAGAATTCGGCAATTTAAACTTCCCTACAGCTTTTCATGTAAAGTGCAATGTTAAGCCTAGTCAATAAATATTTTTTTTTATAGGAAAACTCCTATTTTTTTTTTGATAGGAAACATACTATTTTATTAAGAAATAAAATATGGGATACAAATGCAAATACAGATGGATAAGGAATCCAACCACAACAATAAAATACACACTGAAACAATAAACCTATAAATCAAAGGAATTTCTCCATCTCACTAAAAGGGTAAAGAGCGGAATTCCTTTGTACTCCTTTGTCATCAAAGTCCAAAGAGATGCTAAAAGATGAATACTTTCCCATAATCCCTCCACACTCTCACTCTGATCTTCAAATTCTTGTGTTTCGTTCTTTCCATATATAACTCAAATCGTAGATATGATAGCACACTTCCAAAACCTTCACATCTTCAACAAACAATGAATATGATGTTATTGGAAACACCCAGGTCAACCTTGCCACTCGAAACAAAAGATGCCATAATGTCCAAGCAACCGGACAATGTAAAAATAAATGATCAATCCTCTCCACATCACATTTACATATTACACACTACTGGGGGTGAGACTAGAATGAGGCCTCTTCTTCTGAAGCATGTCATTAGTGTTAAACTTGTCATGTGCTATCATCTAGGCAAAGATTTGTACTTTAATGGGTACTTTAGAAGTCCAAATCATTAAAGTAGGAGTAGACAAAAGGTACGGATTTCATGCAACAATGAATCAAAAAAAGATCTATATGAGAAAACTCTCAAAGACGCCCCTAACCATCGTCTTGTATAACTAGACTCCTGATTAACAATAACATTATTAAGAATATCAAGACCAGACATCAAATCTGTAGTGTCTCTGTCTTTAACATTCCTACAAAAACCAATGTTCCAAGGGTACTGATAATGGCCTCGTCAATAAATATGATGAGTAGTTTATGTCCATTCATGTAATATTAAGACCACCTGAGCGGATTGGACCTGAGATCAACAGGATTGAGGTCATCCTTGTTAGGCCACCTTAATGCACGTTATAAGTGAATATGCCAATTGACTATCAAAGCCTGAGTGACATTATTTGATTCAGTTCTATACAAAAACTAGATTATGTTGCATTGACCAACCTTAGCTCTGTACTCAGATGTCGCATTCTGTAGACAACGACATATATATGACAAGTTATATTGCACACATTTCATTATTTTTGGACTTAAATTCATTAAGACTAGGGATAGGTGAGATGCACTGGTCCTGTTTCATGATATTGGAGGAAAACATTGGCGGATTGATGTGCAAATGTCTGAAACATCTTATCATTACATTAATCCTAAATCCATGAAACATTGTATGGAAGTAAGCATGTAATATATGATGTCTTTGTAAAAAAAACTAGTATCTTACACCGAATAATTAGGATCTTCCATTGTTGGTTTATGTACTTTTAAGGGGTCTATGAACTCATTGTCAATTAATTTTGAGTTGGATGCTCTAATGTGGTATCAAGGCTGAGTCTCAGGAGGTCAGTAGATTAGGTGTCTAACCCATTTGAATTTCTCAGTATGCTTTTTTGGTTGTTAGCTTCATGTGCGAGCCTAGGTCATTTGTGAGAGAGGGTTGAAAAAAAGCTTGTGTGCCATATTGAATAATTAGGATCACCCAACGCTGGTTTATATGCTTATGGGTTCTTTCCACTCTTGTCAATTAGTTTTAGGTTGAATGCTCTAATAGTCTTGACTTTTAGCCATTTAGCTCTAGGAATCTCTTTATCATTAAGAAAATGTCCAAACAACACCATCTTTGGTTTTGTTTAGATTTTCTTTTTATTTTAGATTTTTTCGGTTGTTCTTGAGCTTGGTCTTTTTTGAGGGATGTTGAAATGGTGGTCTCCACAAAAGTATTTATGGTCACATAGCTGCAGGCCAGAATCCAGATGATCCCATCTTGTCATTGCCTGTGACTGCGAGTTATATTGGTTCTCATGATCCAATGAAATTCAATTCTTCTCTGTACACCATTTGAAAGTTTGAATGCAATAATTTCATCTAATCGGTTATCTATTGTGATTGCTGAAGGTTTGCTGCTGAGATATTCCATAATTTGCATGAGGAAGTGATGGCAACTGCTGCAAGAGGCCATGGTCTAATGCTTCGTGTCCAACAGCTTGAGGCAGAATTTCCTTCAATCGAGAAGGCATTTCTCTCCCAAACCAGTTACTCTTCATATTTTTATGATACAGGTTCTAGAATTCTCCTTATTGTTTCTTGATTAGTCTTGTGTCGTTTAGATCAACCCATTTGTAATATTTTTTTGCAAGCAGCACTTCTCCTCATGATCCTTCCTGCATTATATTTTGCACTTTGCCTGCAGTGTGCTTCCAATTTCCTTCTTAAATGCTCATTACAAATCTGATATAGCAATACAGTAACAAAGAATTTTAACGTGGGTCAAGGGAAACACTCAGCTCAATGTTATCCCTCTGTAATTTGGTTATTATTTTGTTATTTACTGTAATGCCTAGACCATTGTCTTGTAATAAAAATGGATTACAAAATTATACTGATGTGGATGTGTTATTATATTTCAGGTGTTGATTGGCATCCTAGTCTGTGTATGGACCAGAACCTAATCACCCAGGGAGATTTACCTCGGTTTATAATGGACTCATATGAAGAGTGCCGGGGTCCACCTCGTTTATTCCTTTTAGACAAGTATGACCTTTGATGTCACATGAAGTCAAATAGCAATCTTCAATTGGGAAGGAAAATCTAATCAAATTTACACTTTTTTTTATAGGTTTGACGTTGCGGGTGCTGGGGCATGTTTAAAACGCTATACAGATCCATCATTCTTTAAAGTTGAAGCATCATCATCTGGGATGCGGAATGCAGAAGTTCAGAGGGAAAAGAAAATCCGCAAAGCTAAGGTAAATCGACAAGTTGAATGTAAGATCCTCCAAATAATTGTCCTGAATTGAATGCTAACCCAAGTTGCATGTGGCCTCAGAATGTACTTGGTAGCTGCTATATACCTGAAATTCTTCAAAGCAACCTGCTATAGACATTATGCTCACACCACGAGATTTCCTTCTATTTAATTTTTATGTTCACCAATCTTCGAACTTTGACTCTGAGGTTAAGCAATCACATCTGATTCCACCAAAACACTAGGACAACAATTAGGTTTATCTTTTATTTATATGACTACCGCACTAAACAAGCATAACTTGTGATTAATATCTAATGCACATGCGATGATGGGACTTCCTATGGTGGGTGCTGCAACAGTCCCGAAGTCATCCTTTTCAAATGTAATAATTGACTCATTAAAGGCCAAATAAAAGGTTTTATTTCCTGCTTTTAAATGTATTGCCTTAAAGTTACAGAATCTTCAGTTGTAGATGTGTTCATAAAGATTAAATGAGCACAATGCACAAAAGATCAGTCAGATATCAGTTCCTTATACTATGGTTTTCACTTGAAAACATTCCATGCAATTTATAAATCAAGTCCTGCTCTTCTCATTGGTTTTCCTTGGTATTTTATGTTTCTGTTGTTATTTTAGTAAATTATGGCTTTGAGGCTTTCAGGTTGTGTGGTGATTCTATGCTCCCTACCTCTACCTCTACCTCTACCTCTAAACTTTATATTGCATGTTAGGTTTTTTATATTAGTTACTTTTTGTTTGAGAACCTACCTTTGGATTCATGTTCATGTTTGGTCTGACGAGTTTTATACTGGCTGTCACTGTTGGCTACCTGACGCATCCCTCCTCCTTTATCTGACCAGCTGTGCACAAAAGTACACAGGCGGAGTTACCTTTCCAATTATCAATTAATGACATTAACTGTCAATTCTGCATTTTTTTTGAATTATAAGGATAAGAAACTTTTTTCTGTCTGTCTTTCTTTTTTTATCCCCCTTTTCTTGTTATTCCGGTAAGTGATACATCATGGCTTTAACAGGTAACCATGTAATAATACATATGTCGTGTCCACACTTAAAGATGTCTAACATAGATGCTTATTCTTTCTTTCTCACTTGTAAAAGAAATGTAAACTGATTCTTCTACTTTTGACAGAAGAAAGGATCACGCTGGAGGAATGGAGAAACCCCTGAGATTTCATCAAAATCACATGCCAAGTGAGACCACTAAACCATGTTTGTTGTTCTACTTGTTTTTAAGTATGAATTGTTGATTGGTGACTAAATTTCTTTGTAATACTGCAGACTCCATCAGTTGTTTCTGGAGGAGTGTGTTGGGAATGGTATTGGTGATCCTGCACGTCGTGTGAAATTAAAAAGAAGGCTGAATGGGTTTCCATTTGACTCAAAATCTGGAAAAAGTTACATGGAGAAGTTTTTGAGGACACCTTCACCAGATCATAAAGAGGTTCATGAAATCTCTGTTAGTTCCTCACCGTTGAAATTGTCACCCTGTAGCACTGGTGATTCAGGGCCTGAAGTACTTGAAATCATTGCAGTGGGGTACAATGAAGGGTCAGTGCAGAGAAAGAGTAGTCCAAGTTCTTCTAATATTAGAGGGACTGTTCTAAATCCATTCATGCATCAGTTGAGTGAGGATGCCACTGATGGAGTAATTTTGACGGTGCCTGAACCCAGCCCTCATTTTGAAGCAGATAACATCTCGCCTACACTTCATAAGTTGGTAGATGAAAAGGAAATAGTGGTTGATGAGGAAAGCAAAGTGGATGACAGTCTGGATAGTGACCAATCTGATGATGTTGGAAGTGAGATCGATAGTTACATGGATGCCCTTGCTACCATGGAATCAGAAATGGAGACGGACTCTGAGTTTAGAGCCAAGAATGATCTGGGCTTTTTAAATAGTGGAAAGCAGGGAACAGATTCTGATGCAAATGAACATCTTCAAGCTCATTTTTCAGATTCTCAATCGACAGGAAATTCTACTGCATCAGATGATTGGAACAGTTCTTCCAGGAAGGGAATATCTAGTTTGTCCTACTCTGATACTCCAAGCACTTTGGCCGAGAATTCGCCTTCAGATGAAGATGTTTCAGCTAAACTTTTATCATCTACAAAAATTCTTGAACCTCAGATCATTGGTATGCCGTCTGACCAGCTCTTTGTTAATGAAGAGATTCCAGTGATCCAACCTCCAGAGCTTGTAGCCTCTGGTGGTGCATCTGTTGAGGTTGGTGAGATCCCAAGTGATAGGGCTGATGCTGGAGAGCCATCATCAGGTTCACATACTACAGATCTAGCTCCAAAACTTTTAACTGTGGGTCCGGGAGCATTATTGATGGAAGGAACATTGGTGGTATCAGAACTGGGTGAAACAGTCTCCAATTATGAGGAACTTAACACTAGATTCAGTGGGAAAATTGGGACAAATCTCAGTGATAGTTTATCCCGTACACCAGATCTCGTTGATGTTCGTTCCGAGACAAGAGATGATTTCCCACCAACAGTATCTGCTGAAAACCATCCCATGGATGAGTTGGATGAGGAGGATCCAAATGTGTTTCCTGATGCATCCATTCATTCTTTAAGCATCTTGGAGGGGACTGTTCAGAAGCAGAGCAGTGAAAGTTTGTCAGATGACGTGTCTCAAACAAAACATGCAGAAAGTAATTGTGCGAAAAATTTGGTCAACAGTCCGACTAGTTCACCACATTCAGTTATGTCACAGGTGGAAGAGGAGCTTTTTGTTCAAACCTTGCCGGAAGTTGAAACTTATAATCCAGATGTAAAGCATGGAATAATTTCTGAAGTAGATGTTGTTCCATTGGATCGGGAGGTAGCAGTAGTTTCTGAAGCAGATGCTATTCTATCAGATGGGGAGGTAGCACTAAACTGCAATCCTGTAGTAGATAGTCCCTGTACGTCAAACGTTGTGGTTAAGCAGGTCTCAGAAATATTAGATGATGTTCCACCACTTAATCTTGATTCAGCAGAACTGGGTGTTTCAGGTTCTGGAGAGAGTACTCTTGATGAAGCTCTCAGCACAGAAGATGGTGAAGAGCTGGGTGAAAGTACCCTCAAGATGGATTTAATTGGAAGTATTGCTGGCACTCGTGAATTTCTGTCTGATATTTCCAACTCTACAAATCCTGTGTCGCTCACTGAGGTTCACTTACATTTAGATGAGAAAGAAACTGAAACAGCTCAATTTGAACATGTGCTTGTGGCTGCTGCCCTTGCCAGCGCTGATAATGATGTTAGTGATGAAGATGCTGATTCTCCATCCATAAATCTCAAAATGTTGCAAGAAAAATCCCTTTCTTGTCCTGGGGATGGAGATTGGTGTGCATTGGAAACTGTTGAAGCATGCCTTTCAGAGAATTATGAGGAATCAAAAAAACAGGAGGAAGTGAATCAGCAGGCATTTGCTTCACCAGATTTGGACACCATTCTGTGCAGTACAGCCTCTTCTGATCATTTGGAGTCAGAATTGCTCAGTAGGGTTCCTGACTATTTTCTGGCTGCAGAAGCTGAAAATAGTTTGCATCTTGATGATGCTCCCATAATTCCATCATCCTCAAGACACAGCGGCTCAGATTCTGAATCAGTGTCTCCCCAGCTGGATGATTTTATTGAGAACATGGAAGATGCTTCAACTTCAATTTTGAAACAACAGGCAGTTGCTTCATCAGTTCCGGACTCCATTTTGTCCAATACACTCCCTTGTGATCAGTCTAACTCAGAATTTCTTAATATTGTTTCGGACTCATCTCTGGCTGCAGAAGCCAAAAACTGTTTGCATCTGGATGATTCTGCCACAGTCCCATCATCTTCAGAGCTCGGTGGCCATGATTCAAAACCAAAATCACTCCAGCATAGCAGTCTTACTGAAGAGCTGAGAACCCCTCCAGAACAAAATGTTAATTCACAGGCTGATCAACCCGATGTGGAATTGCTGAGTGTGACTAAATCCAGTTCAGAATCCTTCTCTCAGCCGCGACAGATAGAACTTCCGAATGAAATGGATCATGAAAGTCACTTTGGTGCATGTTCCAAATCTCGTCCAATGGACCTACCAAGCCATTCTTCAGGGGTGGACCCCTTACCAGAGTCTGCCAGCCATAAACTTGATGTCCTTGACCAAGCCACGGATCCATCGATCTCATTCTTTCCTGGCCTTGTCCCACTTCCTGAGCTAAGTCAAATCAATTTGGAGGAGATACCTCCATTGCCACCTCTTCCTCCAGTTCAGTGGAGGATAGGGAAGCTTCTACACACGTCCCCAGCTTCAGTGAGAGATGCTGCACAATATAATGTGGATTCCTTGCCATCAATATTACCATCTGCAGCTGAAGAGAAAGCTCAGTTGGGTTATCCTACTCAGGGGCAAGTAATCCAACCTTCCGGCTCATCCTTGCCACCCTCAGCTGTAGAGGATAAAAATTCTCAACATGTCTATGAACACTTAGCTGGTAATGTGGTGCAGTCTGATCAACTCTCATTGCAAATACCAACAATTCTTAATCATAGAAACAGTGAGGATAATTTTATTACTTCCTGCAAAACACAATCTTTGGACCCATTATTAACATTGCCTGCAAGATATGGTGAGATGCCACAACATAGTTCCCATGCTGTAGAGAGTGGAATGACACGACCTAGTGTGGATTCAATCTTAACACTAACAAATGCTGGAGATGCAGCTTCTACATATGAGCCTGTGTCTTCACATCAAAAACCATTCCAACAGCAGCAACTAGTAGCACCAGAAATGAGTTTTGAGGTTGAAAAGCTGGAGCAGAGCTCTGGAATTTTGGAGGGAAAAGTGGTGAATCCATACAACAGACTTGTGTCGCAGCCATCTGAAGAATATGGGCAAACCCATCATGTTTTCCTGACTTCAGAGGAAGAAATTGCATGGTCAGCTGTAGAAAGTGAAAAGCCAAATGGGAATGGGTCAAGTAAACTTCCTCGACCTCGTAATCCGCTTATTGATGCTGTTGCTGCTCATGACAAAAGCAAGGTAATAATGATTTTGTTGTATCCCCCTCTCTCTCGCCTTTTTAAACGAGCACAATCTTTAGCAAGGTTCATTTTACTAACAGTTTTGAATTACTTGCAGATGAGGAAGGTGACGGAGCGTGTTCAGCCTCAGATGCAGAAGGAAAATGAAAGAGATTCACTTCTGGAACAGATCAGAACCAAGGTCAGAGTGCTCTCTCTCTCTCACCTGTAAATTTCTGGTTCAATTGTATTTACATTTGGAGCTGATGACTGAGCTTCATCTTCATTCCATCAGTCCTTCAACTTGAAACCAGCAGCAGTGACACGACCAAGCATTGCGGGCCCTAAAACCAATTTGAAAGTTGCTGCTATTTTGGAGAAAGCAAATGCGATCCGCCAGGTCTCTCTCTCTCTCTCTCCCGCTCCCTGTGCTTGTGTGGGCGTGTGTTTCTGTGTGCGTGCGCATGTGCTCGTGTTCTTTTGAATATGTTCTATCACAATAACCTAAGTGATAAATATCTGACATAGGCATTGGCTGGAAGTGATGAGGATGAAGATGCAGATAATTGGAGTGATTCATGAAAAACCTTGCTATATCACTGCTTCTCTTTCACGGGTTTATTGCCATGAAGTAAATATCTTGGGAAACCTTGTTCTTCTGCAGTTTACCATACTCTCTTCATCGACATGAATTGGACGGAGAATACTTTTTTTCTACTTTTTGGTGAATAGGAAATTTCTATCATATGATTGTATTCTTTTCTGCTCTACCCTATATCATTGTATAGTAGCCTCTCTCTCTCTCTCTCTCTCTCTCTCTCTCTCCTGAAATGTAGTCAATTGTAGTGTTTTACCCACAAATAACGTGAGATGAAAACGTGTGATACAGCTGGGGTTCGGCATATAAGTGCATCGTCATTTAGTTTGTGTAGATTTTGGTTGGTGTATGTGCACCGGGGTTGTGCAAAGCTTTATATGTAATTCATGTGGTATTCAATTTTGTATCTAGTAAATGGGCATTTGTTATAACCTGAGTTTTATGTCTTTTGCCAAATACTCTGTATGCTGTACATCATTTACCTGAAACAGATATGTTGAGTAGATGAACTGGTTTCAATCTGTGGTTGCAGACTACCAGTGCTGTTCGCGAACTTCTTTCTGAGTTGCAAAGTTACCTGAATGGTATTACAGTTTCCAGAATTTCTTTTGCAGTCATATCCTTTTAAGGACCCAACTTTTTTGTTACAGGGTTACCAACTTACGCCGATTATTCTCTTGAACTAAGTCCTCCAAATGAGACGTACACATCTAGTTTTGGGGCATCGTTAGGGTAGTTCTATTGTAACATGTATTATGAATTTGAGTAATAGAAATGGTTTATTTATTTTTTTCAGCAAGTAAAATAGTTTATTCCTCACAGAAGTTCAGTGCATTAATAACGTGTCTGTGCAACCTCTAAATGTTGCCACAATCACACTAGCATCGCTTATCGGCCACCACATCCAACAAACTAATCAAAGTTACTAGTAACTACAAAACTGTTGGATGGCCATACCTCCATTATTCATTGTCTTGTAAGTTATAATAAATTTAACTTGTACATCAATTTCTTGGAATTTAATAATAGGAGAAATGATATTTTATACCCAAAAGATCTTTACATTGTCAATTTACACTTTGAAAGATTAAACTTTCTATATTGCATACTCAATTAAATAAAAAGGTAACAATGTGCTCCATTTTAAGAAAATTGAGCACAAATTTTTCATTGACAATGCTTAAAATTAAGTATTGTGCAAAAAATTATATATAGAAATAGAATAGTATGACAAATGCAACAAAAAAGTCATCAAGAAACACTAGACATTTAGTTTTAGACTACATCACTATATTTTTACCTGATTGAGGGTGTAATGTGAGAATTTTTAAGTGTTAATTTAATGTTTTAAGATGTAAAATGTCATTCACCCTCGATAATATTATTTTATTAAGAAAAAAAGTTGGTTATTTTGAAAAAAACATGCACAATACAATGAAGTTATTTTTTTTTAATTGAGCAAATATTTATCAAAACTTAGTATCTATTCAATTGTTATAATTTATCAGAATATTGAGAAAGTATTTATCAAAACACTTTCTAGGATTCTCCATGGAAAAGGAAAAAGGAATGAAACAATAAAGCCTTTCTGCCGAAATTGAAGCAGAAAGTTGAGCCCTTTTAAATTATGGCGGGGAAGACCACCATGTGTGAGGAGGAGCCATGACCATCTTCACCAACCCAACCTGCCCCTTTGCTTCCAAGGCCTTGGGCATCAAAAAAGCTTTCCTTCATGGCTTTGATTCCTTCAAACAGCTCAAACATGTCCATGCTTTTCTTCTTCGCCTCGGCCTCGACCAAGATAACTATCTGTTAAACATGCTCTTGAAATCCGCCTTCCATTTCAATAGTAAAACTTACGCTAAACTTATTTTTAAGCAAACCAAGAACCGAATATCTTTCTGTATAATACCATGATACGAGGGTTCGTTTCCAACGATTGTTTCGTTGAGGCCACCGAGTTTTTCCGTCTAATGCGTAAAGAAGATTTTTTGCCGAACAATTTTACTTTCCCTTTTATCCTAAAAGCATGTTCGAGGCTCTTGGATTTTGAACTGGGTTCAAAGATTCATTCCCTTGTAGTGAAAGCGGGTTTCGATTATGATGTGTTTGTGAATACTGGTTTAGTTTGTTTATATGCCAAATGTGGGTATTTCGATTATGCTTATAGAGCGTTTGATGATATTCCTGAGAAAAATGTTGTTTCTTGGACTGCTATAATAAGTGGGTATATTAGTTTTGGTAGATTGAGGGAAGCGATTCAGATGTTTCGGAGGTTGTTGGAGATGAATTTGAGGCCTGATAGTTTCACTCTTGTTCGGGTTTTGTCTGCGTGTACTCAGTTAGGGGATATATATACTGGAGAGTGGCTACATAGATATTTGATGAGCATTGGCATGGAAAGGAATGTCTTTGTGGGTACGTCTTTAGTGGACATGTATTCCAAATTTGGAAACATGGAGAGAGCTCGTAGCGTCTTTGATGAGATGCTGGAGAAGGATATAGTTTCTTGGAGTGCTATGATTCAGGGTTATGCGTCAAATGGGCATCCGAAAGAAGCCTTAGACCTTTTTCATAGAATGCAAAAGGAGAATTTGAAACCTGATTGTTATGCATTGGTTGGAGTTTTTTCTGCTTGTGCAAGGTTAGGAGCGCTAGAATTGGGAGAGTGGGCTATTACTTTAGTGGATAAAAATGAGTTCCTGAGTAACCCTGTTTTGGCTGCAGCTTCAATTGACATGTTTGCAAAATGTGGGAAGATGGCTTCAGCTTGGGAAGTCTTCAAAGGGATGAAGAAGAAAGACCTCGTGGTGTGGAATGCTGCAATATCTGGGCTTGCTATGAATGGTCACGTCAAAGCTGCATTTGGACTTTTTGGCCAAGTAGAGAAACTTGGGATACAGCCTGATGGGAACACTTTCATAGGCCTCCTTTGTGGGTGTACTCATTCGGGTCTTGTTGATGAGGGTCGCCGATATTTTTATAGCATGACTCGTGTGTTTTCTTTGACTCCTACTATAGAGCATTATGGATGCCTGGTCGACCTTTTTGGCAGAGCTGGTTTATTAGATGAAGCCCATCAGTTGATAAATAGTATGCCAATGCAGGCTAATGCCATTGTTTGGGGTGCCTTGTTAGGTGGATGTAGGTTACATCGAGATACCCAGTTGGCTGAACATGTATTAAAGCAATTGATTGAGTTAGAACCTCGGAATTCTGGAAATTATGTTCTCCTATCTAATCTTTACTCGGCTAATCATAAATGGAATGATGCAGAGGAGATTAGGTCAATTATGAATGAGAGAAAGATCCAGAAAATTCCTGCATATAGTTGGATAGAAGTAGATGGGGTTGCTCATGAGTTCCTTGTGGGAGATACGTCCCATCCTTTGTCAGATAAGATATATGCTAAGCTTAATGAATTGTCCAAGGAATTGAAGGCAGCAGGCTATGTTCCAACAACGGAATTTGTACTCTTTGACATTGAGGAGGAAGAGAAGGAGCACTTCATTGGTGTTCATAGTGAGAAACTGGCTATTGCCTTTGGTCTAATCAATACCAAATCAAGTGATGTAATCCGAGTAGTGAAAAACCTTCGAGTATGTGGTGATTGCCACATGGCTATTAAGCTCATCACGAAGATTACAGGTAGAGAGATAATTGTGCGGGACACTAACCGCTTCCATTGTTTTATTGATGGGTCATGTTCATGTAAAGATTACTGGTGAATTAAGAGATAAATTGACCTTAGTATTGTGATGTTTGTGATACTGTATATTTTGTAGATAGCTTATAAATTTTTTTCCAGAATTTGTTGAAGAGAGTGCAAACAATAAACATGCAGTGCAATTTTTTTTACCAATGACAGAGTATTTGAAAGCCCTTCTCTCAGTGATTCCATTGTTTTCATTGTTCAATTCTTGAGAGAAGGTGGCTGCAGCAGTGATGGGTCATATTATGGTTGAAGGCATATTAATGGCAAATGAAAGGGGAGACTATTCTTTCTTTCTTGTTTTTTTGGGTGCTGTGGAAAAGTATAAATAGTTGGTAAGTCTCTCTAAGAAAAACAATACAAGCTAAATCGGCTCTGATGGCTTGGAGGACTTGATGAGGTTGCATTGTAGTGGTCCTCCTCTTGTGGTTTGGTGAGGGGAATGAAAGCCTCAATTGAGTCTGTTTCCATTATCACACTGTTATATTTCTTGTTGTGGATCAGCTATAATCCTTTGGAAATTGCCCAAAGTTTAGCTTGGATACTTGTGGTCTCGTTGAGCTTGCCATAAAAACCAAGCTGCCACATGCCTGGTTCACTACTGATGAGGCCTCCCACTCTTGCTGATCCTGGGTTTCCCTTTGAGCAACCGTCTGTGTTAAACTTCCTCCAACCTGCAAGGGGAAAAAACCACCTAATGAGTTTCTGTGGTTTTGTTGGTTTATCCAGGTTATTATCAAGGAATGCATTCACAATTTCTGTTGCAAAAGTCCAGGCTGTTTTAGCCACAGTGAGGTTGGGTGTTAGGGTGTTAGTGATGCATTCTTTGTTCCTATCCTTCAATATCTGCCAAATAATGGAGGTAAAAATGGTGGGCCAAGTAACACCTTTCCAGGACTTATTCTTCCTACCTTTAATATTCAAAATAAGCCAATCATGCAGGCCAAGGCTATCATCAATGTGCTTTTCATTAAAGTCAAGGAAGATGTTCCAAACCTAATCTTCTTTAGGGCAGTCTCTTAGGCTATGCAATGTGGTCTCAGTTGAGGTGTTGCATCTGGTGCAACCTGCCTCTGTAGTGATGTTTCTCCTGGCCCTAAGTTGATTAGAGAGAAGTCAGTCATGCTGAACAAGCCATATGAAGTGTTTTATCTTTTGAGGAACTTCCAGTTTCCATATCCAATCCCATTTAAGCAAAGTATTTAGGCTTGTATCATCACAAACTAGCAGGTTGTAAGCTGATTTAATAGTGAATTTCCCATTTTTATTTGGCCCCCAAGAGACTGTGTCTTTAAAGGACTCAAATTTTGGTAAAGGTGTGTGCATGATATCATTCAAGATGTTAAGAGGGAGAACCATAAATGCCTCTTGAAGCTTCCAGTTACCTGAGTCATCAATGAAATCAGCTACAGTACTCTGTAGATCAACAAATTGTGGGAGTTGGATTTTTTGTTGAATTGGATCGTCACCCTGCCACCATCTGTCCAGAATGAGATATCTCTCCCATCAAACGAGAGACTACTCGTGATTGAGTAATGTTAAATGAACTTAAAATTTAAATTTGATAATTTCAACCATTAAATAAGTAGTGAATCTCAATAAATGGTGGACCCACAGTAAAATCAATGGTTGAGATTATCAAGTTTAGTTTTTAAGTCTATTTTTTAAATCCATGTAGAATTGCTCTTCATGATTATACACAAGTTCTAAAAAATATATATAAATTATGAGCAAGATTCGTTCTAATGTATTTTGTCGTTATTTAATTTATTTATGCATCAATCTATTGCGAAATCTAGTGAAACTCATTTTATGTAAGTAAATTTTTTACTCATGAATAGAAGATAATTTATTAAAAAAGAAAAAGATGAAAAAATATTAGAGGAAATTTGTGAATCACACACATCAAATAAACGGAAATTCAATATCGAATATATAACCTGAATAACCTTCAAGGTGTAACTCAAGTAGTAATATGGACGAGTTATAAATCTAAATGTCCTGAGTTCAAATCTTAACAATCCTTTAAGATCAAGTCATGAGGAATTTTTCTCTCATGAATAACATATTCTTAAACGTTGATAACCTATTTTTGATTGTATCGAAAAGTAGATTAGTCCAGACGTACATAAGTTAGTTCGGACACATATGACCATTCAACCAAATATATATATATAACCCGGATAATAATGTGATTCAATAAATGGGAATTCAACCGAATATATAACCTGGATAATAAATCCTAAAGCGTGGGTTATCTCAACTGAGTTAAAAATGAAGTAGTAGTTAAAAGAGCTAATTGAAGCAAAATTGACTCTACTAACAGTCAAATGTTATTTGTACTTCTTTTTATAGCGTATTTAAATGGACAGATTGGATAAATGAATTCCGTCTAATATAATACACAAATAGATTAAAAATAAAGTATTAAAATAATATGTAATTTTATCTAATATTTAACATACACTATATAAGCATTGAATAATAGTTATTTAGTCAAATTCACTGTTTAGTTAGGGAATATTTCATCATATTAATATTGAATAACAAAAATATCCTCAATAAATTTTAGCGTGAGTCAAACTGTTTGTTACGTTGATAATAACTTGATCGTATCAGTCGTGGAGTTACAATAGTAAATGTGTATAATAATACATTTGAGTTATACTATAATACTGCAACTCCTAGTGGTGGTATTAAAATCGATATAATAAAGTATAATATAATTTAAATCTCAACAGATAAACAAAATTATTTTTACTTTTATTTTTCACGGTTGAGATTTTTTTAAATTTTACGTTAAAGTTGATCTGACAGCTAATATTAATACCCCTAAGGGTGTATTTGGAATGACTTTTTAAAAGTGTTTCTAGATCTTTTAATTTTTCAAAAATACTTTAAAAAAAAATTAATATTTGAAACCGTCCTACCACTACACCAATTCCTCTACACCATCAATATCAACACCACCGCCACAACTACCCCCACCACCAGGGGCGGATCTACAGTAGGGCAGCTGCCCCCACTGCAATTTTAAAAATCTTTGGGATGTATTTAAAAATTTCAAACTTTTAGGATATTGCCCTCGCTGAAATTTTTTAGAAGATTTAGGGGTATTTATGTATATAAATTGTGGGTGGGTCTCACCTATTTTGTATTTTGGTAGACGTGCAGGTTTAATTGGGCCCTTGTGTTGGCCACTAGTGAATTTGATAACCCTATCTGACTATTCAATCCAACATATTAATTGAAACAAAGTCATCCTAGCCATATATGACTTTCCTCTTTAATCCAACATATAAAATGAAATCACAATTTGATTAACACCCACTAGAATTGCATGGATGACTAGATTAATGAATACACCCAAAAAAAAGGTTTGATTTGGGTTAAACTTGATCACTAAAAAGGATTTGGTTTGAATCAAACTTGATCACTTTTCATCAATAACTTCCATTTTTTATATATAGATAAATTTCTCTAACTATTCGTAGTGCTCACAAGTCATAATTTTATATATGACCAATATGTTACAAAATTAACGTAAAATTAGGGGAGTATTTAACCTTAGTAAATTTAGATGATAAATGAGTTTGTTAGATCAACCAAACAAATAATTGAGTAGATAGTAAAGAAAATGAGAGTTTCTGAGATTTTTATCAGAGATTTTGTGAGAAATAATACATAAATGATTTCTTTGATTTAGTTAGGTTTTGCATTTTTTTGGTGCTACAAATAGGTTTGTGTTATTACTACATTTTTTTTTGTGCTAACAATAGACATTAGAGCTTTGATAATTTCGATTTGAATTGAAATATGATGACTTGATCTGATTGTGCATCAATTTCTTTAGAATATTATGCACAATGATCAATCTTTTAGAAAAATGGATATTGAGGAGTACATAAAAAAATTTAATTCTGAGAGATGGGTATATTCGAATGGCCTTGATTGACATTTTTTTTTGATTTTTTTTACATTGCTTTTTTTACGCAGTTATTTTTTGTGAAAAAAATAAAATATTATTATTATATTTTATGTTGCCCCCACTGAGATAGAAGTCTTGCTCCACTCTTGCCCACCACCACCATTACCCCTCCACTGCCTCTCCACCATTACCACCACGACCACTGTCGCCACCTTTACCACAACCACCACCACCACACCCATGCCCCCCCCCCCCACCAACACCACCCCTTCCACCCTACCACAGTCATCACCGTCACTGTCCCATCATCATCCCCTACCACCACCACCCCTACAACCATTATTACTATCACCACCACAGTCACTCCACCACCCTACCACCACCCCCAGCACCACCACCAACACCAACATCGCTATTTACCATCAATTACTACTACCATCGTCCACCGCCACCATTCATTACCATTGTCTTTTCATTTTTATATTTATTACATTCATCATTATCATCCCCACTATCTACGTCACCCACCGTCAATAACAATTACCATCGTCACCCACCATTCGCAGTCACTACCATCGTTAGCACTCACTACCACCATCACCCACCGTCAGCACCCACCACCACAATTAGTTATCATTCACTATTGCCAACAACTACTGTCACTCATACCTACCACATCTACCACCACCACTTGTCATTACTCACCAATACCGCCACCCACTGCCACCCATCCCCACCACACCTATGACCATAACTACCATTTGCTAGCACCCATCACACTGTCACCAAAAAACACCCATCATTGCTCATCACCACCATTGTCACCGCTCACCACCACAACCCACCCGTTGCCGCTACCACCACAATCGCCCCCACCACTACCTTTACTAACCACCGTCATCATTGCCCACCACCATCACTACTAACATCATCATCGTCGCCCACACCCACCACCACAACTACCGTCACCTATGATTGTCACTATCACCATCATCATCCAAAATTCACCGCCACCATCATCGTTGTGACCCACGGCTGTCACCGTCACCACAGTTGTCGCCACTCACCACAATCATCATTATTATTTCCCACCATCACCACTGTCATCCATTATCATTATCACCGCTCACCACCACTACCTCAATAATTAATACCTCAATAACATATGTCTATGATACAAAAAATTTACGATAAATATATATAAATATATGTTTTTGAAATTAATACGAAATTAAATTTGTGTACCAAATAAAATATTAGACCCGATTAAATTAATAATAGTACAATATAATATTTAATTCACTTACAATATGTCTACCAAACAAATTCAAAAAAATTATCTTGATTTGTTGACCTAATTAATCATAATTATTAAATTATTGTTGAATCTTAACATATACTAGAGCCTACGAATAAATTATTGACAATTAATAAAATCAATAAATTATGCCGGTATTTTAGGAAGGTCCAAGTAGCACTGTTATTTGCTAGTGAAGGTGGTTGGTTAAGTTATTCTACGACGTCGTTTGTTTGTCCGCAAATTCAAGCTGTAAAGTTGTAAACCATCCAAGATTCTCCATCTTTGACGAAAAATCGCTGCCCACATCACCAGCAACAGCTAGGCTTCAAATTCAGCGGCTCACTGGAATTACATAACAACTCATCAAAACCCACAAAATCTGAATCGCCAAAGTCGCTGAATTCATTGAAGTTGAAGAGGAAGATGGAGGACAGTAACAGTAGTAGTAGTCATAATGAGAAGCCGAGCCGCCGTCATCCTCTTTCACAAGTGGTTTCTGATTGTGTGAGGCGGTGGTTCCAAGACACCCTCAAGGAGGCCAAAGCTGGGGACTTGAATATGCAGGTGTTGGTGGGTCAGATGTATTATAGTGGCTATGGTATTCACCGGGATGCCCAGAAGGTTAATTTTTAAGGGTTTTTTTCTATCTCTCTCTCTCTCTCTTTCAGATATATATGGTAATTATCTATAAAGAAATCTGCTTATACATATATCATGGCCTCTAAGTTTCAGATTTTAATTTCGGTCAAGTTGGGATCCACAAGCATATGCATTAGTGCGTATATTTGCATATATATTTTTTTTATGTTTGCTAGATGATATGATTGGTCCTGCTGAGGATTTGTGGTTTTGTTGCTTCTTGGTTTTGCTGTTTTTTGATTTTATGAAGATATTCGGACTGTTAAATTTCTGAGAAAATTGAAGGAAATGGGAAAAGAGATAGAGATGGCTTCAAATTCTAGATATTGTCTTGATTTGATTTCCCATGACAAAAGTTGAAAACTTTCAGCTTTACTTGGTCAAGAAGTTGTGGTAGGCTCTGTTTGGTTTGGTAGCAAAGAAAAGTGAGGACATGAAGAGAAAGTAAAGTTGTAACTGTGTTTTTGAGTTTCCTGTCGTTTTGGTTTGAGAAAAATTATACAACAAACAATGAATAAACTGCTTCAACGAAAAGTTTATGTTGGAGTTGGGTGGAGGGAATTAAATTTCTTGGTCCTGAATATTGAAAAATGGAACAATGAATCTTCTAGGTCTTGCTAATGATTTTTTCTTTGTTTCATTCTTTTTGTGCCTTTTTTTGGGTGCTTTATTTTCATGTCTAACTTCTTGTAATTACCTAACAGGTTTAGGTTACGAACTAAGTTCCCTTACAAGGTTAGGCCCTTTTGGAAGTGGTGGGTGGAATAAATTGGGAATTTGCTTGTTATTTCCTTTGTGTGTTCCGTCAAAAAAATTATTGTAAGTCCCACGTCATGGGGTGGGATGGTTTATGTTTCTTGATAAGTCTCATGCACTCTTCTAAAGGTTAGGCATATGTGGTGGGTGGATTTAGGCTTATTGGGTTTCCTAACTTATTGCGATTTTGCAATGGTGTTGGGCAAATTGCATATTATTTCTTTTGTGTGTTCCATTAAAAAAACTATTGAAGTATGTTTCTTTTGTATATTAATTTCACATGACGTGATTTCAGGGAAGATTATGGATGACGAGAGCATCTAGAGTTCGATCTTCAGTTTGGAAAGTTAGCAATAAACGGCCAGGTGATTTCTCTGTCTCTCACTTTGTATGATATGTGTGTGTCTGGCATGTGCATGCATGGATTTTGGTCATATAATTTTATAAATGTGCTCTATCAATTCTAATTTACCTCTATCAGGTTACAATGCAAGTGATTCTGATTCAGATGAATTTAAGGATGATTCTTGATTAGAGCAAGTTTGCAGTTCTTTCCAATACAATTTGACAGTAAGTTGAAGTGATTAGTGTTTGTTTTCCTTGGCTTACTGTCCATTGATTTCCGTTTCTGAACCTGCATTGCAAAATGAATTCTGAAGCTATTTTTTCTACTTTGACACAATATATTTAGCTCCAAGGACCATGCTTATAGTTCAAATTTATTAGCAGTCAAATGACAATGAGCCTATTGTTGATGCACTTTTCTAAGATGGATAAGTCACTAGATCAGAAAAAAAAGTCTCGGACATTTGCAATTGTGTGAAATTAAGAGATAACCCTATTGAGGACCAGATGAGGGGTGTAGTAGCTTAGTTATGCAAAAAGAGTAGTTAACTACTCAAGTGAAGAGTGGGGTTGGAGAGAAAACGTGAGATCCGGTCAATGTTGTTGGTTGATTGCTGGCATCCAATTAAATAGATGACATGACCTTATGTATAGTATGTTGGTGAGAAAGAACCATCAGACAGGATTACAATATCATTGGATTGGAGTTTAGTTGAGGTTGCTCTTTATGTGTATCATTAAGCATTGAAAAGAACTACAAGTACGTTAAATCAGTTCCTAGTTGGTGTATTGCCACATTGTAATTTCACTTGGATGGCCACTTACAATTGGATTGTACCTACTTACCCTGCTTCTTAAATAATTGAGCACCTCAGGATAATGTAATCTGATTTCCCTCTTTATGTTTTGCAGGGTCATTACATTTGTGACTGTGTTCTGATCATGGATGTACCTATCTTTCCCTCCATGGAACTTCCTGGGACAATCTTGATACATCGAGTCAAATAGAAGATGTCAATTTGCATCATTTTACTTTTGTTTATCATCCATAGAATAATCGTTTTCATTGCACTTTGGAGGAGAATGTTTCAGTATGGGATTGGTATTTTTTGAGTCTTGTATGGTGGTAGTGTTTTCTCAATAGTATCGTTGTACAATTCTATGCTATCCATTAATGGAAAAAAGTTGCGCCTTAAGCTACTATAGGGGTCAAGTTTTGATGGGGTCAGAAACCAGGATTTTCTTTGACTTCCTGAATATTGAGTTTCTTCCATGTGACTAAACCTTTTATGCTTCATGATACTTGATTCGTCCAGCCAACATTCCCATGGAAAATCTTAATGCTTTTGGGCCTGGCATAGATTCACCATAAATGGCTCACACAGCGACATGATCTGAAGCTTTTGGGTGATATTGCTCCAGCGGCGCTACTTAAACGTGGCATTTGTTTGAACCTGCCAAGCTGTTAGAAGCACTAAATTCCAGCAAAGCTGATGTGTTTGTATTATGTGCTTGTTGGTTTGGGTTGAAGGAAGGAACTCTCTGTCACCCACGAGGACAGTGGCAAAATTTTTCTGCATCAGATGGGCTATCACATCATGGTAACTTATCAACACTGTTGAACACAAGTGCAGCAATAGCTGTCCTAATTTAGGGCCGCAAATAAACTAAGTTGTTCCTAAACAGTTACTAAAAAAAATGTGTATATGTACGTGAAAATGAGCCAAAGTTGATTTAGAAAACAAGTTTGAAATTTGAGTATAGGTTGGAACACAAATCTAAACTCAGTTCATTTGATCAAGTTAACCCAAGTTTTGACAACAAATTAAGAACCTGAATTTTAACAAGATATTTAAAATTTATCACCAGGACTCTGAGCCGATTCTAAATTGTCTAATACTGTGTTCCATTCTAGGGATGAAATCAACATGAAGATGAACTCAACCCACATCAACATGGTGATTACATCAGTAATCACGCTAAGGGGTGAAATCAGCAATGAAAACTAATTAAGAAATGCCCATTTGACTGTCCCCTTATTTATCTGTTGTGGTTCTCTTTGTTTATTTAACTAATAATTTGTCTCTTGTCAATAATAAATTAGATTGCGTCCTGTGAAGGCATATGAATTCTGTACATTTGTCCATTCAGTGGAAAACTTAAGAAAGAATACAAAAATGAGAGATCTAACCACCCCCAGCTTCTTCATTGGCTCCTCTTCGTAGATAGACTTTCCCCTGGTCAGTTACCAGGATCTATTTATAAATTTAAGTCACAATTACAATGATTATACCACCCGAGTTGGTACTGTATCCTGTGACACTCCAAAGTCTGGGTGTCTGTAATTATCCGATTGATTATCCATCGACCTGTGTAATACTGGTGGATATCGTATAATTTGATACCACACCGTTATGCCCCATTTCTCGGGATCCATAACTTAACAAAATTTGGACAGAGTCTCCTTTGTACAAGGAGCTCTACTCCAAACGCAACCTGTACAATATTGACCACACCGGGTCTATCTATCCATTCACAATTATATAGTCTCGAATACTACCATAATCATTATCAGTATATACATTTATTCGTAAAAGAATAAATGTCCCAAAAGAGTCTCATATACATGCCTTTGTAAATATAAACAAATGTTTATTACAAAAATTATACAAGGCCAAAAGTAAGTATAAACAAGGGACTACAATGTCAAAATAAAAGCCATAGACCGGCTCTGTCGTCAAAGCGGGCCTATGGCCTCGCCTTCGGTGGACGCCTGTGCGATACCTGAAAAATGTTCTCATAAAGGGTGAGTCAACGCTCAATAGGGTAACTCCTATAGAGAATACCTTTCAACCTAAATGCATATGGAATGTCACATGCAACAATCATTTGATACATTCATTCAAATATGTCTATTATGATTGAATGTTATAAATCATGTCATGCCATGAGATGAGATTCACGCAAGCAATACCAACCTCGAGCCCCATCCTGAGCTCCCATAACACATGCAATGTCATGCGTATGTATCCGAGCATTCCAAGCCCCCATAATTGGTGTTATGTACACTCAATGACTAATTAATTCATTTTCTTGTGTCTTTGTGGGGAGGTGATTTATGGTATTACACCAATGGGACACCAACCATCAACGGATCTTCAGGACATCCCACCTGCGGCTCCGTTTCCGCCGTTACACTTTTCTGGAATTTCACCGCCGGAAAGTGTATAAACCAAGTAAGCGGGTCTTGCACCCGAGGGAGAATCTAGTCCTTCGTGCTGTCCCCAACACATTTATCCATTTAATTTCTCGTGCGACTCAACCGAACCTTGGTGCGACTTTTCCGAGTCCACGTTCAACCACCTACGTGGTGATTGATTTCATACCATGCATACACTCCCACCCATGTCAATGCCCATGAATGTAGTGCAACCCATGCATAATGAAATACAATGTTTATTATATAATGAATACAATATAATGACATTTTAACACGATCTCAAGCATGTTATGACTTGCAATATGACAACATGTTTAACATAAGCACAAGTCCACCAAAATAATCATATGTTAAATAATCATTTAACATGTATATATTATTTCACAATCATATAACAAGTTAATAATTTTATTAAACTTGATCTGCCATTAAAATATAAAGTAATGCTAACATACAATTAACATACTTTAAACTACTAACATTAACTTGCACCAAGTTAATCACAATAGAATTTTATTAATCACAAGATTAATTATAAATTCTATATTTGACCCACTAGTCACACTAGTCAAGACCTAACATGTGATATACACTCATAATCTACTCATTTCATATGTCATATTTTAAGTTGAAATTAAATCTAAATAGGGGAAACCCTACCTCTCGTAGCGTGAGACCACTTACTAGAACACCGAGGAAGCCCAAATTTAGCTTCCTAAGTTTTAGGCCTAAATTATCGACTTTGATATTCCTTCGAAGAAAAATACGATATTTGGTGTGGTTGCGTAGCTCTCACTGAGTAGAGCAACTTTAGTTCTTGGTCCGAAGCGATTAAACGGTTAAATTTTCCTAGATCTGAGAAGGAAGAAAAGAGAAAAAAAAAATAAATAAAAACTAATTTTTTTTCTCACTCTCTCTGTCTCGCCGGCTGTACAAAACATAATTTTTTTGACCCATAATTTAACAATTAATTATTATTTTACCCTTTTTATTAGGATTTTAATAATAATAATAATAATAATTTTTTTTTCGGGTTTTACATTCTCTCCCCCTTAAGGGAATTTCGTCCCCGAAATTATACCCACATGCACATATAACGACATGCATATGCAAAAAGTCATTAAATACTCTATGACTATAAGAGATGTACCTCCATTCTCGAACAAAAATGGATAGGTAGCTCGAATAGTGTCCTCACGTTCCCATGTCTCCTCCTCCACTCCACGGTGCTGCCACAACACCTTTACCAGCCTCACAGTCTTGCCCCGCAAAACCTGTTCTCGGCTGTCCATGATACGCACTGGTCCCTCCTCAAAGGTTCCATCTGCATCAACCACTAGCTCACCCCAATCCACCACGTGTGTAGGATCTGGAGTGTACTTTCGGAGCATAGAAACATGGAACACCGCGTGAACACCAGATAGATTTGGCGGTAATGCCAACCGATAGGCAACTATACCAACCCTCTCAAGTATTTCGAAGGGCCCGATATACCTCGGCGATAGCTTTCCCCGCTTTCCGAACCTGACCACTCCCCTCTTAGGCATCACCTTTAAGAAGACATGATCTCCGATCTCGAACTCCAGAGGTCGTCGCTGTCTGTCGGCGTAACTCTTCTGCCGGCTCTGAGCCATGATAAGACGTTTCTGTATCAAGTCCACCTTCTCTGAAGTGTCTCTAATCAAATTCGGACCCGTGAAGGGTCTCTCTCCAACCTCGGTCCAGCAAATCGGAGAATGGCACGGCCTCCCATAAAGTGCCTCATACGGTGCCATCTGTATACTGGCCTGATAACTGTTGTTGTAGGCGAACTCTACTAATGGTAAATGCTCCTCCCAGCCACCCTTGAAATCAAGGACGCATGCCCGTAGCATGTCCTCTAAGGTCTGGATAGTCCTCTCTGACTGACCGTCCGTCTGGGGATGAAAAGCGGTACTCATCATCAACTGTGTTCCCATGGCCCGCTGAAAACTCTCCTAAAAATGGGCCGTGAACCTAGGGTCCCGATCGGATACTATAGATACGGGCACCCCATGTAATCGAACTATCTCCCGTATGTACAGTCTACAAAAATCCTCCAGTGTGAAGGTCATTCGTACTGCCAAAAAGTGTGCCGACTTTGTAAGTCGATCCACTATCACCCATACTGCGTCATGCCCTCGCGATGTCCGTGGCAAGTGAGTCACAAAATCCATCGTGACGTGCTCCCACTTCCACTCAGCCACCTCCAAAGGTTGGAGCAACCCTGCTGGTCTCTGGTGTTCAGCCTTGACCTGCTGACATGTGAGACATCGACTAACAAAATCTCCAACGTGCTTCTTCATCCCATTCCAATAGTATTGGCGGCGAAGATCATGGTACATCTTTGTACTACCTGGATGCACAGCAAAACGGGAGCAATGAAACTCCCTAAGGATCTCCTCTCTCAGATCTGCAGATTGGGGAACCACAACCCTTCCCCTGAACCGAAGACTACCATCCGCGTGAATGGCCCAGCCCTCGTCACCTGTACCCGACTGTACGCGATCCTTAATAGACAATATCTCTGTATCCTGGCCCTGGGACTCGATCACTCTGCTTAGTAGGGAAGGCGTAGCCACTAGACTCCCCAAAGTGCCATGAGTCTGACCTCTGTAGTGTAGCCTGAACTGTCCAACAGTCTCAAGCATCAGCCACTCCTGGGAAGCTATACTGGCCAAAACTCCCCGTGACTTCCGACTCAGTGCATCAGCCACCACATTTGCCTTACCGGGATGGTAATGCAAAGTGAAGTCATAGTCCTCTAGGTACTCCATCCACCTGCGCTGTCTCATATTGAGGTCCCGCTGCGTGAAAATGTACTTCAGACTTTTATGGTCCGAAAATATCTCAAACTGTTCTCCATATAGATAGTGGCGCCATGCCTTCAAGGCAAAGACAATAGCCGCTAACTCCAAGTCATGTGTGGGGTAGTTCTGCTCGTGGCTCTTCAACTGTCTAGAACCATAAGCTACCACCCTCCCAGACTGCATCAAAACACACCCAAGTCCGTCTTTGGAGGCATCACAATACACTGTGTACCTCTGTCCCCTCTCCGGAACTATCAAAATCGGAGCTGAAGTAAGTCTCTTCTTTAACTCTTGAAATGCTCTCTCACACGATTCATCCCACTGGAACTTGACCTCTTTCCGGGTCAACTTGGTCATAGGTGCGGCTAGTCGAGAGAAGTCCTCGATGAACCTCCGGTAGTACCCTGCCAATCCCAAGAAACTACGTATCTCAAAGACTGACTTCGGCCTCTCCCAACTCATAACTGCCTCAACCTTCTCCGGATCAACTGACACACCCGAAGCTGACACCACGTGTCCCAAAAATTTTACCTCCGTAAGCCAAAATTCACACTTGCTGAACTTGGCATACAACTGGTGGTCTCTCAAGGTCTGGAGAACAACCCTCAAGTGACCCTCATGCTCCTCCTCAGACTTGGAGTAGATCAGTATGTCATCAACAAAGACCACAACGAACTGATCTAGGTAGGGCTGGAACACCCTATGCATGAGATCCATGAATGCCGCTGGGGCATTCGTTAATCCGAATGGCATCACAATAAATTCAAAATGCCCATAACGCGTTCGAAATGCCGTCTTCGGAATGTCGACATCCCTAATCCTCAACTGATGGTACCCCGTGCGCAAATCTATCTTGGAATAAACCCGTGCCCCTCTCAGCTGGTCAAACAAGTCATCAATACGTGGCAAAGGGTACCTATTCTTGATAGTGACCCTATTCAATTGCCGATAGTCAATGCAGAGCCTAAGCGTCCTGTCCTTCTTCTTGGCAAATAGTACCGGAGCACCCCAAGGTGAAGTACTCGGCCTAATAAAGCCTCTGTCCAATAACTCTTGTAACTGGACTTTAAGTTCTTGCAACTCCGCTGGTGCCATCCTATGCGGTGCCATAGAAATAGGGGATACACCGGGCTGTAACTCTATAGTGAAATTTACCTCCCGATGCGGTGGTAACCCTGGTAACTCATCCGGGAAGACATCCGCATAGTCACACACGACTCGAGGCAGACCCAATTCCTGTCTCTCCTCGTCCTCCAGTGTAAGGCTAGCAAGCCAACCTATCAATTGCCCGTGCCATCGGGAGTCATATACGGCATGGGGTAAGGCATTGTGTTTCTCCCCCTGAAACTTGAAACAAATCCCGTCTAAAGTGTAAGCTGTAACCCTCTTACGCTCGCAATCAATGACGACTTTATGTGCCGCCAACCAATCCATCCCGAGTATGACATCGAACTCCGTCATCTCGATAACCCTAAGGTCAACAGTAAGTTGGGTTCCTTCGATCTCCAACTCACAACCCCGACATATCTTGTCAATACAAACTCTGTCTCCTAGGGGTGAACTCACATACATGGGCTCATCCAGAGTCTCGGCCTCTATACCCAAGTCTCGTAGGCATGATGTAGCAATAAAAGAATGTGATGCACCAGAATCAAATAATATTTTTGTCCATAATCTAGAGAGAAGAAATGTACCCTGAATTACTGACTGATCTGCCGGTAAAGTCTGTGGTGTGATGGCGAAGACTCGCCCCTGGGTCCCTGAAGTCCCGGCCTGAAAGCCCTGTCCCCGGCCTCGGCCCATGCCCTGGCCTGACTGCGGAGTCCCCGCTCGTGAAGTGGTAGGGGCCTGTGCCGTACCCTGAAATTGCAACTGATTTCCCTGTCCCCTGGTGGGGTAGGGAGGAATGAAGTAGGTCTGTGGATGCCCCACTGATGATTGGGACTGAGATGCCCCGTAGCTCTGTGATCCTTGCCTCTGAGGACACTCTCTCTTCAAGTGGCCTGGCTGGTGGCAATAGTAGCATATCCGTGGGCCTCCCTGTTGTGTACCCCTGGAATTCCTCCCGCCTTGGGAAGATTGACCATGGCCTTGGCCTTGACCCTGATAGCCTCGACCCTGTCCCTGTGATCCCTGTGGGGTAGAAATCCTCTGTCTCTTCCCCGAGCTAGTAGTGGAGGACTGTCCCTCCTTCTTCCTGTCCTTTGATCCAGCCTCCCGAATCCTCTTGGCATCTTCCACCTCTCTCTCTATAGCCATGGCTGTCTCGACCATCTCATCAAAGTCGTGCAACCTGTGGCCAACAATCTTCCCGCGGATGGATAGCTTTAGGCCATTTTCAAACCTCCGCACCTTGGCCAAATCAGTGGCCACGTAGTCATCCGCAAAACGTGCCAATTCTGTGAACTTGGCCACGTACTGCATAACCGTCATCGCTCCTTGCTTCAAGTTTAGAAATTCATGGGCTTTGACTTCCCGAACAGCTGGTGGGAAATATTTCTTCATGAAGAGTTCTTGAAACTCTCCCCATGTCATCCTTCCGATGTCTATCGGCTTTGCCCATGTCCACCATTGATGGGCGTCTCCCTCAAACTGGAAAGTGGCCAATCGTATCTTCGTGGCATCAGATACAATCTCCATAGCTTCCAAAATTTTGTCCACCTGTTGGAACCAATTATCAGCTACCATCGGATCCCCTCCTCCTACAAAAGTTGGTGGGTTGTGGGACCTAAACTTCTGCAGGTTGTTCGAGCCTCCTTGGCCCACATTAGAACTGGCTTGCAAAAAGGTGGCGGTCATCGCGCCCATAGCCTCCATAAAGGCTTGTTGATCGAAAGCCGGTGGTGGTGGTTGGTTGTTTCGTCCACCCCGACGTCCCCTTCCTCTTGTTGCCATCTACACACACATAAGATAGCAATAGACCAATAACTTAGTATCCCAAAGTTAGGGATCAAAGTTAAAACAGTAGAATATATACCTATCGGTAAATGTGCAAACAATAGGCTTACACATCCTTTTCCTTCCCAACTCTAATGTTATGGTTTCTAACCGTAGTACCTCATTCCTATATACATTTAATCATGCATATAATCTCATAACACATAGCATGAAAGATTTAATACATTTAACATGCAATGCAAACTGGATGCAATGACTTAAACCCATGCCCTGTAAGCCCTAGGTAAATCGTGAACCTAGGCTCTGATACCAAACTGTGACACCCCAAAGTCCGGGTGTCTGTAATTATCCGATTGATTATCCATCGACCTGTGTAATACTGGTGGATATCGTGTAATTTGATCACACCGTTATGCCCCATTTCTCGGGATCCATAACTTAACAAAATTTGGGCAGAGTCTCCTTTGTACGAGGAGCTCTACTCAAAACGCAACCTGTACAATATTGACCACACCGGGTCTATCTATCCATTCACAATTGTATAGTCTCGAATACTACCATAATCATTATCAGTACATACATTTATTCGTAAAAGAATAAATGTCCCAAAAGAGTCCCATATACATGCCTTTGTAAATATAAACAAATGTTTATTACAAAAATTATACAAGGCCAAAAGTAAGTATAAACAAGGGACTACAATGTCAAAATAAAAGCCACAGACTGACTCTGTCGTCAAAGCGGGCCCATGGCCTCGCCTTCGGTGGACGCTTGTGCGATACCTGAAAAATGTTCCCATAAAGGGTGAGCCAACGCTCAATAGGGTAACTCCTATAGAGAATACCTCTCAACCTAAATGTATATGGAATGTCACATGCAACAATCATTTGATACATTCATTCAAATATGTCTATTATGATTGAATGTTATAAATCATGTCATGCCATGAGATGAGATTCACGCAAGCAATACCAACCTCGAGCCCCATCCTGAGCTCCCATAACACATGCAATGTCATGCGTATGTATCCGAGCATTCCAAGCCCCCATCATTGGTGTTATGTACACTCAATGACTAATTAATTCATTTTCTTGTGTCTTTGTGGGGAGGTGATTTATGGTATTACACCAATGGGACACCAACCATCAACGGATCTTCAGGACATCCCACCTGCGGCTCCGTTTCCGCCGTTACACTTTTCTGGAATTTCACCGCCGAAAAGTGTATAAACCAAGTAAGCGGGTCTTGCACCCGAGGGAGAATCTAGTCCTTCGTGCTGTCCCCAACACATTTATCCATTTAATTTCTCGTGCGACTCAACCGAACCTTGGTGCGACTTTTCCGAGTCCACGTTCAACCACCTACGTGGTGATTGATTTCATACCATGCATACACTCCCACCCATGTCAATGCCCATGAATGTAGTGCAACCCATGCATAATGAAATACAATGTCTATTACATAATGAATACAATATAATGACATTTTAACACGATCTCAAGCATGTTATGACTTTCAACATGACAACATGTTTAACATAAGCACAAGTCCACAAAAATAATCATATGTTAAATAATCATTTGTATATATTATTTCACAATCATATAACAAGTTAATAATTTTATTAAACTTGATCTGCCATTAAAATATAAAGTAATGCTAACATACAATTAACATACTTTAAACTACTAACATTAACTTACACCAAGTTAATCACAATAGAATTTTATTAATCACAAGATTAATTATAAATTCTATATTTGACTCACTAGTCACACTAGTCAAGACCTAACATGTGATATACACTCATAATCTACTCATTCCATATGCCATATTTTAAGTTGAAATTAAATCTAAATAGAGGAAACCCTATCTCTCGTAGCGTGAGACCACTTACTAGAACGCCAAGGAAGCCCAAATTTAGCTTCCTAAGTTTTAGGCCTAGATTATCGACTTTGATATTTCTTCGAAGAAAAATAAGATATTTAATGTGGTTGCGTAACTTTCGCTGAGTAGAGCAACTTTAGTTCTTGGCCCGAAGCGATTAAACGGTTAAATTTTCCTAGATCTGAGAAGGAAGAAAAGAGAAAAAAAAATAAATAAAAACTCATTTTTTTTCTCACTCTCTCTGTCTCGCCGGCTGTAGAAAACATAAAAAGTGGAAGACAAAGTCTTCCACTTATATATATATATATATATATTATTTTTATTTTTATTTTTTAAAATTTACGTTTTTGACCCATAATTTAACAATTAATTATTATTTTACCCTTTTTATTAGGATTTTAATAATAATAATAATAATAATATTTTTTTTTCGGGTTTTACAATCCGTTTAGGATTGTCTTTGACTCTGACGTTGTCACACCCCCACCCCGGATCACATAGAGTGTGCGGCGGATCGGCCACCAACATCTTAACCAACTAACCCTATGAATAATAAATACAAAATACAACGAAAGACAAATAATAACGTGATTCATTCCACTAACCTAATAAATACTAAATGAATAAACTAAACATCACCAACATATTACTAAATTCATGTAAAACCATAATTAAACTTTAAGGTTCACTTCTTTAAACATAAATAATATTATTTCCAAAATTATTAAACATTTGTCTCAAAATTATAAAAGACATTTATTCCTAAAGACCTATAATAAAATAAATCTACAAATCCTTTAATCTTTTGTCTATCTGCAGACTTACTCCTCATCCTAATCCTCACTTGAAAAATGTTACATGTTTGTATGAGCACAATGACCCGTGAATAGCAACCACCTCTAATGAGATGTGAAAATAAATCTTATAGTTTATATACAAAAATAAACTTTGATACATACTTGAGTACAACAAATTGTACCCTAACCCCTCTCAAATAATCATTTACACAAAATGATCTTAGGATCACAAATCTATATAATAAAGTAGAACAATTTTGAATTTTAGAGATAAAGAGTGACCTAGATCGTTTTGTAACCAAAAAAATCATTATCCAATGGACGACGTTGTCTGAAACTGTCTCAAGCTATTGACTTCTCAGATCGTTTTAATCCGACGTTCCACATTAACCTTTTTGAAATATTTTTGCTGCTCAACATTTTTAGTTTTCATAATTGACACCCCTACATTGAATTCGCCTTTCAATCTCGTCAAAATCAATTCTGTCCAAATCTAAAATTAACGTCCATATTTAAATTTTGATCACCACTCATGTTGCTTTACATAATATCTTTTCTATATCAGAGAAATCACTTTTTCACATGACACTCAAGAATATTCGATATAATAATGATACTATATTATTTACTCCTTTTTTCTTTATCACCCGCATCCATCTCGATCTTTCTACCCAATTATTTCTAATATCCCCTTTCTGCTCTGCCACCATTTATTTCTTTCTTTGTTCCTCCTTTCATTCTTTGCCCCCAACAAATAGTCACCCAAGGCCGGCCCAATAGTATGGAAAAAAAAACATGGGTTTTAGGTCCCATAAATTTAGGTACATCGCTAACCCAAAAAAAAAAATTAAATCCATTAAATTTTAAGCCATACAAAAAAGCTCCAAAAAATTTAATTCAATCAAAATTTTTATTGCAATAATTTGTATCTATAATCCAATTCATAACATTAAAAATTTAGAAATTAAAAAAATAAAAAATACTCAAAAGTCAAATCATATTTACTCATATCCTCTCTCTCTCTCTCTCTCTCTCTCTCCAGCCAGTAAAAAAAATAAAAAATAAAAACAAAAGTTGAAATTAAATATTCTCTCTCATTCTCTGTGGTAAAAAAACAAAAACAAAAAAGTTGAAATATCTTTTTCCACAATATTAACACATCATTCTTTTGATTGTTATCATACCACAATGATTTTTTAATTTACTACCATTTGGATATCAATTAATAATTAAACATTCATTAAACAATATTTGACATTGTTTTGATTTGTATTCTATCAATTTTTTTTTTAAAAAAAATAATAGGCCCATATTATATTTATCAATTTTTTTTTTTAGTTTTTTTAATTGGCAATTTTTTATGGCATATAGTCTCTTAATGCACATGTATTTACTTTCGATTTTTCTGTTTGTTACATCGTGCCTTCAAGCACAGGTAATTTCTAGTAACTTTATAAATATAAAGATATTTATTACTCAAAACACTCACACACATATTCAGTTCCAAATATATTTTTCAAATCATGTCTGTTATCATTAGCCTGGTAATTGGTCTAATCTCTTGTTATGATTAGCCTGATAATTGGCCCAATCTCCTGTCATCACTAGCCTAATGACTGATCCAATCTCTTGTTACCATTTAGATCTGGTAACTCAATCCCTATCATAGTTACCACAATTCACTAAATCCTTAACGACCCACAATTTGGGTTCAACGATCCAAAACGTGGTGGATTCGCGATCTAGATCACTAAAATTGACAACCCCAAATTGCTGTACTAATTCTAAATCAATTCGCTTTAGGATATGTAGCACAAATATAAAATACATATTAATTGACTACATGTATATAGATTTATAATTATATATTTTAGATAATAGAAAATCAAGCACAATTATCAAATAAATGGTAACTAATTTAGGGTTTATGAATGTTTTGTAATATATAATGTTGTATAGTAGTGAAAACAATCTACATAAGAGTTCTAAAACGAATTGCGACCCAAAATACTGTACTAACTAAACCTATCCTCATCGTACTACGTATCTAAGAAATTGTCGTACCATGTATCTGTACCTGTAGTACGTACCAAAACGACTCACGATCTAGGTAACATTGATCCCTATCTCATAAACATGATTTTCACACACACACACACACACACACACAAAACTGTAATTTTATTCCCAATGCACACAAAATTTTCTTTTCATCACTAAAGTAATGATATAAAATTATTTCATAAGTTTTTCAAAATTCACATGTATAACAGTTCACAATTTCAAAACATTTAATTGCAACACCAAACATCAACACATATATCATATATATCATCACTAGCCTAATGACTGGTCCAGTCTCTTGTTATCATTTAGACCTGGTAACTCAGTCCCTATCATGGTTACCACAATTCACTAAATCCTTAACGACCCACGATCTTGGTTCATCGATCCGAAACGTGGTGGATTCGTGATCTAGATCACTAAAATTGACAACCCCAAATTGCAATACTAATTCTAAATCAATTCGCTTTAGAACATGTAGCACAAATATAAAATTCATATTAATTGACTACATGTATATAGATTTATAATTATATATTATTTTAGATAATAGAAAATCAAGCACAATTATCAAATAAATTGTAACTAACTTAGTGTTTATGAATGTTTTGTACTATATAATGTTATATAGTAGTGAAAACAATCTACATAAGAGTTTCAAAACGAATTGCGACCCAAAATACCATACCAACTAAACCTACTTCCATCGTACCACGTACCTAAGAAAGTGTCGTACCATATATCTGTACATGTATTACGTACCAAAACGACTCACGATTTAGGTAACATTGATTCCCAATCTCATAAACATGATTTTCACACACACACACACACCAAAACTGTAATTTTAGTCCCATCGCACACAAAATTTTCTTTTCATCACCAAAGTAATGATATAAAATCATTCCACAAGTTTTCCAAAATTCACATGTATAACAGTTTACAATTTCAAAACATTTAATTGCAACACCAAACATCAATACATATATCATATATATGAAAAATTCACACTCATGCACTCACACATTTAATATATACCATCCTCCCAAAAGAAGTAGTAAACTACTCACTTTAATTCTCAAAATTCAATTCAAAACCCTTTTTCTCAACCTCAATGTAATCACTATCTAATCCAAAATAACATATAACGATCAATCTCTATTCCTAATTTTGTCATTCTGCAATTCTATATTTATTTTACGTACTTACTACCCATTGATATATACTTAATATATTATTTACATAAAATATCTTTTCTAATACGAGATAATAGGGTATAGAAGTATTTTAAACTGTTTAGAAAAAATTTCTAAAGTTTTGGATTAAAATTACAATTTTTGAAAATTTTGAGGTCAAAGTATAATTTCTTTGAAAAACGAATTTTTTGTTTTCAAGGCTGCCATAAATTTTCCAGAATTCTGTTCTTGCAACTTACCAAGTAAAAAGATGGTTAAAAATTAAATGTCCAAGAATATAGGGGTCCAACTAAAGTTCCTTGAAGTCAAAGGAGTTGATTATGTAATTTTTGGACTTTGTCTTCTTCGAAATCATCTTGCTTGTATATTCTGCAAGTTCAAATCCCTTTCTTTTTTTTTTTCTTTTTCTTCCCAACACATTGATTAAACTCAATTAATTCCAAACAACTATAAACTTAAAGTTCAACTTAATAATTTCAATAATCAACAAGGTACCATAAGACTCATATATATATATATATATATATATATATATATATAGATACTAACATTATAAACCCTACATTATCTAATTGAATAAGAATATAACACTCATAAGAAAAGTAATCAATCCATACCTTTAATAGAATCAACCTTTTTTTTTTCTTCCTTTTTTCTCTGTCTTTCTCTCTCCCCTAAGCTGCCTCTTTCTTTTTTTGTTTCTTCCTTTTTTTTTTTTTTAAATTTTGCCCTCTTTTAACTGCATATATATATATATATATATATTTATACAAAGTAAAAGAAACTCTACAGTAGTCCTACAATTCCTCATTCTTTAATTACACTAACATCTTTTTTTAAAAAGAATATCACAAATTGACCTAAAAAATAATATTAAATATATTTTAAATTTGGAATATTACATACATGGTTATCAAGTAAAATTCACTTTATGAGAATAATGTGATTTATTACTTGACTTTGATAGTCTCGTGGTGACAAAGTACCCTTCTAAGTTACTTGTTCCGTTTCTAAATATTTGTCGTTTTATACAATTTTTTTTGTTTCACAATATCTGTTGTTTAATGAAACCAAAACATAATTAATATTTTTTCTTCCAAATTTACCCTTAATTTTTCAATGCATTAGATTAGGTGGAGGGTAAATGTCTTTCATATTCTTTTCCTTCTCAATACAAATTGAATAAAAATATTTTAGTCTTGTGCAATTATTTTTTACTCATATTAGAGTAATGTAATTGCTTCCTTAATTCCTATGCAAAAACCTCAAACGGCAGATATTTTGAAACAAATAAAAAATTAGTTATAACTCAAATCAGACGTGAGGACTCCAAGGTTTTTGACATGCAGTTTCACCTCATTTATAATGTTACAATGTTTTCATTATAAGCACAACATTGTAATCAGTGTACTACTGGAGCATGCACATGTAACAAAGATAAAATCTCACAGCCAGAAGGATTAATTTTAGTTTGAAAACATAGTGTCTGACATAATTAATTTATTGGGGGTATTGGGTGCCGTGTATATTCGTCTCTCCATAGGTTACATGCCCATGCACCATATTCCCATGAGATAAAATATTATGCTTATTAAATTGTTGATTAAAATGGCGTCGTAGATCAATAAAAAAATTAGATACTTTTAGTCTCTTTATTTGTTAGGTGTGAGTTGCCATTTATTTATCTCTCCAAATTCAGAAATATTATTTAAACTTAAAATATAAATTTAATCGATCACAACATATTAAATAGATAGTGAATTTTAATAAAATATCACATCTCTTATTACAAATAGACATATTTATCCCTAATATCATTCATTTCTTTTTAGTAGGAGGGTTATAATGGTAAATTTGAGTCTTCTACTGTCGTTGGCCCAAATCCTACCAATTAATACGACTAGATGGTATTAATTGAAGTCATCTACATGGGGATAATAATACTGTAGTTATCGGATCAGTATTAAGATTCAAAAATTACAATTGCACACAAAAACGAAAAAAAACAAATATTAATAGCCCGCGTTCTATTTCACCAGATCCCACACCCTTACACCACTATTATACCGCAAACAAACACACCCTTAATGATACCCAGCCAACCACTTTGAGTTTTCAACCAGTTATGCACCACAGAAGATACAAACCCTCGTTATCTTTTTATTATAATCTCATAGACAGAAGTCTAAGCAGGCAGCGCTATCTTAGACATCATAGTACTACTTTGTAGCTATTCACTGTTCACAGCTGCATTGTTTATGGCTTTTGCACAACGTATGCTTTGAGCCGTTCTGTAGATCATTTCAGTCTAACACCATAATCATCATCATTACCAAACTCTGGACACAGATGCATTAACATCAAGACATCGTTATCATGGCCAGCATCAACAGTTTGAGAATACAATAAGATAATTGGTGTTCAAAGTTGAAATTCAGTCTCAGGAAGAAGAAGCTGAACGAACGGCTGAAGTAATCGAAGACATTACATGATGATGATAATTAATGAACCACTGCTTCCCCAACAACAACCTCCTCTCCCATCATCTCTTCTCATCTATCTCTATGTTGGTCACTTCTTATCCAGATGGGGTGCTAGGTCTCTCTCTCTCTCTCTCTTCTCTTTCGATTGACTTTGTCTGCATACGTTGGCTCACCATCTTGTGCATGTGGGTTTTTTCCGATTCAATGATACTCCCAACCGTAGTCTTTGTGATATCATCAGATCTTATGGTGGAGTTTTTACTTCTGTTTTTTTTTAAACCATTTGAGTTGGCCATCACCCCAATTATTAGCCTTAATTTTCTAGTCTTTTACTTTTTCAACAAGTTCGGTTTTATTGTTATCATTAGATTCGAGTAGTACTTGCAATCGGAACTTAGTACTAATTGTTTTGTCAATTATACTCCTAAAGTTTTTAAGTAATATGTGTAATTTGATATAGAAACTTTAGTAAATCAACTCAAATTTTATATCAATTTTTTAAAAAAGAATTCCAATAATCTTAAAGTGTCCATTACTTTCCTTTTTTTCCTTCAAAACTTCTTTTCTTCCTCCCTTTTCTCTACCTCTATATCATTTTACTTCAAAGTTCAAAAAACTAAAAAACTTGATTTCTACAATTTGAAAATTTTGAATTCAATAAATTGCTATTGATGGTAAATGATCTGAGATTCATTTTAGTCAAATTTAACTTTCTAATGAATTTTAGTAGATATTGACAAAGAGATAGAGAAGAGAGACACAGAGACGAGACTGAAATAGTGAAATATTACCATTATAGGTTTGAGTCACCATTGATTTGAGACCAAATTTGGTTTTTCCTTTGTCTGGTTATCCCTTCAATTTGTATGAGTTTCAGTACTAATACTTTGCTTTCGCATTTTGAGATTAGAGTGATTGGATTCTTAAGAGGGAGGGGGGAGGGGGCAAGGAGGTTTTATATATGGACTGCATTTGTTTCATTTTCTTTATCTTGATTTATAATATATTCTACCTTTCATTGAGTACCTTTTAAAGGTTGAAAAACAACTTGAGCTCTCAAATTGGATTCTTTCTTTTTATTCAATTGTGATTTAGATGTAAAAATTCGGATATTGTGAACTCTTTCATAAGCTTTGTTATGCCTTGAAGGCATTTTTGTTGGAAAAAGACCCATCACCTATAATCCTTTCAAGAATAGTGAACAAATAGCAGTTACTGAATTTCAAACATGCACTTGTGGCTTGAACATCATGTAATATGCTATAGCAATGCGCCTCTTGTGCTATTCAGACTTTTGAAGTTTAATGGCTATATCTTTATGCAATTTGGATCTTTTTGGTTCAGGATGTGGGAATTCTCAGTTGGTTTATTCATGATCAATGTTTGGCCAGACTCTTTATTCCTTGCTGCTGCTTATGGACTGGTAGAGTCTGCCTCCACCGCATTATTGGGTCCCCTTGTTGGACAGTGGGTTGATAGGTTGACATATGTTAAGGTTTGCTCCTAGTTCTATCCTATCATGCCTCCTTTGTCCCTGCATTACAAATATGTTTTGGAAACTATTTCCACAACAGGTATTTGATCGTACAACTCCAATTCTTGAAATGTTGGAGATATTCAAATGGACCAAAAATGAGACGATGCATAGATTGACAGAAACATTGTTAAAACATTCAAATGCATTTAGATCTTCCACCACAAGGCTAAAGACAGAACAAAGACGTCAGACATCTATCAACTGGTGCTATTAGGAGGAAAATTGGCAGAAACAACAAGTGTTCATATAGAGGATGGAATAGCAACTCTTTCGCTTTTTAAGAGTTTAAAAAAATGCCTAATAGTCCTTACTGAGTTGTCTGATCTTGAAGCTTATACTTTTTTTTTTTTCATGAGCAATTGTAGGTTATACTGTTGACAAACACATCTTGGATTTTTGTTGACAGGTTCTCCAAATTTGGTTGTTATCCCAAAATATCGCTTTTATGGTTGCTGGAGGCACGGTGGTTGCGCTTCTGCTCTACTCAGACTTAAAGTCAACAAATTTTGTGGCATTCATTTCTGTGGTCATATTAGTCAATATCTCTGGGGCTGTTGGTATGCTTTCCACCCTTGCGGGAACCATCTTGATCGAAAGAGAATGGTGAGTGCATGTGCAGGCCAATAAAAAAAGTGAAAAGGGGAAGGTGGGGCATTAATGAGCCACTCTAGGCATAAGTGTTATCACATACATATGTAGTTAGAACTACCGTCCCACCTGTCATTATATCCTTAATTGGATTCTATTTTAAAACTTTCTGTAACCCCATTTTCAATTTTAAAACAAACATTACAACCCAAATTCTGGTGAGAATCTGAGATATCTTTCCATCATTTTGTCCCTTGAGTACTCAAAGGGAGCATAAAGATTTTTAGATTTTACAGAATGACATTGGTGTTTGAATTCTCTAATGCAATACATTTATGTTTAAATTGCAGGGTGGTGGTAATATCAGAAGGCCAGCCTCCCGGAGTACTGACAAAGATGAATTCAATTATAAGACGAATTGATTTAACATGCAAGCTTGGTGCTCCTGTAATAACCGGATTCATAATAAGCTTTGTATCTCTGACAGCATCAGCGGTGACACTAACACTCTGGAATGTCATAGCTGTTTGTTTGCAATATTGGCTTCTAATGCATGTATATAATGGGATTCCAGCTTTAAGTGAAAGCAGCTACAAGAGGATGTCGAGACTTTCACCGACAGATATGGAAGAGAGCTCATCTACTTCTCAGGAGGAAAAGAGCTTAGTGTCTTATGACGGAAAAAATTTGGAGTTAAACCAAAACAGCTTCGGAAGCAAAATAATTGAGCAGTTTACTAAGATTCCTCTTGTTAGTGCTTGGAGATTGTACTTAAAGCAAGATGTGGTGCTCCCAGGAATAGCTCTTGCTTTATTGTATTTCACTGTCCTCAGGTGAGCTCTCCATTGATTTGTAACAAAGGTACTCCCTATTTAAGGGAGTGTGTGGGAACAACTGCATGCCAGAGCGGATTTTAATGCCCTACTTTGTAGTATTTTCTGTTATCAGAAGGAAAATAAAGATGGAGATATGTCACTAACTCTAATATGTTCTGCCAGATTCCTCTTTGAATTCCCCTTTTATATCTCCTCCAAAGGCACTACTGTTCCCCACATTCATAATTTCAACACTTAGCTCAAAGTCACTTCCGAATACAACCCAGTATAATTTACAAGCTAGAAGAGATTGATTTTTATTGCTTTTTGAGCTTTGATTCTTTGGCACAATTCTTATTTTAATTTGTTATTGCAGCTTTGGAAGTTTGATGACTGCTACATTGGAATGGGAAGGTATACCTGCATATGTTATTGGAATTGCTCGTGGAATTAGCGCCATAATAGGAATAGCTGCAACTTTTCTGTACCCTATCCTGGAATCTAGCATTTCTACGCTTCGAACTGGACTCTGGTCCATCTGGTCTCAGGTATTTGGTTTACGAGACTGAAAATATTGACATTCTTCTCCTTTTAGAGACATCTAATACAAATCCCCTGCCTTTCTGGAATATAAATCCACTGGAGTGTATTCTTACATTGAGTTAGTTAATAGTTGGTCTTAGTCACATTTTTTTTATTGTGATGTCCCTGAATTTTATGCAGTGGATGTGCCTCTTGGTATGTGTTGCCTCGATATGGGTCCAAAACAACCTCACATCAGCATATATGCTGATGGGTGGAGTAGCAGCATCACGTCTTGGACTGTGGATGTTTGATTTATCTGTCATCCAACAAATGCAGGTAAGGGGGATTAAATTGGAGTCTAACCATTTTAAGTCAGGATAACCGTATGGTTCTCGTTCTTTTAATGTCTGAACGATGTCTGCGTTGTCCAATGATACTTGAATAGGATCAAGTTCCTGAATCTGATCGTTGTGTTGTGGGAGGGGTTCAAAATTCAGTGCAATCTCTTCTGGACTTCATGACTTATTTTATGGGGATAATCATCTCCAATCCGCAGGTATTTTCCTTGGCATCACAACTTTTGGTCTGATGTTGTAGGGGGATAAAGCTGTATTCTTGCATAAACTGTGAAAATATGTATGCTCGTATGTGATCGAGTGATATAATGATAGATATGTATCAAACAACTGCAGTTAGGATTGTTAGCATCTCTGTGCATGTGCATGTCTGGTGTTAGCACCAGTCATAATTAAAGCAGAAGTTTAAATTGTCATAACTCATAAGAAGCATCAGTTTCCTCTTTAAATTAAGATCAATGATATGAAGAGTCTAAAGTATCACTTGTTTATATCACTTGGACAAAGAAAACAAATAGTGAAAATGTGAAAGCTGACCAGTAAACAATGAAGGAATTGAAGACCTTGACACAGACCAATTTACTTTCAAAATCACTGGAATGTATTAGAGCAATGGAAAACAGTAAAGAAAAGAGCTAACTTATTATTGTTACATGGAGAGCATGTGAAGGGAAAGATGAATTTATAGATCAAACAGAAAGAATACAGTGAAAATCCTCTTGAATGTCTTGGATAATGAAGATTTCACTATAGTTAAATGTTTTTGAATTTGATATATATTAGGCAAAATATTCTGATTTTGTAAAAAACGTTGTGATTCAGTATTGTTTGATAGCCCATCAAGCACTTTACCTTGAAATCATGTCAGTATCGTCTGAAATGAGTAATTACGAGTGAAATGTCTTCCATATCATTTAGAGGGACATATTCTAACCATTCGGATACATTAACCTGCAGAGAAAATTCTGCTAATTTAAGCTTCATGAATCTGAGCACTGTTTAGTGATGAACTGAAGCAACAACCAAGTGTCAACGAAAACATGCCAGGCATGACAGCTAAACATTAATAAAGTGTTGACGCTCTCACTTTTACGAAGTCTTCATAGGGAAATTTTCACTGCTTGAGTTAAACATGTGTATAAAAAATATAAGGAACATGTTCCTTTTACGTTCTCATAAGCGATCGTCAGCTTTTACTTTGTTTCTATAGCATTTGGTTTTGAGTTCGGATTTCTGAATGTGACTGTGGGTTACCTTCTTTGTCATCACATTAATACAAGAGTTGGGTGACTTTGGAAGAGTGATTGGTCATCTAGTTATTCTTAATTTTGATCAAGGTTATCACCATTGTCAGATGAAGTTGAATAGATGCTAAAATACAATCTCACGGCTTCCTACCTTTTTCTGATTCTCAGTTCCTGCCATCCTGATAATGCTTGGTTTCTGTCTATGTTGGGTGATGTAATTTATTTCTAGTATAAACTACCCACTCGTTTTCCCGGCATCAAATTATTAAATTCAACTCAAGCAACCCTTTTCCCAACTCCCGATTAATATGTCTAGGATCATAGCTTCAGCTAAAGGTCCTAAGAGTTATTACCTTCTTTCCAATCTTGCTTTCTTATATCGTTAGACATAAAAATGCTTGTGTGCGCTCGCTGTACATGTGCCTGAACCCATGTAAAATGTGAAATGGTCACATGCTTTAAGGAATTTATGATGAGTCAGAAAAACAGGCGATAAGAAGTTCAGTTTGAAGATAGATGGGGAGGATGATAAAGAAAGATAAGTAGCTGGCAAAGTGCTCACATTTGATGGAGTTAACATCATCTTTGAGAATTGACAATCTGTAAATAAGATCTTTCTTTGAGATATTCATGCCTGAATATTATTTAATTTGCTTTCAACTGTTGTATTCGTGTTTAGGATTTCTGGAAGTTGACAATGTTATCCTTCATACTGGTGACACTGGCTGCAGTACTGTACAGTCTACACATTTATCGAGTACGGAAGCACCTCTTCCATGGTGAGAAGGTGTTTATGCTGGTCCAATGGTGTGTAAGATCCTCTTAAGGTTCATGTCGAAATAAAGTTGAATTGCCTTTTACTTCTTGTTGTGGATATCTGAGGCTTGTGTTGAGTTTGTGATCCACCACATCCTTTGTAAACTAATCCAAGATAAAATTTATATAATGATCATCATTATGGGATCCTATATGACACTGTTTGATGATCGAATTGCCACTCATTCAAACCCTTGATGATTCAGTCCCAGTCTCTTGTCTGCTATGCCAACTACTACTAGAATATTATCCAGTAAACAATACACTATGATTCTGTGCTGCTAACATTTTTGTACGGTTGATGACTCTTTGACCTGGTCTTCTTTTGTTGCCTTCATCAACCAAACCCCTGGATTAAGTAACTTAAACAGGCAGAGAAAATGATTTGCTAGCTTAAAAGTCTGTCAAGGTTGTACTATTGACTTGGGTTCAAATTCTGCTTCATTTTTTGGAATAATTGATCGATCCTAAACACCATGAGAAAATTTATCCATTGTAGAATGACTTCAATTTCAGAGAAATGAAAGCAAATAATCACTAGAGTGTCATTTTTTTCATATGAATGTTATAAGCCATGAAAATTTTAAATAATGTACTCGAAACAAAAATGCATCCTCAAATTACTTGGATATAATTTCATTTGCCCATTATGTGGAAATCTTAAGAAAGAATACAAAAATGAGAGATCTAACCACCCCAACTTCTTCATTGGTTCCTTTTCGTAGATAGACTTTTCCTTGGTCAGTTACCCGAATCTATTTATGAATTTAAGTCAGAAATACCATGATTATACCACCCGACTTGGTACTGTATTCGTTTAGGATTGTCCTTGATTCTTATGTTGTCATACCATCATTCCGGATCACATAGGGTGGGTGACAGACCGGCCACCAAGACCTTAACCAATCAACTCTGTGCATAATAAATGCAAAATAAAACAGAAGACAAATAATGGCGTGATCTATTCCACTGACCTAATAAATACCAGAAGAATAAATTAATCATCACCAACATTATTACTAAATCTATGTAAAACTATAATTAAACCATAGGATTCACTACTCTAAATATAAGTAATATTGTTCTCAAAACAATTAAACATTTGTCTTAAAACTATAAAAGACATTTAGTCCTGAATACCTATAATAAAATAAATCTGTAAATCCTTTAATATTTTGTCTATCTGCAGACTTACTCCTCATCCTAATCCTCACCTGAAAAATGTTAAATGTTTGTATGAGCACAATGGTTCGTGAATAACAACTACTTCTAATGAGGTGTGAAAATAAATTCTACAGTTTATATACAAAAATAAACTTTGATACATACATGAGTACAACAAATTGTACCACAACCCCTCTCACATAATCATTTAAACAAAATGATCTCAGGATCACAAATAACTTTATAAATGAAAAGACATTTATAACCCAAAATACCATTCATTTTCAAAAATAACATTATAAATGAAAAGACATTTATAACTCAAAACACTCACACACATTCAGTTTCAAAAATATTTGTCAAATCTTATTTGTTACCATTAGCCTGATAATTGACCTAGTCTCTTGTTACCACTAGCCTGGTAACTGGCACAGTCTCTTATCATCATTAGCCTGATGACTGGTTCAATTTCTTGTTACCACTTAGACCTGGTAACTCAGTCCTCATCTCATAAACATGATTTTCACACACACACACACCAAAACTGTGATTTTAGTTCCATCGCATACAAAATTTTTTTTTCATCACCAAAGTAATGATATAAAATCATCCCACAAGTTTTTTAAAATTCACATGTATAATAGTTCACAATTTCAAAATATTTAATTATAACCCCAAATATTAACACATATATCATATATATGAAAAGTCCACACTCATGCACCCACACATGTAATATATAACATCCTCCTAAAAGAAGTAGTAAACTACTTACCTTGATTCCCAAAATTCAATTTAAAACTCTCTTTCTCAACCTCAATACAATCACCACCTAATCCAAAATAACATATAACGATCAATCTTTATTCCTAATTTCGTCATTTCGCGATTCTATATTTATTTTTCGTACTTCCTACCTATTGATATATACTTAATATATCATTTACAAATAAATATCCTTTCTAATACGAGGTAATAGGGTATAGAAGTATTTTGAGCTGTTTAGAAAAAGTTTCTGAAAATTTTTAGGTTAAAGTATAATTTCTTTGAAAAATGAATTTTCTGCTTTCAAGGCTGCTATAAATTTTCCAGAATTCTATTCTTGCCACTTACCAAGTAAAAAGGTGGTTAAAAATTAAATTTCAAAGAATATAGGGGTCTAACTAAAGTTCCTTGAAGTCAAAGGGGTGAATTATGTAATTTTTGGACTTTGTCTTCTTCAGAATCATCTGGCTTGTATATTCTACAAGTTCAAATCAAATCCTTTTTTCTTTTTCTTCCCAACACATTGATTAAACCCAATCAATTCCAAACAACTGTAAACTTAAAGTTCAACCTAATAACTTTAATAATCAATAAGGTACATATATGTATATGTATATGTATACAAACACCAACATTATAAACCTTACACTATCTAATTAAATAAGAATATAAAACTCATAAGAGAAGTAATCAATCCATACCTTTAATGGAATCAACCCTTTTTTTTCTTCCTTCATTCTCTCTCTTTCTTTCTCCCCCAAGCCGCCTCTTTCTTTCTTTGTTTCTTTCTCTTTTTTTTTAAATTTTTCCCTCTTTTGACTGCCTATATATAAAGTAAAAGAAACTCTATAGTAACCCTACAATTCTTTATTCTTTAATTACACTAACATTCCTTTTTTAAAAAGAATATCACAAATTGACCTAAAAAATAATATTATATATATTTTAAATTTGGGATATAACATACGTGGTTATCAAGTAAAATTCAATTTATGGGAATAACGTGTTATTTGAATTTAAAATATAAATTTGATTGATCACAATTTATTAAATAGATAGTGAATCTCAATAAAATGTCACATCTCTTATTACAAATAGACTTATCTACTCCTAATATCATTCATTTCATTTCGGTAGAAGGGTTATAATTGTAAATTTGAGCCTTATACTGTCGATGGTCCAAATCCTTCATCTACATGGGGTTAATGATACTGTAGCTATCGGATTAATATTGAGATTCGAAAATTACTATTGCACACAAGAACGCAAAGAAACAACGTATGAATAGGCCCGCGTACTATTTCACCCAACCTCACGCCCTTACCCTAGTATTATGCTGCAAACAAACACTGTTAGAGATAGTTAGTATGTAAAAAATCCCACATTGAAAAAGTTGAAAGGAATGTAAGGGTTTAAAAGGAGAAACACACCAAATTTTATAAATTTGGATGGTGGAAAGATTTGGAGGGAAGCTCCAAATATTTCAAATCAATGGGCCTTAATTAGAATTTAAATAAAATAATCTTTAAAATCAAAAGATGGGCACTTGGAGCATCTTGGGCTTGAAACCTTTAAATAATTAATTATTTTTGTATTAATTAATTGCTAAATGTCTTTTGCCCCAAGAGTTGTGTCTCCTTTTTACATCTCTTTAGCCCAAGAGTTGTGTCTCATCACTAAGGTATTATAAATATCTGTACAGATCTTTCAACTTAAGGATATACAAAAAAATGTTTATCTATTCTGCTCTTAAGAGAATTTTAGAGTTTGCTATCTGAAATTAAATAATTAATTATTTTTGTATTAATTAATTGCTAAATATCTTTTGGCCCAAGAGTCGTGTCTCCTCTTTACATCTCTTTGACCCAAGAGTTGTGTCTCCTCACTAAGGTATTATAAATATCTGTACAGATCTTTCAACTTAAGAATATACAAAAAAATGTTTCTCTATTCTGTTCTTGAGAGAATTTTAGATTTTTCTATCTGAACTTCTGTTTGACTTTGTTAATCCTAGAGGAATTTTCCATAAACCCAACAGCAACATAGTGGGGGCATAATTTCCTTACGGATAGTGAATACATAATCAAAGCCTTCTAATTTGGTGAAATTCTATTTTACTAACAATCTTAAGGAAATTATACAACAATGGAGGCTACTGGTTCAAATTTTGTTTTCAAGTTCAATCCCGAAGTGTTCAAGTTGAATCGTTTTGATGGAACGAACTTCACGCGCTGGAAGGATAAATTATTTTTCTTGCTTACTGAATTGGGTGTTGCGTATCTACTAAGTGGAAATCTGTCAACTATTCCTGAACCATCTGACAAAGAAGATGAAGAAACTATAGCAACTCGCAAGAAACGCATGGAGGATGAAGTTCGTTGCAGAGGCTATATTCTGAATTCACTGTCTGATCGATTATACGATCTGTTCCATTCAATCAAATCTCCACAAGAAATCTGGAGTGCCCTGGAGAAGAAATATACATCTGTTAAGCAAGGTACGAACAGATTTTTCGGTATGAAATTTTTTGAATTCAAAATGTTTGATAATAAATCTGTCATGGAACAAGTAGATGAATTGCTTGTCCTAGTATCTAGACTCAAGGATTTTAAAATAGAAGTGTCTAAATAACTTCAAGTGGCTACGGTAATTGCAAAATTGCCTACTACTTGGAATGATTATCGAAAGAAATTGTTGCACACTTCTGAAAATTTTACCATAGACCAACTCATGAAGCATATTCGAATAGAAGAAGAAACTCGCAGTCGTGAGAATAAAAATGCTTCAGAGTTTGGTTCTAAAGTAAACAATATTGAGTCTAATATGAAGAAATCAACAAAGACTGGTAATACTTCTGGAAATAAAAGGAAGTATATTGAATCTTCAAGTAATAATTCTGCCAACTTTAAGAAGAACAAAACATGTTTTTTCTGTGGCAAGAATGACCATTTCAAGAAAGAGTGCAGGTTCTATAAGAGATTGAAGACAGAGGCAAATGTTGGGACAAAAGAAGGCAAATATTGTTGCACGTCCTCCAAGTCCTTTTGAAATTATAGCCATGATTGCTGAACTAAAAATCAGCATGATTACAGAATGCAACATGACAACAACTGACAAGACTGCAGATTAGTGGTATGATTCTGGTGCAACAATGCATGTTTGTAATGACAAAAATTTGTTCAAGAACTATGAAGTTGTATCAAAGGATGAAAGTGTTCTGATGTGGAATCATGATACTGCCAAGGTGCATGGAAAAAGGACTGTTGAACTGCAGTTTACCTCTAGAAAGAAACTGATCTTAATGAATGTATTTCATGTTCCTGATGTGAGAAAGAATCTAATATTTACAAGTTTTGTTGTGCAAAAAGGGCTTGAAAGCAGTCTTAGAGGCAGAAAAAATTATATTTTCTAAAAATGGTGTCTTTGTTGGACAAGAGTATTCATGTGATGACATGTTTAAGTTGAGCATTAATAAAGTTGATGTTTCTGTTTATATTCTTAAATCTCCTTTTAATTTATGGCACACTCGTTTATCACATGTTATTTATGGATCAATTAAGTATATGTCTAGGCATGGTTTAATTCCATGTACAAATAAAAATTTTGAAAAATGTGAAATATGCATACAAGCAAAAATGACTAAGAAACCTTTTCCAAAGAATGAAAGAACAACTGAAACACTTGAACTTGTGCATTCTGATATATGTGAATTAAATGATCATTTAACTAGAGGAGGAAATAGATATTTTATTACTTTCATTGATGATCATTCTAGGTTCACTCATGTTTATTTAATGAGAACTAAAGATCAAGCATTTGATATGTTTAAATGTTATAAAACTTTGGTTGAAAATCAATTGAAAAAGAAAATTAAAATCCTACGAAGTGATCGAGGTGGTGAATATTTTCCAATTGAATTTACTGTTTTTTGTGAAGAAAATGGTTTAATTCATCAAACGAGTGCACCTTATACTCCACAACAAAATGGTTTGGCTAGAAGAAAGAATAGAACATTGGTAGATATGATTAATGATATGCTTATGCATGCTAAACTACCAACAAATCTATGGGGAGAAGCTCTATTAACAGCTTGTCATGTGCACAATAGAATATTCTCAAAGAAAATAAAAACTTCTCCATATGAAATATGGAAAGGAAGAAGGCCAAACTTAAACTATTTGAGAGTATGGGGTTGTATAGCCTATTATAGAGTTCCAGATCCTAAAAGAACTAAATTAGGACCTAGAGCTCTTAAGAGTGTTTTTGTGGGTTATGCTAAAAGTTCAAAAGCATATAGATTGTTGGACATAGACTCGAATGCTATCATAGAGTCTAGAGACGTTGAATATTTAGAAACAAGTTTCTTGGAAATTCAAATGTCAATCAACAATCGAATAGAGAAAATGTTGAACCTCTAGTTACACAAGACATTAATATGGATCAAAATTCTTTAAATAATAAACGGAAACGAGTTGAATCTCCTAGTGAACCAAGGAAAAGTCAAAGGGTAAGAAAAGAGAAGAACTTGAATTCTGATTTTATTTCTTCACAAGCAATAGTCTTCTTAGTTGAAGGAAGTAGAGATGAGATTTTAAATAAAAAACCCATTGTTATGCATTTGGAAGAAGATCCTAAAACTTATAGTGATGCAATGGCATCAAGAGATTCCAGTTTTTGGAAGGAAGCAATAAATGATGAAATGGATTCACTTCTATCAAATGGAACATGGGTATTGATTGACTTACCACCTAGTTGCAAACCAATTGGATGTAAATGGGTGTTTAGGAGAAAATATAATACTAATGGTTCTCTACAAACCTTCAAAGCAAGACTAGTGGCAAAAGATTTTAGACAAAAAGAAGAAGTTGATTATTTTGACACATATGCTCCGGTGGCAAGAATTACTTCAATAAGAGTGTTGTTTGCTTTAGCATCAATATATGATTTATACATCTATCAAATGGATGTTAAAACAAAATTCTTAAATGGTGATCTCGATGAGAAAGTATATATGGAACAACTTGAAGGATTTGTACTTCCTGGTAATGAAAAGAAAGTTTGCAAATTGGTGAAATTCTTGTATGGATTAAAACAAGCTCATAAACAGTGGCATGAGAAATTTGATAGTGTCATATTATCTTATGGTTTTAATCATAATGGAGCAGATAGATGCGTTTACTCCAAATTTACTAAAGACTATGGTGTAATAATTTGTCTCTATGTTGATGACATGTTAATCATATGAACCAATTTGAAAGGAGTAAATGATACTAAGAGATACTTGACTTCTCAATTTAAAATAAAATATTTGAGAGAAGTCGATACTATCTTAGGGATTAAAGTTAAGAAACATAGTGGGGGTTTTACTTTGTGTCAATCTCATTACATTGATAAGATTCTCTCCAAGTTTAAACACTTGGGAATTAAAGAAGCTAATACCCCATTTGATGTTTCTAACAAATTGACAGAAAATTCGAGTAGATCCATTAGTCAATTAGACTATGCAAGTGCAATTGGTAGTTTAATGTATGTTATGCATTGTACTAGACCTGATATTGCCTTTTCTGTATGCTAACTTTCAAGATATACAAGTAATCCTAGTTCCAAACATTGGAGGGCTATTGGTAGAGTTTTCGGTTATCTTAAAAGGACAAAGTCATTTGCCTTGTTTTATAACAAATTTTCTTCGGTACTAGAAGGCTATACTGATGCTAGTTGGATAACTAGTATCAATGATAACAAATCAACATCTGGTTGGATTTTCACTTTAGGTGGAGGAGCTATATCATGAGCTTCTAAGAAACAGACGTGTATTACACATTCCACAATGGAATCTGAATTTATTGCGTTGGCAGCGGCAAGTAAAGAGGCGGAATGGCTAAGAAATTTATTATTGGATATAAAGTTGTGGCCACAACCAATGCCAACAATCTCTTCGCACTGTGATAGTCAAGCAACTATGTCTAGGCCTTTTAGCAAGATTTATAATGGTAAATCTAGACATATTGCTTTAAGACATGAATATATTAGACAACTACTTTCTGATGATATAATCACAGTTGTTTATGTCAGGTCTAATAAAAACCTGGCTGATCCATTAACTAAAGGACTCTCGAGAGATAACTACAAGTGCAATGGGTCTTAACCAATTCTAAATTTGTCACTAATAATGGAAACCCTACCTTTCTTATTGCTTAGCAATTTTAAAGGTTTAAGTGGTAATAACAAGTTATTAGTAATTGTTAGCAAGCACAAGGTTTTATACATAGTGCTTATGGAAAAGGAGGTTGAATATTAATTATTCTTAATGGTGAATTTGTGTTCGATTTTATGAACAAGAAAGTTCAAACTTTGAAACTTTAACAGCTCTTCACCTATGTGAACACAAGAAGTGGTGTCGTTTCTATCAAAAGTTTGAAAATAAAACTTTTGTAAGTGTTCATGAAACTAGGAGGTAGTAAAAGACAATAATATGGTGCTAAAGCTCACGGTGAACATATTTAGAGAAACTTATAAGTTTATGTGTAAGACATTTTTGATCTTGTTCTATATAATCAAGGTTTAATAAATTTAAATAACCATTGATTTTGACAAGTTTTTGAAATATTTATACTAATATCAGGTTTAAGTCAAAAGATATCATCTATATGCATAGACTTTAGTTAATTTTAATTACTTACATTACTATCTAAGTGGGGGATTGTTAGAGATAGTTAGTAATGTAAAAAATTCACATTGGAAAAGTTGAAAGGGAATGTAAGGGTTTAAAAGGAGAAACACACCAAATTTTATAAATTTGGATGGTGGGAAGATTTGGAGAGAAATTTCAAATATTTCAAATCAATGAGCCTTGATTAGACTTTAAACAAAATAATCTTTAAAATCAAAAGATAGGCACTTGGGGCATCTTGGGCTTGAAACCTTTAAATAATTAATTAATTGTTAAATGTCTTTTGTCCTGAGGTTGTGTCTCCTTTTTACACCTCTTTGGCCCAAAAGTTGTGTCTCCTCACTAAGGTATTATAAATACCTGTACAGATCTTTCAACTTAAGGATATACAAAAAAACGTTTCTCTATTTTGTTCTTAAGAGAATTTTAGAGTTTGTTATCTGAAATTAAATAATTAATTATTTTTATATTAATTAATTACTAAATGTCTTTTGACCCAAGAGTCGTATCTCCTCTTTACCTCTCTTTGGCCCAAGAGTTGTGTCTCTTCACTAAGGTATTATAAATATCTGTACAGATCTTTCAACTTAAGAATATAAAAAAAAACGTTTATCTATTTTGTTCTTGGGAGAATTTTAGAATTTGTTATCTGAAATTTTGTTTGACTTTGTTAATCCTAGAGAAATTTACCATAAATCTAGCAGCAACATAATGGGGACATAATTTCCTTACGAACAGTTAATACACGATCAAAACCATCTAATTTAGTGAAATTCTATTTTGCTAACAAACACACCCTTGATGGATTCATAGATACCCAACCGACCACTTTGAGTTTCCAACCAGTTATGCACCACAGAAAATACAAACCCTCGGTATCTTTTTATTATAATCTCATAGGCAGACGTCTAAGCAGGCAGCACTATCTTAGACATCTTAGTACTAGTTTGTAGCTATTCACTGTTCACAGCTGCATTGTTCATGCCTTTTGCACCACGTATGCTTTGAGCCGTTCTGTAGATCATTTCAGTCTAACACCATAATCATCGTCATTATCAAACTCTGGACACAGATGCATTAACATCAAGACATGGTCATCATGGCCAGCATCAACAGTTTGAGAGAAGACAATAAGATAATTGGTGTTCAAAGTTGAAATTCAGTCTCAGGAAGAAGAAGGTGAACGAACGGCTGAAGTAATCGAAGACATTACATGATGATGATAATTAATGGACCACTGCTTCCCCAACAAAAACCTCCTCTCCCATCATCTCTTCTCATCTATCTCTATCTTGGTCACTTCTTATCCAGATGGGATGCTAGGTTTCTCCCTCTCTCTCTCTCCCCTCTTCTTTTCTCTTCTCTTTCGATTGACTTTGTCTGCATACGTTGGCTCACCATCTTGTTTGGGGTGCATGTGGGTTTTTTCCGATTCAATGATACTCCCAATCATAGTCTTTGTGATATCATCAGATCTTATGGTGGAGTTTTTAATTCTGTTTTTTTTTAAACCATTTGAGTTGGCCATCACTCCAATTATTAGCCTTAATTTTCTGTAATTTTCTAGTCTTTTACTTTTTCAAAAAGTTCGGTTTTATTGTTATCGTTAGATTCGAGTAGTACTTGCAATGGGAGCTTGGTACTAATTGTTTTGTCAATTATATTCCTAAAGTTTTTTAAGTAAAATGTGTAATTTGATATAGGAACTTCAGTAAACCAACTCAAATTTTTATTCAAAATTTTTTTAAAAGAATTCCAATAATCTTAAAGTGTCCATTTCTTTCCTTTTTTTCCTTCAAAACTTCTTTTCATCCTCCCTTTTCTCTACCTCTACATCTTTTCCTTCGAAGTTCAAAATATTACAAAACTTGATTGCTATAATTTGAAAAATTTTGAATTCAAAAAATTGCTATTGATGGTAAATGATCTGAGATTCATTTTAATCAAATTTAACTTTCTAATGAATTTTAGTAGATGTTGACAAAGAGGTTGAGAAGAGAGATACTGAGACGAGACTGAAATAGTAAAATATTATCGTAATAGGTTTGAGTCTCCATTGATTTGAGACCAAATTTGGTTTTTCCTTCAGTTTGTATGAGTTTCAGTACTAATACTTTGCTGTCGCATTTTGAGATTGGAATGATTGGATTCTTAAGAGAGGGGGGAAAGGAGGTTTTATATATGGACTGCATTTGTTTCTTTTTTCTTTATCTTGATTTATAATATATTCTACCTTTTCATTGAGTAACTTTTAAAGGTTGAAAAACACCTTGAGCTCTCAAATTGGATTCTTTCTTTTTATTCTATTGTGATTTAGATGTTAAAATTCGGATTTTGTGAACTCTTTCATATGCTTTGTTATGCCTTGAAGGCATTTTTGTTGGAAAAAGACCCATCACCTATAATCCTTCAAGAATAGTGAACAAATAGCAGTTATTGAATTTCATACATGCACTTGTGGCTTGAACATCATGTTATATGCTGTAGCAACACACCTCTTGTTCTATTCAGACTTTTGAAGTTTAATGCCTGTATCTTTAAGCAATTTGGATCTTTTGTTTGATTCAGGATGTGGGAATTCTCAGTTGGTTTATACATGATCAATGTTTGGCCAGACTCTTTATTCCTTGCTGCTGCTTGTGGACTGGTAGAGTCTGCCTCCACCGCATTATTGGGTCCCCTTGTTGGACAGTGGGTTGATAAGGTGACATATGTTAAGGTTTGTTCCTAGTTTTATCCTATCATGCCCCTTTTGTCCCTGCATTACAAATGTGTTTGGAAACTCTTTCCACAACAGCTATATGATCGAACAACTCCAATTCTTGAACTGTTGGAGATATTCAAATGGACCAAAAATGAGACAGATGCATAGATTGACAGAAACATTGTTAAAACATTCAAATGCATTTAGATCTTCCACCACAAGGCTAAAGATAGAACAAAGAAGTCAGACATCTATCAACTGGTGCTATTAGGAGGAAAATTGGCAGAAACAACAAGTGTTTATCTAGAGGATGGAATAGCAACTCTTTTGCTTTTTAAGAGTTTAAAAAAATGCCTAATAGTCCGTATTGAGTTGTCTGATCTTGAAGCTTATACTTTTTTTTCATGATCGGTTGTAGGTTATACTGTTGACATACACGCATCCTGGATTTTTGTTGACAGGTTCTCCAAATTTGGTTGTTAACCCAAAATATCTCTTTTATGGTTGCTGGAGGCACAGTGGTTGCGCTTCTGCTCTACTCAGACTTAAAGACAACAAATTTTGTGGCATTCATTTCTGTGGTCATATTAGTCAATATCTCTGGTGCTGTTGGTATGCTTTCCACCCTTGCGGGAACCATCTTGATCGAAAGAGAATGGTGAGTGCATGTGTAGCCCAATAAAAAATGTGAAAAGGGGAGGGTGGGGCATTAAGTCGAGCCACTCTAGGCATAAGAGTTATCCCTATTTTGCACATACATATGTAGTTAGAACTACCGTTCCACCTGTCATTATATCGTTAATTGGATTCTATTTTAAAACTTTCTGTAACGCCATTTTCAATTTTAAAACAAACATTACAACCCAAATTCTGGTGAGAATCTGAGATATCTTTCCATCATTTTGTCCCTTAAGTACTCAAAGGGAGCATAAAGATTTTTAGATTTTACAGAATGACATTGATGTTTGAATTCTCTAATGCAACACATTTATGTTTAAATTGCAGGGTGGTGGTAATATCAGAAGGCCAGCCTCCCGGAGTACTGACAAAGATGAATTCAATTATAAGACGGATTGATTTAACATGCAAGCTAGGTGCTCCTGTAATATCCGGATTCATAATAAGCTTTGTATCTCTGACAGCATCGGCGGTGACACTAACACTCTGGAATGTCATAGCTGTGTGTTTGCAATATTGGCTTCTTATGCATGTATATAATTGGATTCCAGCTTTAAGTGAAAGCAGCTACAAGAGGATGTCGAGACTTTCACCAACAGATCTGGAAGAGAGCTCATCTACTTCTCAGGAGGAAAAGAGCTTATTGTCTTATGATGGAAAAATTTTGGAGTTAAACCAAAACAGCTTCGGAAGGAAAATAATTGAGCAGTTTACTAAGATTCCTCTTGTTAGTGCTTGGAGATTGTACTTACAGCAAGATGTGGTGCTCCCAGGAATAGCTCTTGCTTTATTGTATTTCACTGTCCTCTGGTGAGCTCTTAAGACCATTGATTTATTATAAAGGTACTCCCTATTTAAGGGAGTGCTTGGGAACAACTGCATGCCAGAGTGGATTTTAATGGTCTACTTTGTAGTATTTTCTGTTATCAGAAGGAAAATAAAGATGGAGATATGTCACTAACTCTAATGCGTTCTGCCAGATTCCTCTTTGAATTCCCCTTTTATATCTCCTCCAAAGGCACAACTGTTCCCCACATTCATAATTTCAACACTTAGCTCAAAGTCACGTCCGTAGACAACCCAGGATATTTTACAAGCTATAAGAGATTGATATTTATTGCTTTTTGAGCTTTGATTCTTCGGCACAATTCTTATTTTAATTTGTTATTGCAGCTTTGGAAGTTTGATGACTGCTACACTGGAATGGGAAGGTATACCTCCATATGTTATTGGAATTGCTCGTGGAATTAGCGCCATAATAGGAATAGCTGCAACTTTTCTGTACCCTATCCTGGAATCTAGCATTTCTACGCTTCGAACTGGACTCTAGTCCATATGGTCTCAGGTATTTGGTTTACGAGACTGAAAATATTGACATTCTTCTCCTTTTAGAGACATATAATATAAATCCCCTGCCTTTCCGGAATATAAATCCGTTGTAGTGTATTCTTACATTGAGTTAGTTAATAGTGTTAGAATATTTATAATAAGGGTAGTTTAGGCATTTTCTTTATGTTGTGTTGTCCTACTATATAAGGGTTACTTTGTGTATTTCTGGGGTAAGCTGTGTATTACAAACTTTCTAAATGAATAATCTATTCTTCCTTTCTCTTCTCTATTCTCATTGATCAATTCTAACTTGGTATTAGAGCTCTTTAAACCCAAATAATAATTTAGAATTGAAGATTAGAAGATAACCTGGTGAACCCGCCGTGAACTGACTTGGTGAACCCGACGTGAACCGATGATGAATAGTATTGATGTCATTAGTCTCCAACTGTGAATACGACCAGTAGGATCGAATCTTCATGGGTTTCGATGGCTGTTCTCCTCCCCACAGTGCATCGACTGTCTTCTCCAAGCACCAATTGGCTCACAGTGCACCGACTGCCCCCCTTGGTCTATTTTGTGATTGTTGTGTGTCGGCCGGGTGTTTTGTGCTGTTAATGTGCATCGGTGAACTGTTCTTTGCCTTCACAGTGTGTCGATTGATTTGTGATTGATACTTTCTGGTTGTCTATTGATTTAATTTCCTGGATTGTGGCTGTGTTGTTGGATTGTTGCTATTATTGTTGTTTTCTTGTTGTGGCTTTGGCTGGCTTTGGCATTCTGGACTGTTTCTTGTTGTGGCTACGATAGTCTGATAATTTGGCTTATTTGATTTATTATTGCTGGGTTTTTTACTTATTTGGTGGTATTGCTTTTTTAGGCTGTTGAGTTTGAATTTGACTGTGGTGCGTATTGATAATTGTTACTCTAATGGCAAGTGGTCACTTTGATTCACTTCAAGCCATTAGTGTGAGACTAATTGGTGGAAATTATGTTTATTGGGCTTATGTTATGAAAAAAAAATTTTTGGGGAAAGACATGTGGAATTACATAAGTGGTGTTGTATAGCCTCCAACTGATACTAAGACAGAAAATTATACTATTTTGAAGAGTACTTGGGATATCAATAATGCAAAAATTATCACTTAGATTAATAACTCAGTTGATCAGACCATTGGGGTTCATCTATCCAAGTTTACCACTGCTAAGGAGATTTGGGATTATTTGGCCACACTTTTTGTTCAGTCTAATTTTGCAAAGAGGTATCAGCTAGAGCATGAGATTCAAGATGCGCGACAAGGGGACAAAACCATCCAAGAATTCTACTTTGTTATAATTGGCTTCTGGGATCAGTTAGCATTTACTGAACCCATTGAGTTGAGCACTAATTTGGCATATCGCACTTTCAGAGAGGAACAGAGGCTAGTGCAATTCTTGATGGCCCTTAGGGATGACTTCAAGGGACTTCATGGTTCCATTCTTCATTGTCATCCACTTCCCTCAGTGGATACAATTGTTAATGAGCTCTTAGCTGAAAAGGTTCGCCTTAAAGTCCTTTCTGGAAAGGGTTTTCTTCCACTACCAAATCAGACTGTCTTGGCTGTTCTTTCCAAAGTGGCCTCTAATTCCCAAAACAAATATCAAGGTTGAGTTGCTTCTGATGAGTGTAGCTTCTGTCGTGAAAAGGGCCACTGGAAGGCCCAATGTCCAAAGTTAATGAACAAGAATGCACGAGGATCTCAAAATCAGTCATTTAGGTCCAGAGATAGTCATACAGCAGCTGTAGCACCACCAGTGGATGAGTCAACTCATCAGCTCCCAACCTGACTATGCTTGCAGATCGGCTACAAAAGTTTCTTTCTCTTCATCAGCCTGGTGCTCTCACAGTTTCTCCTATTATAGGTTCGTTTAGCTCAGGTCCTTCAAGTATTTCTCGAACTGCCTAGGTCTTTTACTCAGGTGCAACACATTATATGACCAGTGACTCCTCTTTGTTTGCATCTATTGTTTCTCCGCCCTCTTTATCTGTCCTTGCTGCCAATGGTTCTCACATGTCATTAGCTGGTGTTGGGACAATTATTTCTTCCAACATTACATTTTCCGATGTCTATTATATTCCTTAACTTACTTTGAATTTACTTTCAGTCAGTCAACTATTTGATTTTGGACTTTTGGTTCATTTCTCTTCCTCTGGTTGTGTTATGCAAGATCCACGGTCCAAGAAGTTAATTGGGACTGACCGTAGATAGGGCAGGTTATATGTGTTGGAGGAGTTGCATGTCCCAGTTTCTGATGCTGCTGATTCTACTGTTGTTTTATCTTCTTTTCGTTTGAGTCTAGACTCATCTAGTTTTTATTTATGGCATTCTCGTCTTGGTTATATTTCTTATTCTCGTTTAAAATTTTTAGCTTCGACTGGGAGTTTGGGTAGTTTAGAAAGCCATGACATTTCTGATTGTAGTGGATGTAAGTTGGCTAATTTAGTGCATTGCCATTTAATAAAAGGGTTATTTTTTCTCTTGCACCATTTGATCTTGTTCACTCTGATATATGGGAACCGGCTCCTATTCCTACACAAAGAGGGTCCAAATATTATGTTTCATTTATTGATAATTACACGCGGTACTGTTGGGTATTCTTGATGAAACGTCGGTCTGAATTCTTTTCTATCTTCACTACCTTTCGTAACATGGTACGCACTCAATATTCCACTGTCATTAAATGTTTTCGATGTGATCAGGGCGGTGAATATACTTTTACTTCTTTTCATGATCTGTTGAAATCTGATGGTACACTTTATCAATCTTCTTGCACTGCCACACCTGAGCAGAATGGTGTTGCCGAACGAAAATACCGTCATATTTTAGAGACAGCACGTTCCCTTCTTTTATCAACACATGTTCCCAGCTTATTTTGGGGGGAAACAGTTTTGATAGCAGTTCATTTGATCAACACCATTCCTACTATGCTCACCTCTGGAGTCTCTCCATTTGAAAAGTTATGTGGTAAGCCACCTAACTATTTTTCTTTACGTGTGTTTGGTTGTACTTGTTTTGTTTTACTCTCCAGTATTCTTTGTACCAAACTTTCTGCCCGTTCAGCTTTATGTGTATTTCTTGGTTATGGTGAGGGTCAAAAAGGGTATCGTTGCTATGATCCCATCACCCGCAAACTTTATGTCTCTCGTCATGTTATTTTTATGGAGCATATTCCCTTCTTCTCAATTCCATCTAGTTCTTCCTCATTGAATAAGTCTAACCTGCTATACATTGATCCCTTTTCTACCAATGTTCCTCATGATACATATGTTGGTGATATACTGTGTCAGATCTTCATCTTCTGAGTCAACTATTACTCGTCCCCCTATTGTACATACATATGTTCGTAGGATTCCAGTTATTTCCTCTTCGGATATAGTGCCTCTCCTTTCTTCTCCGGTCGCCCAATTAGGTTCAGACAGTGTGGATCATACCCCACGCTATCCTCAGTGCTCTCGCAAATGTCCAGACAAGTTTGGTTGGAGTAATACTTGTTATTCTTCTAACTTTTGTTCTTTCCTTACTTCTATTCATTCTCTATCTGAACCCTCCTCCTACAAGGAGGCATTACTTGATCCACTTTGGAAACAAGCTATGGATGAGAAGTTGTCTGCCTTACATAAGACCAGAGTTTGAGAGCTAGTGTCTTTACCGCTTGGTAAACGTATCATTGGTTGTAAGTGGGTTTATAAGATAAAAACCAAGTCAGATGGTTCAGTGAAACGATATAAAGTTCGATTAGTAGCTAAGGAGTTTGCTCAGGAATATGGTCTAGATTATGATGAGACTTTTGCTCCTGTTGCCATGATGACTACTGTTCGCACCGTGATTGCAGTTGCTGCCATTCGACAATGGTGTTTGTTTCAAATGGATGTGAAAAATGCATTTCTTCATGAAGATTTGACTGAAGAGGTTTTTATGACACCTCCCCCTGGATTATCTTATAGTTCTGGCCAAGTATGTCGCCTTCATTGTACCTTATATGGTCTTAAACAGGCTCCTAGAACATGGTTTGCCAAATTTTCTTCGATTATCTGTGACTTGGGTTTTCGTGCCAGTGACCATGATTCAGCTCTCTTTTTACGGTCTACTTCCTCAGGTTCTATTATTCTCTTACTATATGTTGATGATATGATTATTACGGGTGATGACACTGTTGACATCTACTTATTGAAAATCCAGTTGCAGGATTATTTTGAGATGAAAGATTTGGGGCAGCTTAGATATTTCTTGGGTATTGAGATTGTTTCCTCTCCTAAAGGATATCTTTTCTCTCAATCCAAGTATGCTTCAGATGTTATTGGACTAGCTCATTTATCAAATAATCGGATAGTTGAGACACCTTTAGAGCTCAATGTTTGTTACTCTTCGTCTGACGGTATTCTCTTATCTGACCCAACCCTCTATCGAACTATTGTTGAGAGTTTAGTATATATCACAGTCACTCGTCCGGATATCTCTTATGCTGTTCACATTGTGAGTCAATTTGTTGTCTCACCCGCCACTGTTCACTGGGCTGCTGTTCTTCGCATTCTTCGGTATCTCCATGGTATTCTATATCAGAGTTTACTCTTTCTTCACTCTTCATCTATGGAACTCAGGGCTTACTCTGATGCTAACTGGGCTAGTAACTCTATGGATCGCAAGTCCACCATTGGTTTCTGCCTATTTCTCGGGGATTCTCTTATTTCCTGGAAAAGTAAAAAACAAACTGTTGTTGCTCGTTCTTCTGCTGAAGCTAAGTATCGTGCTATGGCATCTACTGCAGCTGAAATAGTCTGGTTACGATGGCTCCTTATTGATCTTGGCATTTCGGTATCATCCCCTACTCCTATGTTCTGCGACAACACCAGTGCTATTCAGATTGCTCATAACTCAATCTTCCATGTGCGCACAAAACACATTGAGATTGATTGTCACTTTGTGCGTCATCATCTGCAGTAGGGCACCATCACTCTCCCCTTTCTTCCTTCCACAATGCAGATAGCGGATTTTTTTACGAAGTCTCATACCATAGCACGTTTTAGATTCCTTCTTGGCAAGCTCTTGATGTTTTCTACCACATCATGTGTTTGAGAGGGTGCGTTAGAGTATTCATAATAAGGGTAGTTTAGGCATTTTCTTTATGTTGTGTTGCCCTACTATATAAGGGTTACTTTGTGTATTTCTAGGTTAAGCTGTGTATTACAGACTTTCTAAATGAATAATCTATTCTTCCTTTCTCTTCTCTATTCTCATTGATCAATTCTAACTAATAGTTGGTCTTAGTCACATTTTTTTTTGTTGTGGTGTCCCTGAATTTTATGCAGTGGATGTGCCTCTTGGTATGTGTTGCCTCGATATGGGTCCAAAACAACCTCACATCAGCCTATATGCTGATGGGTGGAGTAGCAGCATCACGTCTTGGACTGTGGATGTTTGATTTATCTATCATCCAACAAATGCAGGTAAGGGGGATTAAATTTGAGTCTAACCATTTTAAGTTAGGATAATCGTATGGTTCTCGTTCTTTTAATGTGTAAACGATTTCTGCGTTATCCAATGATAATTGAATAGGATCAAGTTCCCGAATCTAATCGTTGTGTTGTGGGAGGGGTTCAAAATTCAGTTCAATCTCTTCTGGACTTCATGACTTATTTTATGGGGATAATCATCTCCAATCCGCAGGTATTTTCCTTGGCATCACAACTTTTGGTCTGATGTTTTAGGGGGATAAAACTGTGTTCTTGCATAAACTGTGAAAATATGTATGCTCGTATGTGATCGAATGATATAATGATAGATATATGTCAAACAACTGCAGTTAGGATTGTTAACATCTCTGTGCATGTGCATGTCTGGTGTTGGCACCAATCATAATTAAAGCAGAAGTTTAAATTGTCATAACTCATAAGAAGCATCAGTTTCCTCTTTAAATTAAGATCCATGATATGAAGAATCTAAAGTATCCCTTGTATATAGCACTTGGACAAAGAAAACAAATAGTGAAAATGTGAAAGCTGACCAGTAAACAATGAAGGAATTGAAGACATTGACACAGACCAATTTACTTTCAAAATCACTGGAATGTATTAGAGCAATGGAAAATAGTAAAGAAAAGAGCTAACTTATTATTGTTACATGGAGGGAATGTGAAGGGAAAGATGAATTTATAGATCAAACAGAAAGAATACAGTGAAAATCCTCTTGAATGTCTTGGATAATGAAGATTTCACTGTAGTTAAATGTTTTTGAATTTGATATATATTAGGCAAAATATTCTGATTTTGTAAAAAACGTTGTGATTCGGTATTGTCTGATAGCCCATCAAGCACTTTACCTTAAAATTATGCCAGTATCGTCTGAAATGAGTAATTATGAGTGAAATGTCTTCCATATCATTTAGAGGGACATATTCTAACCATTCGGATACATTAACCTGCAGAGAAAATTCTGCTAATTTAAGCTTCATGAATCTGAGCACTGTTTAGTGATGAACTGAAGCAACAACCAAGTGTCAACCAAAACATGCCAGGCATGACAGCTAAACATTAATAAAGTGTTGACGCTCTCACTTTTACGAAGTCTTCATAGGGAAATTTTCACTGCTTGAGTTAAACATGTGTATAAAAAATATAAGGAACAAGTTCCTTTTACGTTCTCATAAGTGATCGTCAGCTTTTAGTTTGTTTCTATAGCATTTGGTTTTGAGTTAGGATTTCTGAATGTGACTGTGGGTTACCTTCTTTGTCATCACCTTAATACTAGAGTTGGGTGACTTTGGAAGAGTGATTGGTCATCTAGTTATTCTTAATTTTGATCAAGGTTATCACCATTGTCAGATGAAGTTGAATAGATGCTAAAATACAATCTCACGGCTTCCTACCTTTTTCTGATTCTCAGTTCCTGCCATCCTGGTAATGCTTGGGTTCTGTTTATGTTGCCTGCTGTAACTTATTTCTATTATAAACTATCCACTCGTTTTCCCTGCATCAAATTATTAAATTCAACTCAAGCAACCCTTTTCCCAACTCCCGATTAATATGTCTAGGATCATAGCTTCAGCTAAAGGTCCTAAGAGTTATTACCTTCTTTCCAATCTTGCTTTCTTATATCATTAGACATAAAAAAAGCTTGTGTGCGCTCGTTGTACATGTGCCTGAACCCATGTAAAATGTGAAATGGTCACATGCTTTAAGGAATTTATGATGAGTCAGAATAATAGGCGATAAGAAGTTCAGTTTGAAGATAGATGGGGAGGATGAAAAAGAAAGATAAGTAGCTGGCAAAAGTGCTCACATTTGATGGAGTTAACATCATCTTTGAGAATTGACAATTTGTAAATAAGATATTTCTTTGAGATATTCATGCCTGAATATTATTTAATTTGCTTTCAACTGTTGTATTTGTGTTTAGGATTTCTGGAAGTTGACAATGTTATCCTTCATATTGGTGACACTGGCCGCAGTATTGTACAGTCTACACGTTTATCGAGTACAGAAGCATCTCTTCCATGGTGAGAAGGTGTTTATGCTGGTCCAATGGCGTGTAAGATCCTCTTAAGGTTCATGTCGAAATAAAGTTGAATTGCCTTTTACTTCTTGTTGTGGATATGTGAGGCCTGTTTCAGTTTGTGATCCACCACATCCTTTGTAAACTAATCCAAGATGAAATTTATATAATGATCATCATTATGGGATCCTATATGACACTGTTTGATGATCGAATTGCCACTCATTCAAACCCTTGGTGATTCAGTCCAAATCTCTTGTCTGCTATGCCAACTACTAATATAATATTATCCAGTAAACAATACACTATGATTCTGTGCTGCTAACATTTTTGTACGGTTGATGACTCTTTGACCTGGTCTTCTTTTGTTGCCTTCATCAACCAAACCCCTGGATTAAGTAACTTAAACAGGCAGAGAAAATGATTTGCTAGCTTAAAAGTTTGTCAAGGTTGTACTATTGACTTGGGTCCAAATTCTGCTTCATTTTTTGGAATAATTGATCGATCCTAAACACCATGAGAAAATTTATCCATTGTAGAATGACTTCAATTTCAGAGAAATAAAAACAAATAATCACTAGTATGTCATTTTTTTCATATGAATGTTATCAGCCATGAGTTTTTTTTTTGTATGGACCTTACTGCCTAAACAATGTTTGTGATCAAAAAACAGCAATAAGGGCATGAGCACTATTGCCTGTGCCTATCGATTAGAAAGCCCTTGCCAGTGAGTTGTCCACCTCTAAAGAATCAGGACTGTATATATAATCTTTTTCTAGCTGCAGGACTAGGAGCTTCAGTTTAGATGGCTGCAATTATCAGATTGGACTGTAATCCCACATGCACAGATGCAATTACTAATTTTGTTTTCATAATGATGTGTTAATAACCCGAAGAAAGGGAAACAAAATATACGAACAAAAGAAAGATCGGTCTTTTAATTTTCACGTAAGTCTTGTTGGATCCCTCATAGATTATACTGGTGATTTGGTCATGTGGTGCAATCCTATCCTGATATGTTGGTCTACCCCTTAAGTTTTTGATTCCAACGTTGGCTGTCAGAAGAAAGTGCCTGTTAAGACGAATCATTACAGGCTTTACTGGTGGTTCAGATATATGGTGCAATATTATCTCCACTCTTTATTAATCTTACTTTTTTTGGTTTTCGAAAAGGAATGCTAGTCTGGATACATCCATGCCATTTTATATTAAGATTCCCAGATATGCTATGAACTTTTATTGACAAAATCAGTCTTTATCCTGATTTCAAAATCCTTGAAACTAATCTAAATTGAAGGCATAAATTGCATGTATCAATATAAGGCAGAAAAGTAAGTGGAAATCATAAAGTTACGGAATTTAAATCTAGTGTTTTATTTGACCTTTGTTCTATGCCTTGAGATGGGAAGAGATATGAGTGCTTTCTACTTTTAGCAGAGGACCACACTCTCCCTCCGACAAAGTCAAGAATCTAAGACTTGATGTATGCTTGCATCTATCAAAGTTGAAGAAATCAAGAGATTAAATTAAGGAAAAGTTAACATAAAAACACAGAAAAAGGAACAGAAACCCAATTGCCTATGTCCATGCATAACATGCCATAAAACAGTGTTTGGCAGATAGCTCCTCTTCAATGTTTTCGTCATAAAAAGTAGCTTCCACTAGCAACTTTACTGCTTTTACTAACTTATTCATAAATTCTGGAGGGAAGTTAAAAATAAGTTAAAAGGCGAAATTTTCAGCAGAAGTTAGCAATCTCTTGATCCACAATATATAGTTCTAGACATTGTTGGCTTTTCAATGCCTGTGAGCATTGCATTTCTTCTACACAAGAATCTTAACCGTTTTTCTTTTCTCATATGTTGTTTTGGCTTTGATTTCAAACAGTTGGGTATTTCAAGGGGCATTGTTTTCATTCTCATCCACATTCAGGTTGATTCAGTACTCAGGTGGTACTGGTGATTCAGTTATATGGGAAAAACTATCTTAAGGCATATTATTTTACTAATTATTGTAACTTTAATCACAATTTGTTTGTTTTAGAGTAGAATGCCTGATTAGATTATTTTAAAGGAATCCCACGTAATGGCGGTCTAGATGGTATTATGTTTAGTCCCTCATCTGTCTCAACTTCTGAATCAGGAATCACTAAAGTACTTAGATTGTCTTGCTGATTTGGTTATATGGTGAAAGACTATCTTGAGACTCTGGTCTACACCCTCAATTGGAGTTGGTAATCCCTAGTTTGATTGTTTCAGAAGAGAATGCCTGGCCAGATGATTTTTGAGGTGCTTTATTTGGTGATTTGGATACATGGTGCAAAATTATCTTGACCTTCTAGTCCTCACCTTCACTGAAAATTATCCCACTTTTTTATGTTGGTTAAGAAAGAAACCCCTGTCCAGACGAGTTCACACTGGTTTATATAAGATGTTCTGTCCTCATATGCTATGGATAGGCATCCATCAGGAGTTGGAAAATATGAAATCTAGTGATGCTTGTGAAATAGCAATGTCCTATCACATGATAAAACAAATTCCACTCGGTGCGGTTTCTGGCATAGAGCAAATGCTTAACCCATGGATATTCTCTGGATTTTTGGAATTGTAAAATAAATTGAATTCGAGCTCAGTCTTCCATAACCTTTGTTTCTGTACCACAAAAGGAAGAGGAAGAGCCATGGGAGCTTCTCTATCTTTATTGTCGAATCACTCTTCATCACCTAGGGTGCTAGCTCAATGATCTTGTTCATGTAGGTCTTGTTGGATCACTTCATAGGTTATGCTGGTGATTTGGTCGTATGGTGCAATACTACCTTGATCTGTTGGTCTATCCCTTAACTAAAGTTTTTAATTCCAACAGTACCTTTCAGCAGAAAATGCCTGTTTAGATGAATCATTACAGGTTCTACTGGTGGTTTAGAATATATGGTGCAGCATTATCTCCACCCTTTATTAGTCTCACTGTTTTTTTTTTTTCTTTTGAAAAGGAATGCTAGTGTAGATGAATCCTGGAACGTTGAAATTCGCTGATATGCTGTGGACTTCAATTGACTAATCGGTCTTCAGCCTGAATTGAAAATTATTACAACTAATCTACTTTGAGGGCATATTCGAGTGTATAAAAATAAGATGATGTAAAATGGAAATCATAAAATTAGTTTAATTCGAGTGCAGTGCTTATTTGACCTTGTTATATACCTTAAAGATGGGAATAGTCATTAGCGCTTTCTATTTTTAGCATTGGATCACACTATGTGACCAAGGAAGTCAAGAATCTAAGAACTATTGTATTCTTGCATCTATCAAAGTGGATGAAAAATAGAGATTATATTAGAGAAAGAAAACTGTTTAAAAAAGATTGAAGTGTCTATATGTAGAAATCTATTTACGTATTTGAAGCTCCAGAACAGGAGGCTAGTATACAACCATAACGAAACTTCCTTTTTTTTTTTTTTTTTTATTCCGATCAGATTTATGTTGGCTTCGTTGGGGGGCTGGTTAATGACAAATCGATCATTGCTTAAGAGACGATTCTACCCACTTTTAGTTATATCAACAGGGGATCCAATTTACTAGTGATTTGGTCATAAGGTGCAAAACTATCTTGACGCTTAGTGTTTTTTTACCACTTAATTGGAATTTTGATCACAGTGTGTTTCTTTCAGGGTGGTTATAGGGAAAGACTATATATCTTAACACTCTGGTCTTCACTTTCTGTTGAAATTGTGAAGTCCCAGGTTGCTTGTTTCAAAAGATATGCTGCAAAATTATCTTGACCTTCTAGTCTTCACCTTCACTGAAAATAATCCCACTTTTTTCTTTGGGTTTTGACAAAGGAATCCTGTCCAGATGAATTTGTACTAGTTTTTGTTGGATGTTCTTTCCTTGGTAGCTAATCAGAATCCATCAGGAATTAAAAATTATTAAAGTTAGTGTGGCTTGGGGACATATGTAGAGCAGCAAATGCCTATCCCACGAGGATTCCCATGTTAGGGGTAGAAATCGTGCGTTCGGATTTCATCCTTGAACAGAAGGATTTTGGCTGACTTGGACTCTTTCCTAGGACAATCTTAGTAGCCTTTACCTCTCAGTGCCCGTGCCTATCCCATGAGAATTCCCATGGATAGTGTTAGGGGTAGAAACGCGCGTACGGATTTCATCCCTGAACGGAAGAATTTTGGCTAACTTGGACTCCTTTCTAGGACAATCTAGTAGTCTTTATCTCTCAGTGTCCGTGCGGAGTTTCGTCTCACAACGACTAAGAGTCGTCTCCCCCACCTCTTTATAAGCCTGAACCCCTTAGGGATGGGTACCCACTAGAGCGCTAGTGGATACCTCTTCCATAGGAAGTGTCACTTATATGGCAGGGGGGAGACGACTCCTACCCGATGTGGGATGGAAGTCAAAGACTACTGGGTGGTCGCTTTAGCACACGCCAGGTCAACCGAAATCCTTTGAGAGGGAGACAATCCTGTCCACCAAAAGGCACATTTTTGTTAGGGGTAGAAATCGGGCGTTCGGATCTCATCGTGTTTGGATCTCATCCCTGAACGGAAGAATTTTGGTTGACCTGAACCCCTTCCTAGGGTAATCCAGTAGCCTTTACGTCTCAGTGTCCGTGCGGAGCTCCGTCCCACATCGACCGAGAATCTTCTCCCCCTTGCCATATAAGTGAATACTTCGTATGGAGGAGGTACCCACTAACACCCTGATCCGAACGAAGTTTTGCATGGACACTAAGAGGTAAAAGCTATTGAATTACCCTAGGAAAGGATCCAAGTCAATCAAAATTCTTTCATACAAGAATAAAATTCGAATGCACGATTTCTATTCGTAAAAGATAGTTTATTGTGTTTGAGGGCCTATAACAAATGCTTACACACCAGGAAGATTCCCATGGATTTTTTAAATCATAAAACAAAGTCAATTTGAGTCAGTGTACCCTTAGCTTTGTTTCCGTAACACAAAAGGAGGAGGAATCTATATCATCGGATCACTCCACAATACAAAGGCTGCTACCTAAAGTGAACTTGGGTCACTCTATGAGCTTTGGTAGTTAATAGTTAGTTGGTGTTGACCATCCTCCTTTGAAAATGTTACTGTCCCCTACTTTCATCGTTTCGGTAGAGAATACGGATCAAAATTTTATTTTGGTGTATTATTTTAGTCACTTAAAAAACAAAAATATTTCAACGTATTTCAAAAACATTTTGATCTATTTAAAAAAAAAATATATATATATGAATTATTTTTCTAAAACATCGAGCAAATGCATTAAAACATTATAAAAATACCTCGAAATATTATGAAACACCTTGAAATATTAGAATTTTGATTCCATCACTAATTCGTTTCCGTCTTCTTTGAAACAGAAACGTTTCGACCGTTTCAAAACAAAATTTTGATTTTTGATTACATGTTTTTTAGGTGTTTTGTTTGGTGATTTGGATATATGATGCAAAATTTCTTAACCTTCTAGTCTTGGTCTTCACTGAACATTTTTCTTTTGGATTTCAGAAAGGAATGCCGGTCCAGATGAGTTCATAACCAGTTTATACTGTGTGTTCTGTCCTCATATGCAATGGAATTTTTAATACTGATCAGGTATTAGAAATTATTAAAGCTAGTATTGTTTGGTGTACCTATAGGAAATGCTTATCCATGAAGATTCGCACGGATATCTGATTCGATCTGGGTGTGGTTTGGGGGCATCTAGCAAGGTGCTTAGCACCAAGAAAAATCCCATGGATTTTTGAAATCATAAATTTTTTAGTCCATTCGAACCGAGTCTTCGTTAAGCTTTGTTTCCGTACCACAAAAAAAAGAAAGAGGAAGAGTGATGTATAACGAGCGACAACAGATTATTTTAAATAGACGAACTGTAGTACCTGCAAAATACAACGAAAAGGTAGGGGTGATTACCTGCCCAATAGATACCAATTATGATATTTCTTTTTACTTGATATTTTACGAAATTTTTTTTTATTGATTTATCCTATCCAATCAAGTGTACTACTATTTTCTATTCGAATTTTTTTAATTATTAATTTTTGAATTATTTTAACAATTTTATTAACTTACACCAATTAACTAACACAATAAACTAATAACACTAAAGACAACACAATAAATTCGATAAATATCAATGCATCATATATAAGAAAGTCATAAACATCAATAAAACATTAGAATTTTTAAATTTTTAAATTTTAAAGTCATAAATATATATGCAAGTAGGGTATAGTAAAAATATGAAAATTTTGTAGGTATTCTGTATTTTTACCTGATTTTTTGAAAAATACCAAAAAATCTTCCTTTGACCTACACGATTCTTTTGAGTAGCTGATCATAGGATCACTCTTCACTAGTGAGGTTGGTAGCTAAATGACCTTGTGTCGTCGCTCCCATGAGGTTTGGTAGTTACTGGTTAGTAGGTCTTTGAATTCAAATCCCACAAGAAAAATCACTCTGAATTATTTCTAGGCCATTGTCTAATCTTCTACTGGGTCCTTGACGCGGTGCTAATCTCATTATGATTTGAATTGCAGGCAGTTTGATCCATGTTAATCGAAAATATTAGTGTTGTGTTTGGTTGGTGGTAATAAAGCACGAGAATGGAATGATTATTACTTAATAATACTCATTTTAATGTTTGTTATGTAGTAACAAAAATTCATTCCATTTCTAAGAAATAGTTAATTTTGCAAAATATGGGATTACCCATTAGCAAATAAGTCATGATATTACTTATTCCAAAGTACTCGGTAATGAACCCAAATGCGTAACCCAAAAAAACCCAACTTTTCTCCATTCCTGACTGTTTCGTTTTCTCTTATTGGCTAGTTGCTCTCCTCACCAAATCTCTCTTCCCTCCTCCACTCCTCTGCTCCACTCTCGACTCTTCTCCACCGAGACCCACGACATTCCACCCTTCCCCTTCATTCACTCTTAGCTACTCTCTACCTATTTTTAACCAGTTTTTGAAGGGAAGTGCTGAATAGAAGACGAAGACCATCATAGACTAGACCAGAATCGACTTTGGCCACCAATCTTTGGTAATTGCTTAGTTAAGTTAGTCAACAATTGCATGTTTGTGGGTTGCTTTTATTAGTTCAAAATATGATATGAGTTATGTTAGGGATTAGGCATGTTTTTGGTGTTCTGATGGAATTTGTATGTTTTCCTATTGTCTTGATCAATGAGTGATTGTTTTGCATATTTAGTTGAATTAGTTTTCATGCTTATGCAGTTGAATTGGGTTGGAAATGTATGGGGTGAACAAGTTAAATCAACTGAATGGAATTATGTCCGAAACCTGTTCGATGATAATCTTAAATGAGAAAGAATAGTTTTATAAAGGATATTTTATGGATCATTTTTTTATTCATGTTGTGAATCATAGAGGACAGGTAAATAATCTGTTTTCTTATCTCAATCATTGATACAAGGCATGCATTGCTGATCCACTTACCTCCACTAGTATATTTTTGAAAGTTTTTATACTTGTTTGCGTGCACGCACACACAATAAGGATTATACTAAAATCCCTTGAGTTTAACTAAATTAAATGGCCAATCATTCATTGAACATGGTTTTTTTTTTGTAGTATTTACTAATAATAAACAAAATAAAAGAAAGAGACAGCAAGCCAACAATTCAATTATTAACAGAAGAAAAACAACAACTGAGCCATATAAAAAAATTATAGGAAAGATAAAAAATTGTAGGAATGACTCAGTGCTAGTCCAGTTGAATGACTTCCCCATAACATCTCGAACTTCATGTTTGGAAGCATTAAAAGAATTATTAAAATTCTGAAAGTTTCCATCAGTTGTTTCTTTTTCATGAATGGACAGTCATGGCTTCCCTTACACTTTTAAAGGAAAACAATATTGTATCTATTACGTGTGTCATGAAACATCTTCTATCCTGCATTATCTTCTAATATGCTGGCAAGAAGGAAAACCCATCACTTGTTCCTCCGTTTTTTTGGTTGTATCTATTTACCACATTACATAACCTCTGGCTTGCAAATCTAATTTGTTGGCTGTGTTTGTGATATCTCAGATGCTGTTTTTTTTTTTTTGGTAATTTTTGTGACAGCTATGGCTCGTTTAAGTCTAACAGGAAGAAAAATGGTAAGGAAGAAGAAATTGACTGCATTATTTGTGTTGTAGACCAAAATCATGCATATAGTCAATTGTTTTTTCGATATGATGTCTAATATCACCCTTTACTAAATGAGAAAAAAATCATTTAGAGGTTAAAGGTATCACAATGACTTCTTTGCAAGGAGGACTATTGTCTATGACTATGCTTATACGAGTGATAATGTAGTGTTTCTCAACTTAGAATGAATACACGAGCATTCATTAGGTTATGTTCTATGCTTGAGACAATAAGAAAGCTAAAACACACTAAAAACATGGAGATTGATGAGCAAATGCCTATTTTTTTGCATATCCTTGCACATCATGTGAAAAATCGAGTGATAAAACAACAATTTAAGAGGTCTAGTGAGACTATTAGTAGGCACTTTCAGAATGTATTGAATACTGTAAAAAGATTACAAAGGCATTTGCTCAAGACTTCTAAGCCAGTACTAAGAAAATTCCATAAATGAGAAATGGAAGTGGTTCAATGTATCTAACTTTATCTAAATTAATTTTATGTTCATGCATCTCAACCTATATATAAATATGTTTTGTACTTGATTTTTTAGGGTTGTGTTGGAGCCTTAGATGAGGCACATATAAATGTTCATGTGCGAACTGAGGACAAGCCTAGGTATCGATTCCGGACAAGAGATATTGCCATTAATGTCTTAGGATTATGCTCACAAAACACGAACTTCATTTATGTATTACCTGGTTAGGAAGGGTCAGCGGTAGATGGTAGAGTGCTTAGATATGTCATGATTAGAAAGAATGAATTGGTGGTACCTATTACCTTGTGGGTGTGGGATATATGAACGGCGAGAGATTTTTTGTCCCATTTAGAGGTCAAAGGTATCGCTTAAAAGAATGGAGAGATTATCACCAACCTAAGACACCTGAAGAGTTCTTTAATATGAAGCATTCTTCTGCTAGAAATGTAATTGAAAGATGTTTTGGGCTGTTGAAGAAACGTTGGGCTATTTTAAAAAGTTTGTCTTCCTACCCCATCAAAATACAAAATCGTATAATAATTGATTGTTATTTGCTTTACAACTACATCAGGGATCAGATGCTGATAAACCCAATCGAGACGGAGGAAGATGGATCAGGTCTTGTGGTGAAAAATAATGCACATGATGATCATATTGCCATGATTGAAATATCTAACAAGTGATCAATATTTAGATTAAATTTGGCAAATAAAATGTTTGATGAATGGAGAGTAAGTAAACAAAGAGTGTAATATTTTTTTCGTCTGGATTTGAGAATGATTTTGTTTCTTGGAATTCTATTTCTTGGAATTCTACCTCCAATGCTATTGAAATGAAATGAATGGAATTTAAGAATTTCATGAATGAAATTTAAGATTTTTTGTTTTTATTCAACTTGTTTTATGTATACTGTTGATTATTTTTTGGGCTTGTTTCTTATCAATTTATTTTTTTAATTCAACCTACATTTTTGGATAAAATTCCTAATTGCATTGATAGTTTTTTTTTTTTTTTGGTTTGCACAAGTGTTCAATTGTATTCACAAAGAACTATAGTTGTTCATCTGAAATAAGTGACCAATTTTTGATAATTTTCAGTTTTGGTTTCTTTTTCTGAACTTATTTTTGGAGGATTTTTTTTTTCTAATTTTTTAAAATTTATAGGGGTTCAAACTTTTTTAATGGATTCTCATTTTTTTTATAATTACAAATTTTATTATATAGAACTTTTATGCATATCTGCAATCATAAAAATTATTATTAATTATTTTTAGTCACTATGAATATTTTGTTCAAAATTGATTCCATTCTAATGAAAAGTTTATTTTATGGAAATATAAAAATGAAATAGATATTTCATTGCAACACTTAATCCTAAACAACTGTTAAACATTAAAATGATAACGTGCATTTTATTCCATTCTAAAGTTCATTTCATTTTCAAACTTACTTCATTCTTACTTAAAAAGTATTATTACGTATCAAATGTTGCGTAACACTAAGAGTAATAGACTTAATAATAATAAATAAATAAAAACTAAATGGGTAGATCAACTGCCGGAAAGTGTTTACTAATGTGGGAAGGTATGATAAATGAAATTCCGTGATTGACGGAATCAGAGTAATCCAAACTATGATTTAAAAAGATAGTGCAAGACACTGGAAATCTTATTTTCAATAATAAATGTACTGGTAAGTACAAAGATGCACATGTTGTCTATGTAGGTATTGACTAGAGGGTTTGAATTGAAGAACGACAATGCAGGAGCTTGCTTTTCTTTAGTTGTGACCTACACCACACCTGCACCACCTTTGAAAATTATGATTCTTTTGAGGTTACATGTGACATAAAAAAGATTTTGGCAACACCATGTTTCTGCACTTGAATATTTTTTTTTTCAATGATAAAAAATTTTCAGACCAATTTATGTATATTAATTAATTTTTTTTGTTGGTTTAGTTAAAAACAGATCATTCATATTAATACTATGATATTTATAAGAGATAAATCTATTATAATTTGATCCCAAAATATTTCTAAAATTCAAATTCAAATTCAAAATATTGACACCGTTGAAACAACACTTTGATCAGACTTAGGTGAGTCTTTACCGCCGTCAACATCTTTTGTAATGACAACTAGGTACACATTTTCTTCTATTGTTGGGTGATACGGGTCAAGCATGTAATATATTTTTTGGAAACTAGTTTGTATAATGTATAGTAGAATTTTTTTAGAATATGATTGGGAATTAAAGAATTATTTCAGCTAATGACAATAAAATTATATCATTTATAATTTTTTGGAAATATAAATTATAACAACAAAAGCAATGATCGACCAAAAATATTATGATTAATCAAAAAATTATAACTCACAAAAAAAAGAAGTTACAACTAATTCAAATATTTATGGTTAATGGGTTTTTGGTTCAATGATATTTCTTATTTTGTAAAGGTTTTATCTCCTTTAGGTCGAGGGCTCAAGTATTCCTCCTGCTATCCTTCCAAAAAAAAATATAATTAAACATAAATTAACTCAATTAATTGTAATTTCAATTTTAATTTTAAAAGTAATAATACAGTGAACAAGGGTTGGATTGAAAGACCTGCATATAAAGTCAATACGAATAAAATCTGGTGTTTGGAACACGGTTTCTACGCGCAATGCATCATTTGGATGCCTATTTTAGAAGCCATCGTATTCCGAAGGCAAAATGCCCAAAAAGGACTTAACCCGCCCAGTCATGAGTGTTACGAATCGAGAACCTTCCTCCTGCACTGAGGGCATCACAGTCAATTTATACAAGAAATGGTCCCTACCATAATAATAATCGCCACATGTCACGGACAATTCACAAATGGTACAGTAATATTATTTTAATTTAATTTATTGATATAATTAATCATAATTATTTTATTTCTCAAAAATATCCTAATTTCGACGTGCATTACTTATTTTTGATTGAATTAAAAATAAATTAATTAAAATATACACAAATTGATTTGAACACTCTTAACTATTGAAAGAGAAAAATTATTAAATTAATAAAATATTTTAGAAAATATTAAAAATAAATTTAATTTAATAATTATAAATAATTAATTTAATAAATAACATTACGGTGCACGACACAACACAGGGAACGCAACAAAAGGGTCACTATTTTTAGGCAAAGATGGAACTTATTACGGCCTGCATGAGTCAAGACCTCCCCCAAAAAGACAAGTTTCTCTCTCTAAAACTCTATCTCTTTATCCCTCTAAAAATCTGTTTCTCTCTCCAAAAGTCTCTTTTATTCTGTAGCCGTTCTTATCAGGGTAAGGCTGGTACTCTTGCAAGGCCACTTATAAGTACGGCCTTACCTCACCAAAGGAAGGAATATTTAATTTTTCCATTTAATATTATTATTCTGAGACACGCCTTCATCCAGAATATTAATTATTCTTTTTTTTTTATTTTCTTTTATTAAAAGTGTTGGTATCGTACCGTCCGCACTTGAATATGTCCTTCCTCGCTTGGGTTCTCCACCGAATACAATGGTCTTACATGCGACCCAAGATGAGAAAATGACTCTCTATTTCCCACAACTACCCTTCTCAACTCCCTCTATTTACAGCCATCCTTTTTCTGTCCTTTCCCGTACGGCAACTATCATTGACCTCTCAAATGACTCCACCGCCCTACCGTACAACACTAATTGACCATAATGCCTTTGTTAGCTCAAAAGTTAAAGACCCTTAATTAATTTCATTTTTTTCCTTGTTCTTATTTTTTTGTTTAACTGTTAAAAATATTCAAATTAATTTATGCGTACATTAATTAATCTCTTCTATAGTCGAATTAAAAATAGACTATTTATGTTACAACTAAGATATTTATAAAAATAAATCGCAAATGACATGTACAAATTGGATGAAATAGTTTTGATGTGATCTACAAATAACATCAAAGATTACTTTTTTAATAAGAAATTATTTTAATCCTTTCAAAATTTTCATCTAGACAAATCAATTATCATTTTAATAATTTGTTCAAAATTACTTTACAATATAATTACACTTCTACTCATATATGTACGCACTAACCATAAAAAGTTTTGTGATTTTATATGATAATTGACAAAATGATCCAATATTTGCAATTTTTTGCACTAATTTGTTTCCTTTGACAAGCTTTTTAATGACGGAATAACTTACAATTCAAATCATTCGATCAATTATTTTTTCCAATTTTTTTTTTTGCTCAATAGTCAAGGGTATCTAAATCGGTTTATGAGTAGTTCGATTAATATTTTTTTTAGTCTGATAAAAAACAAGCTATTCACACTCTATTATATAGAATAATTTTGTAGTGGAAAGTAAGGCCTATCAAATATTTTTTTCATTAGAATGTGATATCAATATTTGTTTTATGTTGATAAAGACAGTTTGAGTTTGAGACAAGTTGTCTGGTAAAATAAAACTAATATTCAAGAAATTAATAGCTTATTGATTATTTTCCTAATTTTAACTGCAAAAAGGGCAATGGTGCTTTTATGGGTTGGTGCTGAAGAGGGTAATTTTGTCTTTAAACAAAGAGCAGACGTAATCAAACCAAACTTTTGGAAAAAGCAAAGAAGGATAATGCTGTAATTTGGTTCGTCTTCTTCCTCACTCGGTTCTCAACTGCCCAAAACCAAACCCAGTGAGTGTTTCCTGTTAACGGTTACTTCTAAATCTTCCAACATATCTCTCATACCCTCTTTGTGCCTTATCGTCTCCATCTCCTTATTCTCCTATTCTCCAACCCCTCACCTTAAACATTTCTTTAACACCCTTTCTCTTCAGCTCCCAAAACAGCCCTTCAAACACAGATCTTAGAGAACCAACAAAGTCTCAAGGTTTGAGCTGTTTCAAACTCAAAATCGTTGGCGTTTGAAGCCTTTTTACAATGAAGAAGCAAAAATCAGTCGGTGAATCCATATACAACCACTTTGATGTTCTGTCTGAAGAAATAGTTTTTTCAATTTTAGATTGTCTTAATGACAACCCACTTGACAAAAAATCATTTTCCCTTGTATGCAAATCTTTCTATGCAATCGAGTCTAGCCACCGTAAAACCCTGAAACCTCTTCGTTCAGACCATTTAACCAAGATTCTAACCCGATACCCATACGTATCCCATCTTGATCTCTCTCTGTGTCCTCGAATCACCGATGGTTCCCTTCATTTCATCTCGGTTATTTGCAAAAACATGTTAAGGTCAATCGATCTTTCGATGTCAAAGTTTTTCACTCATGTGGGTCTGTCAAATTTGATGATGAATTGCACTAATTTGGTTGAGATTGATCTGTCCAATGGCACAGACTTGAGGGACTCAGCCGCAGCAGCTATTGCCGAGGCCAAGAATTTGGAGAGGTTATGGTTGACGAGGTGTAAGAGTATTACAGATATTGGGATCGGGTGTATAGCAGTTAGGTGTAAGAAGCTGAGGTTGCTAAGCTTGAAATGGTGTGTAAGTGTTGGTGATTTAGGGGTGAATTTGATTGCTGTCAAGTGTAAGGAGATTCGTAGCTTGGATCTCTCTTACTTGCCGGTAATGAAAATTTTCTTTTCTTTTCTTTTCTTTTGTTACTACGCTATATGATTGCAATTTTTTGTTTTTGTTTGTAGTGTTGTGATGTGAATCTAGTAGGTTTACTGAGTATGGTTCTTCATGATTGGCATGTTCTCTGCGTAGTTAGTTGTTATATCCATGATTTGATTTGGATCTAACAAGTTAAATAGGTATGGTTCTTAGTTTGATTAATATCATTCTTGCATTAACTATGATCTGATTGATGGTTTACTTCAATTCTTATTTTATGCTGTTACTATGTTTAATTGAGGGGAAACTCCACGATACCCAAAAAAATATTTTCAATACCGGTATGGTCGGTTACTAGTATACAGTAAAGTTCTTTACAATTTTGAAAGGTGAAGTTACAATTGCCAAGGGAGGTCATGGTCAATCACAAACACCCATGATCAATCATGAAAAAAGCGGTATTGATCCCAACATTCTATGATTGATCATGCCCATTGAAGCTATCTCTTCCACCTCAAAAAAAGTTATAACTTAATCTTAAAAAATTGTAATTTTCAGTACCAAAGAACTTCCCTTAATTGGGATGCTATTTTATTTTCCTTCTTGATGATTTGCATGGTGATAAGCCATCTATCTTAAGGGAATAGAGTCCCATCATAGCATACTTGATATCCAAAAACTTCACATTAGAAGTTTATAGTACTAGATTGATGGCATTTGTTTGTTGCAAGTGGAAATTAACGTTGCCAACCTGAAATGGCATGTCAGAAAAAGTCTGAATATATTTTCATGTTTCTTCTGTATGGTGCTAGAGTTGGGTAGTTCATGTATCAACAAGTTCATGTGTTTCAACAGAAAATTTATTTTTGGCAGCATTTTGTTTCGCATAACTTGATTTAATTTATTTTTTCATTTTGATGTTGCAGATTACAAATAAATGCTTACCATCGATCTTAAAATTGCAATATCTCGAGGATTTGGTTCTAGAAGGATGCTTTGGTATTGATGATGACAGCCTTGCAGCCCTTAAACAAGGGTGCAAATCGCTAAAGGTCTCTATCTATCTAACTTTGTTTAAGTAATTTGACTTACATTGCCCTCTCATCACATCCCTCTTGCTTAAATGAGAAGTTAGACACTGTTGTAATATCTGAAAGAAGAGAAAATTTGATGATTTATCCCTTTAACTATGCTTCTTTTTTCACATTTTATGATATGGCTGATTAACTGGCTTCATTTGCTTTCAATATTAGCTTAGTACAAAGTGGATAGCTTAAGCAATTGAGTTTGTGAATATAGTGAACAGTATCATAGGATGTATGGACTCTTTCACTTTTTCGGTTCAATAATGCTTTAAATTTATTGCTTAAAGGAATATTCTGTGCATTAGGAAACATCCTAAACTATTGTAGGAAGAATAATGGATTAGTCATCCTATTAGAAGTATTTTGTTTCTACTTCTTATTTGATTCTTAACGGATTAATCTTATGTTGTTTTTAACAGACTCTGGATATGTCAAGTTGTCAAAATGTCAGTCACGTTGGTTTGTCTTCTCTAACCAGCAGCACTGGATACCTACGGCAACTGATCTTAGCATATGGTTCTCCTGTGAGTCTTTTAACACATTTTCCTTATTGTAACAGTGTAAAGGTTTAAGCTTTGCTCATAGCCTCCAACTGTTGGTGCTTCAGGTAACTCTTGCTCTGGCTGATAGTTTGCAGAAGCTTTCAATGTTGCAATCAATCAAACTTGATGGTTGCTTGGTTACATGTTCTGGGCTCAAGGCCATTGGAAACTTGTGTATATCACTGAGGGTGCTAAGCTTAAGTAAATGCTTGGGAGTGACAGATGAAGGTCTGTCCTCCCTTGTAACAAAACACAAAGAGTTGAGGAAGCTAGACATTACTTGTTGCCGCAAGATAACTCATGTTTCAATTGCCCACATTACAAATTCTTGTGCCTCCCTTACATCCCTCAGGATGGAATCATGTACCCTGGTTCCAAGAGAAGCTTTTGTTTTGATTGGACAGCGTTGCCTTCTTCTTGAGGAGCTTGACCTTACCGATAATGAAATTGACGATGAAGGTTTGCCCCTTTAAGCACTCAATGTAATTTGGATACTACTTATTGGTGACTTGGTATGCTCATGTCATTTGTATGTGCAGGCCTGAAGTCCATCTCAAGGTGTTCCAAACTCTCCAGCTTAAAGTTAGGAATTTGCCTGAACATAAGTGATGAGGGGCTTACCTATATTGGCATGTATTGCTCAAAGCTTATAGAGCTCGATTTATACAGGTTTGCAACTTACTTTCCAGGACTTCAGTGGATTATCTTTGTTTCTCTTATGGAAGTGATGCAACGTGAACATGGACTTCCTTAGTTGTTTTTGGATTGGTAATGGTGAATTCCTGTTGGATCATCTGCTCTGAACAATTTTGAAAATAATTTTCTTCTGACTGAAAAGTCATTTTCTTCTATGTTGTATGAACAGTGGGGAAATTATATTATAAAACTAAACTGCTAATTTATGGAATTAGATCAGATAGTAAAATTGTTTCTTTTTGGTTTCTTTTCTAGGTGGTGGGATGGGGGTTGGGGGTAGTTGGAGAATTGTTATTTATTATTCAGCAAATGATCCCAGGCTGCAACTCCAAGTAGGTTTTTTGAAATATGCAGTCACCTGATTAAGCTTCAGGATTCTGCATCAGTTAGGCAAACAAAATTTATTTGTGAAAGAGTAGCTGTCTAAGGGTGAAAGTTGGTCATTGGTTTGACCTGCTATTTTTTATCCAATTGTTACTTCTTAGAGTCATTACACTATTTTCTTTGTAATTGAATGTGGTTCTTTTGTTCAGATCTGCAGGAATTACGGATTTGGGTATTTTACCCATTGCTCGTGGTTGCACTGGCCTTGAAATGATTAATATGGCCTATTGTACAGAGATTACTGACCACTCCTTGATATCATTGTCAAAATGTGTCAAGTTAAACACACTTGAATGTCGAGGGTGTCCTCTTATCACGTCCTTAGGTTTAGCAACTATTGCTGTTGGATGCAAGCAACTCACCAAGCTTGACATTAAGAAGTGCCACAACGTCAATGATGCTGGAATGATTCCACTAGCTCACTTTTCTCAAAACCTCAGACAGGTACCGTGCTTCTCCTGTCTCCACGTTCTGTAACAAAATAGGCCTTAAAAGAACATGGCATCTAACAGTGGCCATTCTTTCAAACATATGCAGATAAATTTGTCATACACCTCTGTCACAGATGTGGGGCTCTTGTCCCTAGCCAGCATCAGCTGTCTACAGAGCATGACTATCCTCCACCTGAAGGGTTTAACTCCACGTGGACTAGCAGCTGCACTGTTGGCATGTGGAGGACTAACAAAAGTGAAACTCCAGGCATCCTTTAGATCATTGTTCCCACAACCCCTTTTTGAACATCTAGAGGCCCGTGGTTGTGCTTTTCAATGGAAAGATAAAGTGTTTCAGGTACGTTTTTATATGTCATTACGTCCACCAACTTTCCCTTTATTCTTTTGTTTGTCGATTTGAAGCCTCATTTGATATTCTAAAAATTCAAAAATTAATAGATGTTAGTGTCTTTCCGCTTTACGCAAACATTGGTTGACCTATCTAAGAAGCTCCCTTCTGTTACTCTGCTGAAATTTATTCTAATTAAGGATTTATGTTAGAACTGTGAATCTGGTATGGATATCTAGCTTCTATTTGTGACTGAATATTGTTGTTGAAGTCATTTTTTGTATGATTGACAGGTTGAATTAGACCCAAAGTGCTGGAAGCTGCAATTGGAAGATGTAGAATAGAGACTGCTGAAGCTTATGTTCGGCTAAGAAGGGTAGGCTCTCGTCTGTGGGTAACCACTTTCTGAAGCTTCCATTAGCTTGACTAGTATATGTTGCCCACCTCAAAGGGAAAAGTGCAACATGCAAATCCTGGTTGGTAGTATTGTTAGACTTTAGCAGTTCTCATAACTCGAGTTCAATGCTGTAGTGGATCATGGCGTTTAAGTAAGTTTAATCAAACGTCAGGTGACCGAATTGTTTAAGAGATTTGAGAGTATCTTACTCCAACTGTCATGGATGGAATCCAATGTTCTATTCTGATTAACCTACAGATTGGTTTTGTAATTGCGGTTTGAATAGTGTTATATTATGGTCAGTCAGACCTTTGTTAAAAGCAGAGGTTTACAACAACGACAATTATGTTTGTGCATTTCTTTCTGAGTATAGATCATGTGAAACAGCTTCCACTTATTTGTATATTTCATATTGTGGCGAAGAGATCATAAGGTTTAGGTTTTAACTGCATAAGACGGCGTAAATTTGCAAGCTGCAGGCATGACAACAGTCTTAGTAAAAAATTCTGAAGAACTCCTCTGCAGGACCCATATGAATGTGTTGTCCATGTGCACCAACATGCTTATGGCTTCTTTTCCAAAAACAAGATTATCCCTTCCCCTACCTGTCTCCTGGTCGAGCTTGTGTATGTATACGTTAGTAATATCCTGTCTATCTTGTGTGGGATGGGTAAGTGCCTTTCTCACCTCTTGTGAGTTGTCTGTATTGAACAGTTAGATTTAGTTTAATCTGAGCTCTAAGGCTTCGGGGAATAGGATTTGAGGATAAGTAGGTGATCACGCAGAGCGTTTATTAGTAGTTCACCAGTTTGGAAGTTCGGCTAATTTACTCACAATAGAGTCTCTTACTCCTAAATATGTTGATTACTGTGTGCAGTTTACAGAGAGTGTATTTGTAAGGCTACAATGGCTTATTTTTCTACTTTTGAGGGTTTTGTCTCCTATTTATAGCTATTCCTAGACTTTGCTTGATCTGAGGTGAGATCTTCGCTCCTCCCTTGTAACGGTTGCCCTTATTGCGCAACGAGACTTGCGCTTGTTGGGTGATTGATGCCACAAAAAGGGAGACTCGGTGGGGTCCAGCTATCATTTGCACAGCCTTTCTCGAAATGTGGACATGGGGAGTTGAGGTCTGAGGTCGAGGTCTGTAAATAATATTGATGAGCTGAGCTCCTGACCCAAGTAGCATGACTTGGGTTATTGAGCTCATTCTTAGGTATTTTGTGGTACCATCAGTCCCCCCCCCCCCCCAAAACCTAGTCCCTAGTCAAACAGGTTGATTTGATCAGGGATTATGCCATGAGTAAGGTTGCCTAGGTCAATCTTGATTAGCGCAAGATGGAACTTCATTTTGATGGGTATGGCGAACGTGTAATCATTCTTTCCTCATTTCTCGCTAACGTCCCTTATTTCGAGGGTCCACGTATGCTTGGCTTTAAATGCATTATAGAAGAAAAAATCGCCTTTCATTTCCTTGAACCTTCTTCACATTCTGTCTTCAGACTTTATTTCTTCTCTTTTTCCCTTGTAACTTCATCTTTCCAAATTTGCTGAAGATCTAGGGTTTTCAGAAAAATTCTCAATTTTTCTACGAAGGTTTTGTGTGGTTGGCCTAATCTGTTCAGACTTTCTCTTGGTTCCTGGTTTGTCGATCGTTCTCAGCTAGGTACGTCACTTGCTTTGCTCCCTCTTCTTCTCTTTCATTCTGGATCCCTCGAATTCGAAGTGGTTGTTTAATTTCTGGACTTTTCATTTTTGTTACTTTAGGAATCGTTACTTTAGGAATCGAGGTCTTACCTTGTCCTTTCGTCCTCTCTTGTTGGATCCCTACTCCACTGCTAGAGTCTTTCTCTTCGGTCGCTGGTGTCTTGACCCTTCGGCTTTTAGGGATTGCTTTACTCGCATTTTCTCTCTTTATAGTTCTTTCAATCTTCATTTCTCTTGCCCAGTTATATCTACCTCTTTCGAAGCCACTACTCCGTCTGTCTCTCTTGCCACGGGTTATAGGTCTCCCGAAATAGAGGAGGATGACCTAGGGGATGTAGGCAACGAAATAGACAATTTTCCTAGGGTTGATGCCGAAGAAAGGGTAGAAGTGCCTATGTCTTTACCAGGGTGTTCTTCAACTTCTAAGCAATCTTGAAAAGGAAAAGCTAAAAAGAGTAGAGCTAGACCTTTAGATAGTGTTGAGGGCTCCGAACCCGTTCCTCGCACTTCAGACATAATTGGTCATGGTGAGGTTACACCTCCTTTTATGAGCGTCATGTCTATGAGGTTTGGCTTTCCCAGAGGCTTGTGCTATTAGATTCCTTTTGTAGATATTAGGTATGATTCTAAGGCTCTTGAGAAGACCTGCTTCTTCGTAACCTCTCTAGAAAATGGTCTTTGGTTCACTATACACCTCTTCATCAAATCTGTTCTCTAGCACTTCAATGTCTACCTTGCCCACTTCTCCTCCAACTTTTGAGGTGTCCTGGTGCGCCTCCTTGTCTTTTTTAAGTTCAATACCCCCTCGATTCCTTTGCTAATGAAATACTTCAATGTCAAGTTTCAACCTGACGGCTTTTTGTACATCTCCAAACGGGTGAAGACCCTAGCCTTGATCACTGACCTGCTTAGCTCTCACAAAAATTGGACAAAACTATTTTTCTTTGTGTCAGAGAAGGAATGGGAGTTTGACCTGAGCAATGCCAATGATATCCTTTCTGTCCCTCACTCTTGGTCAGGTCCTGACAACCTGGTGAGTCTTTGTTTAGGGCAGGCTCATTTTGTTGTATTTCTCTTGCTTACCTCATTTCCTTAGGTTGTTTCAGGTATTCGCTTCGAGCTTAGAGTTGAAGACAGACTTGCTTTGGTAGGGCTTGAAGATTGCCGCCTGGAGAGGTATTCGGACTTGATCAAGCATTCTGTGCTTATTGAGCTAGGGTTCAGCCCTCCCGAGGTGAGAGTTAAGACTCCGATTCCCATATCCGTTGTTGGTGTAGAAAACCTTGCTGGTAAGATTCTTTCTCCTTGATCTTCTGGTTTTTCTTTTCTTTCTTTTTGTGTTAGCTGACCTGTTTACTTTCTCAGGCTCTAGCTCAATGGCTCTAAACGTCGAGGCTATGAAAGCTAAGATTACTGAGATGAAGGGTAAAGCTAAGCGCAAGGTTGGAGCAGGATTTGGGCTTGAGCCCCGTTCAAAGGAGCAGAGGATAGAGGTGTCTCATCCTCCTTCCCAGACGGTTCTTATGCCCCTACCGAGTTTACCAAAGACTTCCTTAACTTCTCAAGGGATCTTTCTCCCTTTCCTCATAAGGGCTTCTGGACAAGTTGGGGCCTCCTCTTCTCCTTTGTCGGCGGAGGTCGCAGAGGCTCTGGAGTCTGTTGCTCCTTTCTTGTGAGGGCCTCCCCCCTCGACCTCCTGAGAAGACTCGTCGTCTGCTTGTGGAGGGTTTGTTGGCAAAAGTCGAGAAAGGCAAGCGCTCACTTATCAGGAATGTGGGTCTTACTGTTGAGGCCATCCCTTTGGTTATCCCTGACTCGGATATTCAAGAGGTTGCTACTATTCCTCTTTATACTGTTGCCACTACCGCTTTATATGGTGCCGCTTCGGTAAGTTTTTGATTTCGTCAAGCTTTACCTATGCTTTGTGTCGTTGCCTTTGTACTGTCTTTGATTTTTCTTGTATTTCTCTCAGCTGACTATTCATGTAAGCGCTCTAGTGAGCCGTGTCCGAGCTCTAGGAAGCACAGTTGAGGAGGCTCAAAGGGCTTGGAGGGCGTCTAAGCTCAAGATTTTCGAGTTGAGCTTTTCTAATGACCTCAAAGCTCAGGTTGAGGGGCTGACTTCTACCAACAAAGGTTTGGAGGCTAAAACCAAAAAAGCCAAGGATGAGCTCAAACTGAAGGTAGACAACTTGCTCCAAGCTCGCAAGAATGTCTTAGAGGCCCTTGAATCCTTTGATACAATGAAAAAGGAGTATGACATATTGGCTGAGGTCAATGCTACTCTGCTAAAGGAGGTTGAGGTTGAGAGGGCTGCAGCTCGGGAGAAGGATACTCTGATTACTAATCTTAAAGATGAGGCTGCTACCAATTGTGCCATCGGGTACCTTGCTTTTCAAGATCAGCCTGTGGAGAGGTACCCAAATCTGGACTTCGAATTCGACCTTCCTTTGGATAAGGAGAAGGAGAAGTCAAGTGTTGAGAAGGAGGCAGAGGCCTCAGCTTTTACTGTTGCTCCTGTTGAGGTCTTGGTTCCTGGTGATGTCCCTGTTGATCCTAAGGCTCAAACTCCTGGGGTGACTTTGCCATCATCTAAGGTTGAAGTTCTTGCTCCGGTCCTTGCTGAGGCTCCTTTCTCTTCAACTGATTCTTTTGCTCCTAGGCCATCTGGGGCTTCTCTTCCTACCGCTAAGTTGCTAGAAGACGCTTCTGATCCTACTACAGGGACTTAAATTTTTTGAGAAATTTCTGTTTTTTTAGAAGATCTTATATTTTGCTTTTTGAGAAATGAAAATATTCTTTTGAAGTTGTTTTGTACTTTTGTTCTTCTCCTCTGCCCCTAGCTTCAAGAAGAACTCTGATCTTTTGGAAGTGAATCTGAAACTTTTTTTCAAGTATGAGATCTTCCCTTGTGTCTACTGAGCTTTAGCTATTTGGTAGGGGCTTCTTCGCTGTTGATGAACTCATCTAAGCATTGGTAGAGGTGTTTATCCTTTTTTTTTTTGCGAGCTGAAGAGTTCGTTGACAACTTATGAGTTGAAGAGCTCATCAAGTATTTGTGAGCTGAAGAGCTCATCGAATTTATAGCTTATGAGCTGACGAGCTCATCAAGTACTTATGAGTTGAAGAGTTCATCAAGTTTTTGTGAATTGAAGAGCTCATCCTTGGTTTATGAACTTCTTTTGACTCTCTCCAGCTGTTGCTCTTGAGCTGCTTGAGGTCAATGGTGAGGACTTTTGCATCTCTTATGTTCTTGCTTTGCATCTTGTCTTTTCCCCTTCTGCTATAAAGAAGTCTTTAGCAATACAGGGATTGTTTTTTGTGCCCACCTACCTTTTTAAAGCGCCAGTTTCCCTACCCGTCGACATGATTATGGAAGTCTAATGGCCGCCTCTTCGTCTTCTTGTGTTATTTGCTTCCTTAAATCATAGGATTCCTTATTCTTCGCCTAAAGCTTGAGATTTCTTTATTTTTTGCAATCTTCTTTTGATTCTTACTTTCTGCTTTCTTTTTTGCCTCATGGTTTCTTCTCCTTCTCCACTGTTCAAACAACGAGCCCAGGCCATGTTAGATGTGCCCTGGTACACTATGTTTCAGCTTCTTTCCTTGATTATGGCTTCAAAGGTGGAGGAAGTTAGGTGGCGTTATCTTCTTCCTAATGCCTTGACCATCCACCTCCCAACCTCTGATGAGCCCTACAACCTTTTCCTTCAATGGGAAGTTTGTTTCTTCGAAGGCGTTTTTGAGATGGGTCTTCGTTTGCCCATACATCCCACTGTTGGAAAGTTTATGGCCTTCTTTGGAATATGCCCTCTTGTCTTTCCCCATAAGGATGGGGTGTTCTGATAAGCTTTTTATTTTTTGGCATTTGAAAGGTAATAGTGAATTTTTCACTAATGCTGAGTTCCTCTACTTCTACGATCTTCTTTTTGATATGCCCCCTGCTTTAGTCACTTCAAATGGAGTTGTCATTTTGATTCTCCACTGGTCCTCGATGCCCCTAGCTCTCCAAAGGGGTGGACTCAATGCTTCTTCTTTGTTTCTGGGGACTTTTGGAGTATGCTGAGGCGCGGTTTGAGCGTGCTGGGGTCCCTCACTCTTGGGGGCGCTTTTCTGATAGAGGTAAAGGAATTTTACTCTCTCTTGCAGTTTGAAAACATTATGATGAATCTTAATGGTACTGGTGAGATTAGTTTTACAGCTATAGAGCTAGAGTTTACAAAAATGCAGCTTTCTAAGGTGAAGAAGGAACGAGACGAGTTGAAGGCTAAGAACGCTTGTCTACAGGCTATGAATGTGCAGTTGGAAGATGAGGTATTTGAGCTGACGCGGAGACTAGGGGGGCTTAGAGATTTTCTTCCTTTTTCTTCTTTTTGTAACCCTGCAGTTCTTATGAATATAAAACAACTTTTTCTATTGCACGCCTTGCTTGTTTCCTCGTTATTTAACTCTGTTAGTTGTAATGCTTGGGCTAAAAAACCCAGTTAATGTAGCGAGCTGAGTTAGATGCTCCTTTGATTTCGAGAGAATTATGTTCCAAGTGTGAGGTCTGTCTTTAGTCGAGCATATATGAGCTAAAGAGCTCGTCGTTTGTTTATGAGCTAAAGAGCTCGTCTTTTGCTTATGGGCTGAAGAGTTTATCCTTTGTTCATGAGCTGAAAAACTCATCGTTTGCTTATGAGCTGAAGAACTCATTTTTTTGTTTATGAGTTAAAGAGCTCATCATTTGCTTATTAGCTGATGAGCTCATATTTTGTTTATGACCTAAAGAGTTTATGAGCTAAAGAACTCATTGTTCGTTTATGGGCTGAAGAGCTCATTTTTTGTTTTATGAGCTGAAGGGCTCATCATTGTTTATGAGATGGAGGGCTCATTGTGTGCTTATATTAGCAATGAAATGTTGACTGAGCTTAAACTTTGCCATTTTATTGAACTTTGCCATTTTATTGATGATGAACTTTTACAAGTGTTCCGGTTATTGAAAGAATTTCTTCAAATGATCAGCGTTCTAGGAATGAGGCAAGATCTTTCCATCCTTTGTTTGCAATTCGTAGTTCACAGGTTTGATTATCTTGGAAACGATGTATGGGTCTTCCCAGTTGGACCCTAACTTCCCATAAGAAGGATCCTTTCTTGCAAAGAGGAGTTTTTTTAGGACTAGATCTCCGACTTTGAAGCTTCTGTACCTGACCTTCTTGTTGTAATATTGAGTTGTCTTTCTTTGATAACTTATAATGCGCTGCAAGGCTCTGTCCCTCTTTTCTTCTAAGAGGCTGAGGTTGAGGTTGAGTAGAAGTGACTCATCATTGTGCTCGGGTTCAGAGAGCTCTATCCTCGGGGATGGGATGCCTATCTCTACAGGAGCTACTACTTCGGTTCTAAATGTCAAAGCAAATGACATTTTTTGAGTTGCTAACCTAGTTGTACTTCTGTAAGCCCATAAGACCTCTGGGACGTGTTCCACCCATCATCCTTTTAAAGCTTCAAGTTTGGTCTTCAGAGCTGCCTTTATAGTTCGAATAGTTACTTCTGCCTGCCCATTCGACTAAGGGTGAGTTGGAGCTGTGAAGTAATTCCTTATATCTAACTCGACACATAGCTTTTTGAATTTGGGATTGTCGAACTGCTTCCCATTGTCCGAGACGATTGCCCAAGGTATCCCGAACCTACAGAGTATAGATTTTCAAGTGAAGTTCTAAACATTTTGCTCTGTAATTGATGTCAAGGGTTCCATTTCAACCCATTTGGTGAAATAATCCACTCCAATGATGGCGAATTTGCATTGTCCAATACTGGTGGGGAGAGGTCCAAGTATGTTCAATCTCCACTGCTTGAATGGCCAGAGACTGATTACTGGGGTGAGGAGCTCTGGTGGACAATGAGGGATGTTGGCATGTAGTTGGCAGGTGTTACACTTTCTGACCAGCTTCGCTACGTCTTTGAGCAGTGTGGGGGCAAAAGTAACCTTGCCTTAGCGTTTTACCTGCTAGAGCTCGAGCTCCTATGTGATTACCGCAGATGCGCTCATGGATTTCTCTCAGAATGTAGTTAGCTTCTTTGTCTCCCATGCACTTTAGAAGAGGTGTTGAGAAGCCTTGTTTATATAAATTCACCTGCAAGAGTGTGAACCTAGATGACCTGACTCTTAGTTTCGCTGCTTCTTTGGAGTCTGCTGGCAAGGCTCCATTCTAGAGATATTCTCTGATTGGGTCTATCTAGGTTGGCTTACTTTGTACTAGGAACACATCCTCATCCTTGGAGCTTACTGATGGTTCGACAAGGTGCTCAACTGAAATTAATCTTGTAATTACCCATAAAAAAATATTATATTATTTTTGTGCATTGACTACCTAGGAGTAATTTAGGTTTGTAGGGTATTTTGGTGAGAATACTTGTGGAAAGCCTGTCCGGTGAACAAAGAAAAAAAAAACAAACATGAGAGAGGGAAAGGGAGAGAGAGAGAGAAGGAAGAAAAGAAAAAGAAAAAGGGACAATTGGATCCATTGAAGGTATATGGATGTATTATTTATTTTGTGAGTTTTGTATTTTATTATATCACATGGTGTTGGATGTCATATATATAATACACAAATAATTTTGAAGATATTAAGTTGAATTTGGGTGTATAGTTATTTGGGATTTGATTGAGTTTAATAGGAAGAAAAAAAAAAGAAAGAAAAGGGTTTAGACTGTTCTTTACAGTTGCAGAACATGGAAGGGTAGTAGGTTGAAGAAGATAAGTCAAAGAATTATGCCATCTACCCTTTTAGTTTTAAAAAATTTTATTTTGACCCCTTTATTCTTCTACACTTAATTTTAAGTACCTTTTTACTTGATAAGTTGCAAGAACAAAATTCTGAAAAATTTATGGCAAGCCCAAAAACAGAAAATTGGTTATTCAAGAAAATTACATTTTGGCCCCAAAAGTTTGAAAAATTATGATTTGATCCCAAAATTTTAGAAACTTTTTCCTAAATAGTCCAAAATACTTCCATACCCTATTAAATCGTATTAGAAAGGATATTTATATTTAAAATATATATTAAATATATATCAATAGGTAGAAAGTAAAAAAAATTAAATATAGAATCTCGAAATGACGAAACTAGGAATATGGATTAATTGTTATATGTTATTTTGAATTAGGTTGTAATTGAATTGAGGTTGAAAAATATTTTTTTGAATTGGATTTTGAGAATCAAGGTGAGTAGTTACTACTTCTTTTGGGAGGATTTTCTATATTAAATGTGTGGGTGCGTGCGTGTGGATTTTTCATATATGTGATATATGTGTTGATGTTTGGAGTTGCAATTAAATGTTTTGAAATTGTAAATTGTTATACAGGTGAATTTTAGAAAATTTGTGAGATGATTTTATACCATTGCTTTGATGATGAAAGAAAAATTTTGTGTGCATTGGGACTAAAACAACAGTTTTAGTGTGTGTTGAAATCATGCTTTATGAGAAGGGATCTGGGTTACCAGGTCTAAATGGTAACGAGATTGTATACCGGCGCGGTCGGTATAGGGATGTTCACATAGGGGCCAATTATCAGGCTAGTGATAATAAAAACTAGGGCCAATCATTAGGCTAGTGATGATAAGAGATAGAACTAGTTACCAGGTTAGTGGTAACAAACATGATTTGACAAATGTATTTGAAACTGAATGTGTGTGTGTGTGTGTGAGTGTTTTGAGTTATAAATGTCTTTCATTTATTAAGTTATTTGTGAAAATGAGTGAGTGTTTGAGTCATAAATATTTTTTCTTTTATAAAGTTATTTATGATCATGAGATCATTTTGTTTACATGATTATGTGGAAGAGATTGTGGTACAATTTGTTGTACTTATGTAGGTAACAAAGTTTATTTTTGCATATAAAATGTGAGATTTATTTTCACACCTCATTAAAGGGGGTTGCTATTCACGGGCCTTTGTGCTCACCCAAACATTTAATATTTTTCAGGTGAGGATCAGGAGGAGGAGTAAGTCCCCGGATAGACAAAGGATTAGAAGGATTAAAGATTTATTTCATTGTAGATCTTCAGAAATAAATGTCTTATATGATTTGAGACAAATATTTAATTATTTTTGGGATTAATGTTGCTCATGTTTAGAATTTAGAGTAGTGAACCTTATGGTTTAATTATTGTTTTACATGAGTTTAATATGATGTTGGTGATGTTTAGTTTATTCCTCTGGTATTCATTAGATCGGTGAAATGGATCACTTTATTATTTATCTTCCGCTGTATTTTGCATTTATTATGCACATGACTAGTTGGTTAAGACCTTGGTGGCCGGTTCGCTGCCCACCTTATGTGATCCAGGGTAGGGGTGTGACAAAAGTGGTATCAGAGCATAGGTTTATGAATTACTAGAGGATTAGGCTGGATTTAAATGGTTATGGAGACTTTAATCGATTTTAGTTCGAGGGATGTAGAATAATGTTAATAGTTAATAGAATGATTTGTATAGTGACTAAGACAAGTTAATTTGTTTGGTATTTTGTACCATCAAGAGATAGTAGCAAAATGGAATAGTAAAGGTGTTATAAGAAATGTGACTAACACTAATGGAATTTTAGGGCCTATATATTCTTCTATGTCTCCGAGAGTAGTAGTGTGATTGGGTGTGGAACCCAAAACACTTAAGTTTGATTTGATTGTGGCAACTTCAATGGGTGGTTTTGAGTGAGGAGATATCGTGTACTCAAGGTGTAGGTTCTATATTGGAGAACAACAGTTGCTAGCTTATTGAGTTTCTTAGACCTTAGGGATTTTGGTGTGATATTAATTATAGGTTGGTTAGTCACACAATATGCGACAATTGGTTGTTTTGAAAAGAAAGTCATGCAAATTTAGTTTTGAGGGAACATGATTTATTTAATTCCTAGTATTAACTCTGCGAGTGCAAGCTCGAAAATGGGGTAAGGAAAGATTTTTAGGAAAATATTGCTAGTATCATTGTTGCACAAAACGAGGGAGTGTCTCTTGAGGAGATACCAATAGAAAGTAAATTTTCAAATATATTTTGAGAGAAGTTGTCTATGTTACCATTGGAGATATATAAAGTTTACATTTTTAGTGGCCCTAAGGTACTATACTTATATTTATTACTCCATATCGGATGGTTCTCGCTAAACTAGTGGAATGAGAAATCAATTGAAAATATATTAGACTGAAGATTTATTCAACTTAGCAATATGTTGTGGGGGTGCTCATGTTATGTTTGTAAAGAAAATGATTGGGTTGTGAAATGGTACGTCGATTACTACTAGTCGAATAAGGCAGCAGCAAATAGTAAATATCTTTTATGTGGTATTGAAGATTTATTTGATTAGTTGTGAAGGGTTAGAATATTTAATAAGATTGATGTTAGAATTATTTACTCAAGGCAAAAGAAAGAAGTGGTGGTGTTTTAAAAATTATTTGTTGAACTGTGATAATTATATTGTATTTTTGAGAAGTCATTGAGGTTGACAAATCCTACATCTGTTTTTATGGATTGACTAAATTGGGTATCTTAACCTTACCTAAATTCATTTGTTACTATATTAGTTAGTGTTGCACTTGTGTATTCTAGTAGTAAGGAAAGAATTACCCTACTCATGATTTTGAGTTAGATGTAAGTTTTTTTTTTTTTTGCTTTGAAGTTTATGGATAGATTGTTTATACAGTAAGACATGTGGGATTTATTTCGATTACCAAAGGTTGAAAGATTTATTTATTGAGATGAAGTTTAATTTGAGAAAAAGGAGATGGATGAAAAGTCTAGGGACGATGATTATTCTATCATTATCATGTAGGCAAAACTACTGTCATGGTTCATACACTAAACAAGAAATCATCAAGAAGTTTGTGTTGTATTGTATTGAGTATACCCGAATGAGTAATTTTACTGATTTGAGATTGATAAAAATACATGTGATGTTGACTGATATAGATATATTATTAGCTTAATTACAAGTTAGACTCTTATTGATAAATTGTATCAACTAGCACCAAAAAAAAAAAAAGTACACATGTGCAGAGTATTTGAAAAGAGGTGTAACATGATAGCAGAATATATTTTATAACTTGTGCTGAGGTTATGTTTATATTTTGACATGAGTTATGGGTACCAAAGAGAATACGTTGAAGAGAGACATTATATATACAACCTATAATTCTATGTTTATCCAAGGAGTACAAAATTATATTCATATTGAGAATTTATCATCGGTTGAGTGGAAAAAGAGATTGTTGAATTTGTAGCCAATGTGTAATGCACTGACAGATAAATACTGAATATCAGTATCTTATAGGTTTATTACAACTTCTTTCAATTTTTGAATGAAAATGAGAGTATATTATTATGAAATTTTTATAATGACTTTCAGGATATAGATTGGGCATGAATCTATTTTGGGTTATTATTGATTAATTGACGAAGTTATTTAGAAAAGATGTTCCGTTGTCACAACATACTTTGTGTTGTTATACTCATGAAGTATATATACCTAATTCTCCATGTATATTGGTGGGAATAGTCTATTGAACTTAAGGAAACTCTTAATTACGTTGAGGAGTCAATTAATATTGGGTAACAAGAGAATTCCATTAGTCAAGGTATTGTAGAAGAGTTACTTAAGCGAGGAAGTTACTTGTGAAGTAGATAAAAGGATGGAAACTTAATATCCTCATTTGTTCTCACAAGGTATATAAATTTCGAGGACAAAATTCTCTTAAGTAGGGGAGAATGTAATTACCCATTAAAAAAATATTATATTATTTTGGTGCATTGATTACCTAGGAGTAATTATATATATATATATATATATGTGTGTGTGTGTGTGTGTGTGTGTGTGTGTGTGTGTGTGGGAATACTTCTGTAGATAAATATCTATCACACCTAGAAATTTAGAACCCACAGCCTGTCCCATCTAAGTTATATTATACGATTGGTCGTGTGAGCCATTGCTTCCCAACTCGTAAGCTAATGATGGGGAAGGGTAGATAGGAAAAGAAATACGCTGCCTATCACACATTAATCAATATAAATACCCAGGGTAAGGCTTAGGGTGATAAGAGAATCATCTACAACAAAAAGGAGAAAATACCTTGAAGTCGCGTTCCAATTTCATAACAGAAGCATAGCATAGCAGCGAAGCGAATAAGGATGGCATCGAACGCTCAAACGAGATAAGGATGGCATCGAACACTCAAACGAGAGAAGCTAATAAGGATGGCATCGAACGCTCAAATGAGAGAAGCATTGCAGCGAAGCGAATAAGGATGGCATCGAACGCTCAAACGAGAGAAGCATTGCAGCGAACGATAAATAAGGATCCAAAAGATAGTCAATCTTATAGAACCCAAATATCATCTGATAGAATAGATAAGAATGGAATCAACTCTTTTTAAGGATCCCCATCCTGGCATCTTTCGCATGCTAGTCAACAAATTAGCTAAAGAAGCATTGCAGCGAACACTAATGTCATCGAACGTAACTCAAAGGATGACATCGAACGAAACTCAAAGGTATGTTCCCATATAAGTTGCTATGTGAGCAAAGTGACATACAAACTCAAAGAAATACTAAATGAAAATATAACCATGTTAACGTTTCTCCAGCAAATGACGAAATCAGCTCTGTTTAGAAACCACGAAATGCTTAAGAATACCGAGGGAGATCAGAATCAAGAGGGTATCACACGTAAAATAGCAATTGATAAGGCGGTTGAGAGATTCCATTGGTATCCTATGAAACGATTCAACAATCAAAGCATGAATAAAGAGACTTGGTGTTTACAAAAAGTACAGAGAGCGTTCCAGGGAAGTACGCCAGAAGGGCTTCTTGAATTAGTCAAGAGGAATTATTCTCGCTTATTTGTACTAACAGGACAAGGAAAGCTTAGTAGTAGAGTTGAGGATAGGGACTTCAGAGTCAAACCTGTGAAAATCGTGCCAGTGTATACATATCAAAAGTGTATACATAAATTCTTACAAAAGCGCAGGTCAGATCTTGATAAAACAATAGAGCTACGAAATCAAAAAGCTCACCAAAGCATTAACTAGGGTTTCTCAAATTTCATATGGAGGGGGTACGAATACGAGGCGATTAGGCACTACATTGATGTTCTCACAGCTAACACAGCTGCCATGAATCAAGCTATCTGCTTGGGGTTTCAAATTTGGTACTCTTTAATGCCAAGCCTTATGCTGACCATTGGGAATTATGATTTCCATTTCATCCTAAGCCCAGATTTTTACAAATCCTTCAAGGATAGCACACGAGAATGGTCCCCCCCAGACGATCAAGCTCGCCGAAGAACTGTGCGAGGATCTAAGTCATAGTCTCATGCATGCCGCCGGGAGCACACTCAAAACAGGTGGGGCCAGCACCTCGGGGTGTGGTACCAGCGCAGAGTCGAACGAGACGGGAACCTTCGACCCCTTGGGAATAAGAGCAAGAGAGGAAACCCACAAACTAGTACTACGGAAACTAGTGATTTCCTGCCTCGCAGTTTTTCTATTGAGCATTGTATCCTATATAACCGTCGGCGGAACAGAACTATGCCTACAATTTATGGAGGGAAGGTTTAAAGAATAAAGAGTAATCATGAGTTCAAAAATGAAGAATGATATGTTTCTTACTTTTCACAAGGCTAGGAGTAGATATTTGAGTAGCTACAAAGATGAGATTCATCCATTTTGTTCGTTGCATCGGCTTGCGTACGCTATCGGGATGACATACAATGAATTACCGGATGTTTTTGTGGAATTGACAGAACAAAAGGTAAGAGAAATTCAGAAAAGCGTAAAGGATGGAACATACACCCTGTCGCCGCTTCTCCTTCGCGCCTTCGCCAGAAAGGGAGACCAAAAGCCTGGGTTCTTCCACACCTTTCCAGCCAAGGATGAGTCAAATCTCTATTTGGGCATCAATCCTACACTAGAAGACAGCCTTGTGCTAACGGCGCTCAGGCGTATGTTAAACCTTCATTTTCTCAGGGTAAACCTTTTCACTGATAAATCCTTTGGTTTGCGAACAAAACCAAATGCATTTTATAGTACAGTATGCGCGAGAGGCAAGGTCTTAAGGCTTTATAAATGCGACCTAACAATCTCCCTGAGGACAATAAATCGAGAGAGTCTTTTGTTGAACCTGTCACATATAGTGAAGGATGGGGCTATTATTGAATTCGTCGACAAATTCCTGTCCGTGCCAATCTTGGATCAAAGTGGAAGAGACTTCACTGCCGAGATGGGATGTAGTATCCCAACCGTGGGACTTCTAACACATGTACTACTCAATTTTGCCTTAACCGAGTTCGATAAGGAGTTTCAGCGTGCATTTCCTGGGGTAGACTATAGTAGGTATATACATGAAGTTTTGATTTCTTGCCCCAAGATAAGCACATCTAATACTTGTTCAAGTAAGCAAGGAAAGACCTTGGAAAGCGAGGCAATGCAATTGTCGTTCTTCAACGAACAACAAGTACTTAGCTTATTGGACCAACTCCATTTGGCTGGTAAAATCCTTTCTATTGGACCGGGAGACGCACCTGTGCCTTGTTATGGCGGTCTAGTTTGTGTCAGCCAAGACGGCAAAATCAAAGTGAAGGAAAAGATCTTAGATTAGACATACACTTTTAGGTTAGGCTGTCCTATAAGTCAAATAAATAGCTATGATTACCTTCCCCCTCACTACGACCTGGAAACCTCCACAACTTAAACCTAGCCAGAAGAGAGTATGGATTTTTGTCTCTTAGTAACGTTTCACGTATCTTGCATTAGAGACTCCCTTATTGTTGTGTTGTTTGCCCTATTCAATCTAGTGAGAAGACGCTTTCTCATCTGCAAATGGTAACATATGTGTCAATTCATGCTTAACAACTCCCATGTCTTTCCTGGTTCAAAACACCAGGTCCATTTCATATAGTCTTTGCTCAAATTCTTGCTGCTACCTAAAAAAGAGCAGCGGGAATAAGAATTGAATTATTGAATAGTTAACATGTTGTCAGTTGTTGCTAAACTAGCAAAAGTAGCTAAAGGTGTCATTGTTGATAAATATGAGTATCAACCTAAACCCCAAGAAGGTAAAGGTAGTGCTCAGCCTCAATCCAAAATGACAACGATACCTACTTCAAGTCAAGGAAAGATCCTTCTATTTCATCTAAGAATGAAGAAGGTTTCTGAAAAAAAGAACATTTCAATGAAAAGAAGCAAGGAAGTTGGTTCCTATGATGAGAATACATCTCCTCGAGGAGACCAGCATCCTTTCCAAAGGTGGAAAACTTTGATAGGAACAAGCTGGCCATTGGTGAAAAAAATTGACTACAAAGAAAGTGGGAAAGGAAAAGCCATCCAGGTGATCAAAAGAGTGCCAGAAGTGGGATTACTGGACATCACTAAAGATAGCACTCGAATACAACCTTATCCATCGAAACAAGATGACATCTTCTTTGACGCGGCGGATGTCTTTCTTGAAAAATCTGTTGCCAGATTTAGGGAATCGACCTTTCAAGTATGTTTTCCATTAGGAATTGGATTCATAATTTGGTGGACTGCATTGCCTGAGTTTGTAATTGAACAGGTGCCTGAATCCTGCCTTGATCATAAATGGATCAAGATATGGATAAAGGTAATGGGAATATCTACCGTATTAGAAAAAGGTGAACCTGATGAGAATGGTACTATAGGGGGTATTCCCCTGACTGACCTGGTAAACTCGGAATCAAAAGAATACTTAGAAAGAATAACCTTCGATCCCCTGGATATCAATAAAGGTCTAAACAGAAAGCATACTATTGCGGTACTCTTTGTTGCCTTTTTAGCATTAACCTTGGGTTGCGAAGAAGCATTGAAGATACCAGTAGAAGATTTGATGATATAGTTGAGTGCATTTTATAACCCTATCACACACACAATGTTGTGAGAATGCTTTCGGTCTAGATTGATAGATGAGCTTTCCCCACTGTGGTCTCATAAGGTAGTCAAGGGGCGGAGGAAACCTTTGATTGGATTGAATCCTTCGCGATTCCCTTGTGGCTACTTACTTCGGGTCTCAGGCAGTGAGATACTGGAGATAGCTTGATTCATGGCAGCTGTGTTAGCTGTGAGAACATCAATGTAGTGCCTAATCGCCTCGTATTCGTACCCCATCCATATGAAATTTGAGAAACCCTAGTTAATGCTTTGGTGAGCTTTTTGATTTCGTAGCTCTATTGTTTTATCAAGATCTGACCTGCGCTTTTGTAAGAATTTATGTATACACTTTTGATATGTATACACTGGCACGATTTTCACAGGTTTGACTCTGAAGTCCCTATCCTCAACTCTACTACTAAGCTTTCCTTGTCCTGTTAGTACAAATAAGCGAGAATAATTCCTCTTGACTAATTCAAGAAGCCCTTATGGCGTACTTCCCTGGAACGCTCTCTGTACTTTTTGTAAACACCAAGTCTCTTTATTCATGCTTTGATTGTTGAATCGTTTCATAGGATACCAATGGAATCTCTCAACCGCCTTATCAATTGCTATTTTACGTGTGATACCCTCTTGATTCTGATCTCCCTCGGTATTCTTAAGCATTTTGTGGTTTCTAAACAGAGCTGATTTCGTCATTTGCTGGAGAAACGTTAACATGGTTATATTTTCATTTAGTATTTCTTTGAGTTTGTATGTCACTTTGCTCACATAGCAACTTATATGGGAACATACCTTTGAGTTTCGTTCGCTGTCATCCTTTGAGTTACGTTCGATGACATTAGTGTTCGCTGCAATGCTTCTTTAGCTAATTTGTTGACTAGCATACGAAAGATGCCATGATGGGGATCCTTAAAAAGAGTTGATTCCATTCTTATCTATTCTATCAGATGATATTTGGGTTCTATAAGATTGACTATCTTTTGGATCCTTATTTATCGTTCGCTGCAATGCTTCTCTCGTTTGAGCGTTCGATGCCATCCTTATTCGCTTCGCTGCAATGCTTCTCTCGTTTGAGCGTTCGATGTCATCCTTATTATGCTTCTCTCGTTTGAGCGTTCGATGCCATCCTTATCTCGTTTGAGCGTTCGATGCCATCCTTATTCGCTTCGCTGCTATGCTATGCTTCTGTTATGAAATTGGAATGCGACTTCAAGGTATTTTCTCTTTTTGTTGTAGATGATTCTCTTATCACCCTAAGCCTTACCCTGGGTATTTATATTGATTAATGTGTGATAGGCAGCGTATTTCTTTTCCTATCTACCCTTCCCCATCATTAGCTTACGAGTTGGGAAGCAATGGCTCACACGACCAATCGTATAATATAACTTAGATGGGACAGGCTGTGGGTTCTAAATTTCTAGGTGTGATAGATATTTATCTACAGAAGTATTCCCATATGGGCTATGCGGGGAGGAATATTTTTCCCCCCTAAAGATGGCCATAATAAGGGGGAAAAAAATATTCCTCCCCGCATAGCCCGTATGGGAATACTTCTGTAGATAAATATCTATCACACCTAGAAATTTAGAACCCACTGCCTGTCCCATCTAAGTTATATTATACGATTGGTCGTGTGAGCCATTGCTTCCCAACTCGTAAGCTAATGATGGGGAAGGGTAGATAGGAAAAGAAATGCGCTGCCTATCACACATTAATCAATATAAATACCCAAGGTAAGGCTTAGGGTGATAAGAGAATCATCTACAACAAAAAAGAGAAAATACCTTGAAGTCGCGTTCCAATTTCATAACAGAAGCATAGCATAGCAGCGAAGCGAATAAGGATGGTATATATATATATATATATACGGATATAAAATAATTAAAGAAGACTAGTATATCTCTAATAAAAGTCTTATCCTAGAGAGACCTATTAGGACTCTTATACATGTGGTTTAAATAGGATAGTCTTGTTGGATAGGTCAAACTCTTTATATATATAAAAATATATTTAGGTTTGTAGGGTATTTTGGTGAGAATACTTGTGGAAAGCCTGTCCGGTGAACAAAGAAAAAAAAACAAATATGAGAGAGGGAAAGGGAGAGAGAGAGAGAAGGGAAAAAAGAAAAAGAAAAGGGACAATCGGATCCATTGAAGGTATATGGATGTATTATTTATTTTGTGAGTTTTGTATTTTATTATATCACATGGTATTGGATGTCATATATATAATACACAAATAATTTTGAAGATATTAAGTTGAATTTGGGTGTATAGTTATTTGGGATTTGATTGAGTTTAATAGGAAGAAAAAAGAAAGAAAGAAAAGGGTTTGGACTGTTCTTTACAGTTCTCAGAATTCTGAAAAATTTATGGCATGCCCAGAAACAAAAAATTGGTTTTTTAAGAAAATTATACTTTGGCCTCAAAAGTTTCAAAAATTATGATTTGACCTCAAAACTTTAAAAAAAAAAAATTTAAACAGTCCAGAATAATTTCATACCCTATTAACTCGTATTAGAAAGGATATTTATATTTAAAATATATATTAAGTACATATTAATATGTAGTAAGTATAAAAATTAAATATAGAATCGCGAAAGAACGAAACTAGGACTAGAGATTGATTGTTATATGTTATTTTGAATTAGGTTGTGATTGAATTGAGGTTGGAAAATAGTGCTTTGAATTGGATTTTGAGAATCAAGGTGAGTAGTTACTACTTCTTTTGGGAGAATTTTCTATATTAAATGTGTGGGTGCGTGCGTGTGGATTTTTCATATATATGATATATGTGTTGATGTTTGGGGTTGCAATTAAATGTTTTGAAATTGTAAATTGTTATACAGGTGAATTTTAGAAAACTTGTGGGATGATTTTATACCATTGCTTTGATGATGAAAGGAAAATTTTGTGTGCGTTGGGACTAAAACAACAGTTTTAGTGTGTGTTGAAATCATGTTTTATGAGAAGGGGACTGAGTTACCAGTTCTAAATGATAACGAGATTGTATACCGGCGTGGTCGGTATAGAGATGTGCACATAGGGGCCAGTTATCAGGCTAGTGATAATAAGAGACGGTGCCAGTCATCAGGGTAGTGATGATAAGAAATGAGGCCAGTTACCAGGTTAGTGGTAACAAACAAAATTTGACAAATGCATTTAAAACTGAATGTGTGTGTGTGTGTGTGAGTGTTTTGAATTATAAATGTCTTTCATTTATAAATTTATTTGTGAAAATAAGTGGGTGTTTGAGTTATAAATGTTTTTTCTTTTATAAAGTTATTTATGATCATGAAATCATTTTGTTTACATGATTATGTGGAAGGGATTGGAGTACAATTTGTTGCATTTATGTAGGTAACAAAGTTTATTTTGCATATAAAATGTGGGATTTATTTTCACACCTCATTAGAGTAAGTTGCTATTCACGGGCCTTTGTGCTCACCCAAACATTTAACATTTTTCAGTTGAGGATCAAGGGGAGGAGTAAGTCCCCGAATAGACAAAGGATTAGAAGGATTGAAAATTTATTTCATTGTAGGTCTTCAGAAATAAATGTCTTATATGATTTTAAGACAAATATTTAATTATTTTTGGGATTAATGTTGCTTATATTTAGACTTTAGAGTAGTGAACTTTATGGTTTAGTTATTGTTTTACATGAGTTTAATAATGATGTTGGTGATGTTTAGTTTATTTCTCTGGTATCCATTAGATCGGTGAAATGACTCACTTTATTATTTATCTTCCTCTGTATTTTGCATTTATTATGCACATGGTTAGTTGGTTAAGGCCTCGGTGGCCGGTCCGTCGCCCACCTTATGTGATCCGGGGTGGGGGTGTGACAAATCTATCCATGTTTTTCTGGGAAGTTGTGGCAAGCCTTGCTAAGGTATTAGCTCAGGAGTTTTTAGCTCTAAGGACGTGTATGGCCTTAACTTGCACGAATTTTTTCATTTGCTTCTGTACCTTCCTCAGGTATAGAATCATTATTTTTCCTTTGGCTTCATAAGTCTCCTCAATCTGCTTCACCACGAGCTGGGAGTCGCTGTAGATCACGTGTTGTTCTACTTCCATGGAATGTGTCATATTGAGTCCGGCAATGACGACTTCGTATTCTGCTTTGTTGTTTGAAGCTTTGAATCTGAACTTGATGGCATATTCAATATCTATCCTGTCAGGGAAGGTTAGAATCAACCCAACACTACTGCCTTGGGCGTTGGTAGCTCCATCTACCGAAATTTTGCATGTGGGGAAGTCGAGTACTAGTTGATTTGCCTCTATGGATGCGCCTGGTACTATAGTAAACTCTGTAATAAAATCTGTTAGTATTTGTCCCTTGATTGCAATTCTGGGTTTGTACCTAATATCAAACTTGCTGAGTTCTATGGCCCATTTGACTAGCCTTCCTGAAGATTCTGGTTTATGCAGCACCTGCTTCGTTGGCTGATCTATTAGGACCTCAGTGGTGTGAGCTTGGAAGTATGATTTGAGCTTCCTTCCTACTGTAACTAGAGCTAAGACTAGCTTCTCCATTTTCGGGTATCTTTCCTATATTCCCCTCAGCGTTCTGCTATATTAGTAACCTGGTTGTTGAGCTCTGTTTTGTTCTCTGACCAGTGCTGTGCTGGTTGAGAAATTCAAAACAACAAGGTATAGGGTGAACACTTCTCCTTTCAAATGGCTCACTAGTACTAGGGGTGAGCTCAGGTAGTCTTTAAGGGTTTTGAATGTTTTCCTCGCAGTGCGTATCCCACTTAAATGCCTTTTTTAAGGTCTGGAAGAAGAACTAACACTTGTCGCTTGATCTAGAGACAAAATGACTTAGGGCCGCTATCCTTCTTGTTAAACGTTGGACCTCCCTTGTGTTAGAAGGTGGTTGCATGTTTGTCACTGCTTTGACCCTTTTTGAGTTAGCCTTTATTTCTCTGCTGTTGATAATGAAGCTCAAGAACTACCCAGTGGAGACCCCAAAGGTGCATTTGGCTGGGTTGATCTTCATCCAATATTTCTTGAGGATCTGAAAAGATTCTTCAAGGTGCCCAATGTGAAGCTCCACTTTCAACAACTTCACCAGCATGTTGTCGATGTACACCTTCATTGATGCTCTGATATGTTTTTAGAACATTCGATTTACCAAACTTTGGTAAGTAGCTCCAGCGTTCTTTAGTCCAAACGGCATGACCTGGTAGCAGTATGTCTCATGCTTAGTCACGAAGGAGGTCTTCTCTTGGTCGCTGGGGTCCATTCTGATCTGATTATACCTAGAAAAAGCATCCATAAAGCTGAGGAGCTCATGCCCAGTTGTGGCATCTATGATTAGGTCAATCCGAGGTAAAGGGGAGCTATCATTGGGGCAAGTTCAATTTAGGTCAGTGAAGTCGATGTAGAGGCGCCACTTGCTGTTTGATTTTTTGACGAGGACCACATTGGCTAACCAAATCGGATAGTCTACCTCTCTGATGGCTTTGGCGTGGAGAAGTTTGTTGACCTCCTCATTAATTGTTGTTTGGCATTCTGGGGCAAAACTCATCATCTTCTGTTTGATAGGTTTAAAGGTCGAATTCATGCTGAGTTTGTGCGTGATGACTGAGGAGTCAATCCCTTGCATATCCTCTTGTTTTTACGGAAACACCTCCATATTCTTTCTGAGTAATTGAATAAGAAGGTCTTTAACTTCCCTGGTTAGCTTAGATCCCACGTATACCAGATGCCTCGGTTCTTCGTCAAGTTGAATATGCTTTAACTTTTTTGAGGCATTGGCCTCGTTTTTAGCTCATCTCTTATGTCGAGTGACTTGATCCGAAATGTGTACACCCAAGTGCAGGCGGTCAAGCTGTAGTAATAATCCAGTGAAGTCCGGAGTTGAATCCATAGGGAGCTATGATTGGAGTTTTGAAGTAAGCAATAATAAAGACCAAGTAACTTTTGGAAATTTTGCGTGTTTGGAGTGGTGGGTTTTCTTGATTATAATAGAAGATTCTTTTCAAGAGTTTTCTAGACAAAATATAAGATTCTCAAAATAGAACAACCACTCTTTAGCTCGAGGATCAGGACATGTAATAGAGTATCCATTTTGTTATGTTTGTGCTTTATAACTCAATTAACTCCCGTGTCAACAACAAGTTAATCGAAAGATAAAGATGGACTGTGAGAATTAAGCACATGATTTCGATGCCTTTCTAGAAGTTTACAAGAATTGTCTGTGCCGAGACTTAACCTGTCTACAAACAAGCAAGTGTTTCTACAAGGCATCCAACCATGGCCTTAATGATCCATTCTTTGAATAAAGCGCAATGATAGTGAGGATTGAAAGATTGTCATGAAGAGCTAGATAGGGTACTTGCATGGAACCAACAGATCTTTCTATGCAGGAGTCATCCGTATCATAGATTAAGCCCTTGGTTATACAAAGTACCTCAACTTTACTAGGTGCATTCAATCGTCCGATGAACAAGTGGAGTATAAAGCATTAAAGCATGAAGAAGTTGCACAAACATAACTTTCGGATACTCTTTACATATTCATCACCTTTTACTAAAGAGTGAATGAGGAACTACTCACTTTTCATGGCCTTGGCAAAGGTAGAAAAGTGAGTGCTACTCATCCCTCTAAGTAGAGACGTTACTAAGTAAAACAACTAAACAAAGAGCTTTTCTTCAATGAAGAATAAGTGAATCACTTTCCACCCTTCACGGCTTTGGTAAAACTCTAGAAAAGTGGAAGAATTTCACTCTTCTAAGAAAGAAGGATGCTCAAGCAATGGAAGTGAAATACATGAACAAGAAAAGTAGAAAAAAGCTAGTTGCTTTTGGAGGGTTTCCACCACAACCAAAAGATGAACTACCTCTCTTGATACTTTATAAGTAAAAGCAAGTACAACTACAAGAAGTGTCTAAGCCTCCATCATGGTTGTCACAACATGAATGTAAAGACTTAACATAAGTAAATGAAAGACTTCAACTACAAGAGGAGTCTAAGCCTCCAACATGGTTGATATAAATAGAAAATGAAAGCATAAACATGAAATATTCAAGAACTAGATTACTAAAACTCTCTTACTTTACAAGATAAAGATTGATCCCTCCTTTCTTTACAAGAGGAAGAATGCCTTTTAAGCTCCCAACAAGGGAGTATTTATAGGCAAGGAAGGGGAGGGGGTAGGAGATAGGTGAGGATGAGTGAATAGTATTTGCCGCCCATGGGAGTCAACTATTCTGCAGACACTCTGTAAGAGAACGTTCGAACGTTCGAACGTTATCTGGCGTTCGAATGACAAGTTTGTCTTTGATTTGAAGGCGTTCGAACATCAAGTCTCTTCCACTCAAGTGGCCTGTGGTCACTGACTTGGTCTCTGACTTAGTCACTTCCATACGCCTTGACATCATTGACTATACACTCAACAACTCCTTAGTCACTCAAGACAACGTTCAAACGTGGAGTGACGTTTGAACGTTGTACTCAAGTGCTTTTGGTTCTTCTCTTTTTGTTGACTGCAACACACCATGTCTCAGCAACTGGTCTTGTTAGGGTTTCAGATGACGTTCAAAAGTGGGTTGACGTTCGAACGTCCTTGCTTTGTTCCAACCTTCTGCATTTTTGCTCTCTTTTGTGCTGGTGTTACATTCAAGTGTGATTTTTGTTGTTCTTGGGCCTTTGTTCACTTTAAGACCTGAAATGTCATTACTTAAACTCCATCAAAGCACAATTAGTCCAAAAAGGCATAGTAAAATTTGTTAACTTTACGCATAAATCACACCCCCCCAACCTAAATATTGCTAGCCTCTACTAATACAATGATAATGAAAGGTAAATCTATTCCTAATGCCTTTTTCTTTGGTCATTTGGTTGCATTTAGCTTATGCAACAAGCTATTGAACCGCTAGATTTACCCTAGTGGACGAGTGTTGTCTCGTGAGGATTTTCAGTGAAGCTACCCACAAACTTCAGTCGAACAAATGTGTGTGCAAGATTATTGACAAAAAAATAAATTAGCATCATGGCCGTTGGGACACTCAACCCTCAATCGTGACTTATTACCTACATTTCTCTTCCATTGGTACTCTCTTTATGCAAAAATTAGCACTTGTCGCATTAGCATTTGAGATTCTCTGAGTAGTAGGATGGTCATACTGGAAACAAGAGTTGGTATGTAACAATCATTCCCTTTTTCCACCTTCCATGGATAGCTTTGATTACACAAGTTTCTCTAGGAATGCTCTCAACAAAACAAATCCCTCTGGTTATAGTGACGTATCTCTTATACGTAGCATGTGATTAGAAGATGGCTAGTCGAAAAATCTCATACATCATCAGTATAAGAGTGAAGTTTTGAGGAAACCAGTTTTAACCTTAGCATAATCTCATGAACGAATATTGATGCAAATAAAGAAATTATAGTTAACACACCTTACTTGTAGTAGATAATACACATATGCGTCACACTTGAGATTACCTAGGGCTTTTTGTAGGTTATAATGGTGTCAGAGGTCAATGGCTAATGAAATAACGTCAATGGTGATCAAAGGCTATCTTTTTATGCAGTGTTGCACACCTCTTTCTAACTTTCTTGATATTTTGCCTGAGAATGTGATTTCTTTCTTTCATTTGCCCCATTTTTCACTTTCTTGGCAATTCCCTGTCTCACAGTTTCTTTTCTCTTTTGGCTGCTTCCACTGATTTTCCTTGTTTTGAACAATAACGACCATTTACTATTTTTCTTGTCTTTCTATTTTCATATTGATTTGCAAAAGGGTGCAAGAAATTCGATAGTAGGGTATGGTAAATGTGTGCTTTTATGGATTTGGTCATTACACGGGCGAAAAAGAATTCATTTATTTGAAGCTCAATCATGGCTGACTAGGGATAAAATTTTGTAAAAAATTAGCTAAGGCTCAAAGTCGATCCAAAGATGGCCTAAGATCCTTTCTCCAGTATGTGCATATGTATGTATGCAAAAGTTCCCTGTGGGTTATGAAAAATATATCACTTTAGTTGCATCAATTAAAATAAGTTTAATGAGATTATTGAAAGAGATTAGAAGTGAAAGAGCTTACTTTGAGTAATCGTTGTTATACTCTCAAAAAACAGTGTAAAGCTCAAAACTTACCATGATTTTCTTTGTCATCTCCACTGGTCATGTTGGGTGTTTCAAGGAATGTTAGTTGTATAACGATTCCGTTTTCGAGTCTGATCACCTTGTACTTTAAGAATAACAAATGCTTATGTACATTTGACAATTTAAGCATAAAGATAGCATCGATGTTCCAAAAAAAATAAGGTTTTATGTTGTGGGTATTAAGTTGAGGTGTCAAACCGATCATGTGCTTAGTCATTTTCACAAGTAATCTTAACATCCACATGTGTTTCGTTATTAACAAGAATTAGAGTACTAACCTTATACATGCATTTTAAACAAATAAAAGTGATAAACTGAATCATTCATTGCATAAAAGATACACGTTTACAATAATGTCAATGATGCAATTCATCCATTCAAAACATCACTTCAACTATCCACAATCATATACAAGTGTCCACAATAAGCACAAAACTACCACAAGAATTATCAAGAAGAAAACCCTCTAAAATAGTACATAAATCTCCCAAAAAACTATTCAAAGAAGAATCAACAAAAAACAAACAACTCAGAACAGAAATCAACTACTCCTCAAGAACAGAAAAATTCAATCCTCTCCTTGATCTCCTTCAGCACCACTGCACCACCCCTCAAAAGCCTCAAGATCTCATCCTGCTTAGCTTCAATGTTAAGCATGATGTCCCATAGAGATCATCGGGTGGTCGTGTTGGGGCTTGCTTGATCTGGCTGCTCTCTCTCTATCTCCATTTCTCTTTCTTCTTCGGCATCCAACTCCTCTTGCACCTCATCTATTCCCTGAGGGGGGGGCATTTCTTGCCTATCAGCCGAGGTACCACTATGCCCTCGGCTTCTCTTGAAAGATCCCTTATTGAGTGGCCCCATTGGCTTTTGGATCTCTATCTCAAGTTTCACCTTCACCCCACTGTCGGTGCATATCTCTGTCACCAAAGTGCCAAATGGAAGTGCACTTCTTTTCACATCACATCCTGTTTTCATTTCACTCAAAAATGAGGGTGGGAAGATCAATACTATGGGCCCTTCCAATTGCATAGAAGCAAGCGAGCCATTTTCAGCAAAATTTCATTTGATCTTTATATGGGAGAGAAGTTGGAGACAACAATCATGTTTAGCATTTTATATCTATCTGTCAACTCCCCTTATTTCAGAAAATTCCTCCCAGTCCAAGAAAAATTGGTTACCCCAGCCAATTCTTTTCCTACCTTATCCATTGGTACATCTTTCTTTGGAGGGTATATGGGTTTGTCTACCCGAGGCAACTCTATTCTTATCTCTTTTATGTACACCTCGTCCACGTCAATGTGGATACCTCTCATGTAAGTGCGGATCACGTCGTTGATGATTTCGGCGTTAGAGTAGAACTCCCGCACCAAATCGACAAAAGCTTCCCCACCATTTCTTAAACACCAAACCTATTCCCTCCTTTCTATTTCCTTCTCTATTCCCAATTCAGCAAAATCATAAAGTACGACGTGCCTTTTGCAAACAATAGAATGCTTATGGTAAAAGTTTTCATACCTTTCGGCCTTTAAGGCACTTGGGAACTGGGTACGATCGTATCTTTTTGTTCTTTGCCTTCCCTCTCTCTCCACTATCACTTCCTCAACAAAGTTTGGCTCCTGACTTACTGGTGGATCGTGTCTGCTAGAAAGTTACACCCTAGGCATGGCGTTCGAACGTCTTTGAGGTTGAGAGGGTGCTGAAAACTTGGAAATTTCTGTGTGGGATTGAAGTTTTTGAGGTGGAAATGAGTTGGAGAGGGTTGAATTTAAGTTTTCTTGGGTTTTGAGGTTGGATTGAGATCTGAGGAGTGAAAAACGAGCTTTAGGGTTTCGAAGATTTAGAGGGATTTTGGGAATTTTGAAATGAATCAGACGTTCAGGCTTTTATACTCTGAGTCGCGACGTTCGAATGTCACCAACGTTTGAACATTTGTAGAAGGATTTTTGAAATATCGTTCAAATGGGGATGTTCGTTCGAACGTTAGGAGCTCCCAGTACCTTTGAGTTTTGTCAGAGGCCAAAGTACTGTTAGCTCTCTTCGTTCAAACGTTCTATTGGTGTCCGAACGTTGAGTCACGTTCGAACGATCTATTGGCGTCAGAACGTCCTAAGCTCCCAATACTTTTGGTTTCATCAGAGAGTTCATTAGAAGAAGAGTACTGTAAGCAGTCAACGTTCGAACGTTGAACCAAAACTAAAACATTTCTACACTACACTATGTACAATTATAGAATTTTATTCACAAAAATTTGAACCAAATTTCATGGCGTCTCAGGACAAATCCCTACCCACGCTTTTGGTTGGTATATCAGGATGTTCCTTTACTCGGCCCATGTTTTTCATTTCAAAGATTTTGTACAAAACAAAAAGATTTCACATTTTTTACAAAAATTCGGACCCTTGGCTTTCATCCCAACTACTCTAATCCAAGTCTTCATCTATCTCCGTGCCATTTGAACAACCAGTAACTCTCCCAATTTCCTGTCTCACGAACCGAATAAGCAAAGTTCCAGAATAGGATGACGTGTCAGGAGAATCCTTACTCTGCCCATTTACTATCTAGTCTAATCTATCGAGTTCGCGACCAAAAATTGGTTCAGAACACTGATTATATCTCTTCTCATGAAAGTATCTACCACACTGTTTACAGGCACCAAATCTTTTGGCACGATGGCGTTTAGCATAGGTGCTTCGGCTGCACAGAGGTTTCGCTTGTAGTTCTCGGATCTCATTCTTTCTTACCAACCTTGCTTTTCTCATGATCACAGTGTGCACATCAGAAGGGAAAGTTTGTAGAACTCCCATACTAAACCAAAAAAGTTTAACATCCATGTTTTTTATACTGTTAAGACTCACTATCTGGTTCTTTAATGTCTACCAATCATAAAGACGATCAAAGATGACCCACAAACATAATCATCAAAATATAAAACATGGTAAAACTACGGTGCACAATCTAGTCAAGAACAACAACAACAGAAGCAACAACAACAACAACAACAACAACAACAACATAAATTTTAAAAATTTTCTAACAGGTTCAGGCTCATATAAATTGTAGTTCTTTCCCCCCAACCTAAACTGAACATTGTCCCCAATGTTTCGAATTTACCGATCAGATGAGCTTTGAATGGTAGAGATCTGGTTCATTAGTCAAAACCTGTTTGCTTTCTTGAGCGTGGATGCAATGTCTCATGATTTGATTCTTACAGTACTTAAATACGTACGGATCTTCTCAAAAGAAATTGCGAACATCTCTCAAAAATTTCTTTTTGTTTGTAGGGGAAAAGGATGGATGGAGTGTTCCAGTAACAAGAAAATTAGTAATATCAGTGTACCATGGGGTCTCATCAATTATGAACAGTTGTTTATCAGGAAATTTTTCATTGATTGGCATTCCATCCTCATGAAATTCGTAAGTCAACCTGGAAAGATGGTCTATTACCACATTCTCAACACCTTTTTTGTCCTTAATGACAAAGTCAAACTCTTGAAGTAAGAGTATCCATCGCAAGAGCCTAAGTTTAACATCCTTCTTTATAAGCAAAAATTTTAATGCTGCATGGTCAATGAACACAGTAACAGAAGAACTAATAAGAAAAGAACAAAATTTTTTCAAAACAAAGACTACGGCAAGTAATTCTTTTTCAGTTGTTGAATAGTTCATTTGAGCATCATTCAAAGTTTTACTTGCATAGTAAATCACATATGGTTTCTTATCTTGCCGTTGACCTAACACAACACCTACAGCATAGTCATTTGCATCACACATTAGTTCAAAGGGTAAAGTGCAGTCAGGGGATTGCATTATTAGGACAGAAATTAACATGTCTTTAAGCTTGTCAAAAGCTTTTAGGCACATTTCACTCCAATCAAAGATTACGTCCTCACTTAGGAGGTGACACATTGGTTTAGCTATGGTATTGAAATATTTCATGAATCTCCTATAAAACCCTGCATGTCCTAGAAATGATCAGACGTCTTTTACAGTCTTGGGAGTAGGCAAATTCTCAATCAGATCTATCTTGGCCTTGTCAACTTTCATGCCCTTAGACGACATAATGTGACCTAAGACAATGCCTTGTGTTACCATGAAATGACTTTTCTCCCAATTGAGCATCAGATTTGCTTCTTGACATCTTACCAATACTTTTTCTAGGTTGGCCAGACACAAATCAAATGAGTCACAATACACAGAGAAGTCATCCATGAACACTTTCAAAAAAATTTTGACCATGTCACTAAACAGACTCAACATGCATCTTTGGAATGTTACAGGAGCGTTACAAAGTCCGAATGGCATTCTTTTGAATGCAAAGGTGTCAAAGGGGCATGTGAATGTGATTTTCTCTTGATCATCGAGTGCTATCTCACTTTGATTGTATCCAGAATAGCCTTCCAGAAAATAATAAAATTCATGCCCTGTAATTCTCTTTAGAACCTAGTCAAGAAAGGGAAGAGGGAAATGGTCTTTTCTGGTTATCAAATTGAGTTTTTGCTAATCGATACACATCCACCATCCTGTGACGACTCTAGTTGGTACCAGTTCATTTGCATCATTTTTAACCACTATGACTCCAGACTTTTTAGGCACAACTTGGGTTGGACTAACCCATTTGCTATCGGAGATGGGGAAGATTATCCCGGCATCTAAGAGCTTTAAAACCTCTGCCTTTACTACTTCCTTCATGTGAGGGTTCAGTCATCGCTGCATTTGACGATAGAGTTTTGAGTCCTCTTCAAGGTATATAGCATGATTGCAGATTAATGGGCTTATACCTTTCAAGTCAGTGATGGTCCATCCAATGGTGCTTTTGTGACTTTTAAGAACTTCAATCAGTTTAGACTCTTGCAAGTCTGTGAGCTTAGACGAAATTACCATTGAGAATAACTCATCCTTTCCTAGGAATGCATATTTGAGGTCAGATGGGAGAGGTTTCAATTCTGGCTTTGGTGACTTGTCACTTGATGGGAGTGGCTTTGTGCCACTTGGTGAAAGTTCCTCGAATTTGGGGGCCCATGTATTAACAGCATGAATTGGGTAATTCTTTGGATCATTATCCATGTTTTCAGATGTGATGGATTTTGACAAAGAAAGTTCAGTGAAATTTTCACAGAATGTGTTGTTGAGATGGTCCTGGACAATAGACTCAATAGAATTTATTTCTCTTTCTTCTCTATCCTTTCCTGGGTGTTTGGCAACATTGAAAATATTTAGCTCAAGTGTCATATTTTCAAAGGTTAATTTCATGACCTCATTCCTACAATTGATTAGTGCATTTGAAGTTGCTAAGAAGGGTTGACTAAGAATAACGAGAATTGGATTCTCAGAATATTGTGCTGGCTGAGTGTCTAAGACGATGAAGTCAACAGGGAATACAAAGTTGTCCACTTGAACAAGTACATCTTCAACAATACCCCTAGGAATTTTGACAGACCTGTCTACCAACTGAAGTATGACACTTGTGGGTTTGAGTTCCCCCAGACCCAACTGCTGGTAAACAGAGAATATGAGCAAATTGACATTTGTTCCAAGGTCTAACAATGTTTGTTCGATTCTAAAATTTCCAATGACACACGACACAGTTGGACACCCTGGATCTTTGTATTTTGGAGGGGTTTTGTGTTGAAGCAAGGCACTAGCATGTTCTGTCAAGAAGACTCTTTTTTTAACATTCTGGCTTCTCTTGACTGTGCATAAGTCTTTCATAAACTTGGCATAAGATGGAACCTGTTTGATTGCATCCAGAAGTGGGATGTTAATTTTTACTTGCTTGAAGAGCTCGTAAATTTTTGGCTGAATATTCAACTTCTGTGCAATTTTGAGTCTATGAGGAAAATGAGCAAGAATAGAACACGAGGGTTTTTCTTCTTGTGATGGTTCTGGTTCTTGTTCAATCAGGGGCTCGGGTTCCTCTTCTCTTACAAGTTCAGACTCATTTGATTTAGGCTCGATTGGTGAGTTGACTGGGATGGATTTTGGTTTTGGAGTTAGCTTGTCTCAGATGGTCTTGTCAATCACCTTGCCACTTCTTAGTGTAGTGACAACTTGGGCTTGACCTTGTGGACTTTCCATGGATGAAGGATTTCTCACCTAAAATTGGCCTTCTGGTGGTTTTGGTTGGGCAGAAAACTTACTCTTTTCATGTGTGGTCATGGATTGGGTCAACTTTTGGATGTGACTTTTAAGATCCTCGAAAGATTGAGTGGTCTGAGTTTTGAAATCAGTGAAAGCCTAAGTAGAACTATAGTTGTAGCTCATTTGGCTTTGCATGAATTGGTTCAGTGTGTCCTCAAGGTTCCTTTTTTGTGGTGGTTGGTATGCCAGAGGTCCTTGAGGTGATGGGTGTGAACCTTGTTGGTTCATTGGAGTTGGCTGTGTTCCACCAACTGAAGTTTGGGTGATTCCACCACCCTGGATTGTATATTTCAGAATATAGGTTGGAGTAAGGCTTGTTGAAATTAGAGACAACATTTGTTTGTTCCAACAAAACCTCTTTGAATGCGTGAATTGTGGGACACTCCCCAGTAGGGTGTCCTGTTCGCGCACAGATCCCACACACTTGTTCTATGGAAGAGCTAACATCAACTTGATGAACTTTTTTCATCTCTAAAGCTTCAAGCTTTTGAGATAGGGTGGACATTTTTGCTCTAAGGTCATCATCATCTTTCAAGACATACTTACCCCCTTGGGAAGTAGATGGTTTGGCTTCAATAGTTGTGGGAGAGACAGTGTCCCACATCTGAGAACTGTCAGATATGGTATCAAAGAAATCGAATGCCTCCTCCAGACTTTTTTTCATAAACTCTCTTTGAGCCATCATTTCGACAAACTAACGTAGTCTACTAGGCAGGGAGTCATAGAAAAATCCTACCAAGGTCCAATTCTCAAAAGTATGGTGTGGGCAAGAGTAGAGTAGATCCTTGAATCTCTCCCAACTTTGGTAAAAGGTTTCTCCTTCTTTGACTGAAAAATTCATGATTTGCCTTTTCAATGCATTAGTGCGGTGTAGAGGAAAAAACTTTCTAAAAAATTCATTTTGTAATGCCCGCCAATCAGGTATTGAAAGAGCTTTTAAAGAATTTAGCCATTGTTTAGCTTTATCCCTTAGGAAAAAAGGGAAAAGTTTCATCTTGGCTAGTTCATAATTGTCTTGAAAAGTTCCACATACTTCCTTAAAATCTTTTATATGTATATATGGATTTTTAGTTTCAAGTCCACGAAACTGAGGGAGTAGTTGAACTGTCCCCGTCTTTACAGTAAAAGGGGGTGCATCTTCAGGAAAAATAAAACAAGAGGGGGCACTATTCCTTGTGGGATTCAAGTAATCTCTCAGAGTTTGAATGTTAGGTATTTCCCCTTCCCTTACAGGAATTTCCTTTTGTCTCTCACCATTTACCATTTTACTTTCACAAGAGTCTGCTACTGATCTAGGTGAAAGTGGTTTAGATTGATTCACAGATCCAGAGGATTCCGTTGGCAAATTTTGATAGTGAGGGACGTTTTCAGACATAAAAGTAATTAACACAACTTTTTATACAGTAAAACAAAGTTATACACAAAAATGAGGTCTTTTTACATTCTACCATAAAACACCTTCTATGGCTCCCCGTCAACGGCGCCAAAAACTTGACTTGATCTAAAATGTGTACACCCAAGTGCAGACGGTCAAGCTGTAGTAATAATCCGGTGAAGTCCGGAGTCGATTCCACGGGGAGCTATGATTGGTGTTTTGAAGTAAGCAGTAATAGAAACCAAGTAACTTTTGGAAATTTTGCGTGTTTGGAGTGGTGGGGTTTTTTTTATTAGAATAGAAGAGTCTTTTCAAGAGTTTTCTAGACAAAATATAAGATTCTCAAAATGGAACAACCACTCTTTAGCTTGAGGATCAGGACATATAATAGAGTATCCATTTTGTTATATTTGTGCTTTATAACTCAATTAACTCCCGTGTCAATAACAAGTTAATCGGAAGATAAAGATGGACTGTGAGAATTAAGCACATGATTCCGATGCCTTTCTAGAAGTTGAAAAGAATTATCTGTGCCGAGACTTAACCTGTGTACAAACAAGCAAGTGTTTCTACAAGGCATCCAACCATGACATTAATGATTCATTCTTTGAATAAAGTGCAATGATAGTGGGGATTGAAAGATTGTCATGAAGAGCTAGCCAGGGTACTTGCATTGAACCAACAGATCTTTCCAGGCAGGAGTCATCCGTATCATAGATTGAGCCCTTAGTTATACAATGTACCTCAATTTTACTAGGTGCATTCAATCGTCCGATGAACAGGTGGAGTTTAAAGCATTAAAACATGAAGAAGTTGCACAAACATAACTTTCAGATACTCTTTACATATTCATCACCTCTTAAAGAGTGAATGAGGAACTACTCACTTTTCGTGACCTTGACAAAGGTAAAAAAGTGAGTTCTACTCATCTCTCTAAGTAGAGACGCTACTAAGTAAAACAACTAAACAAAGAGCTTTTCTTCAGTGAAGAATAAGTGAATCACTTTACACCCGTCACGGCTTTGGTAAAGCTCTAGAAAAGTGAAAAAGTTTCACTCTTCTAAGAAAGAAGGATGCTCAAGTAATGGAAGTGAAATACATGAACAAGAAAAGTAGAAGAAAGCTAGTTACTTTTGGAGGGTTTCCCCACAACCAAAAGATGAACTATCTCTCTTAATACTTTGTAAGTAAAAGCAAGTACAACTACAAGTGGAGTCTAAGCATCCATCATGGTTGTCACAACATGAATGTAAAAATTTAGCATAAGTGAAAAACTTCAACTACAAGGGGAGTCTAAGCCTCCAACATGGTTGATATAAATGGAAAATAAAAACATAAACATGAAATATTCAAGAACTAGATTACTAAAACACTCTTACTTTACAAGATAAAGATTGCTCCCTCTTTTCTCTACAAGAGCAAGAATGTCTTTTAAGCTCCCAACAAGGGAGTATTTATTGGCAAGGAAGGGGAGGGGGGTAGGAGATAGGTAAGGATGAGTGAATAGTGTTTGTCACCCAAGAGTCAACTATACTGCAGGCAGTCTATAGGGGAATGTTCGAACGTTAGCTGGCGTTCGAACGTCAAGTCTTTCTTTGCTTTGAAGGTGTTCGAACGTCAAGTCTCTTCCACTCAAGTGGCCTGTGGTCACTGACTTGGTCTATGACTTAGTCACTTCCATACGCCTTGATATCATTGACTGTACACTCAACAACTCCTTAGTCACTCAAGACAACGTTCGAGCGTTGTACTCAAGTGCTTCTGGTTCTTTTCTTTTTGTTGACTGTAACACGTCATGTCTCAACAATTAGTCTTGTCAGGGTTTCAGATGACGTTTGAATGTCCTTGCTTTGTTCCAACCTTTTGCATTTTTGTTCCCTTTTGTGTTGGTGTTACATTCAAGTGTGATTTTTGTTGTTCTTGGGCCTTTGTTCACTTTAGGACCTAAAATGTCATTACTTAAACTCCATCAAAGCACAATTAGTCCAAAAAGGCATAGTAAAATTTGTTAACTTTATGCACAAATCATCGAGCTCATGTAGCTGGATATTCTCGACCTTTTTCTTCTTCATTGACGTCACATAACATTCTCATGCCACACTCTGGTCTCCTTGGACCACTCCCACACTATTTTCTGTGAAAAATTTCACGACAAGGTGGTAGGCAGAAGGAATGGCCCTCATGGCATTGAGGGAAGGTCTTCCTGCTAAGGGAACATCGACTACTACGAGCCTCACAGTGGTGGTGGACTAGCAAAGAGGATCTCTTATGGTGAGCACAAGTTGGATTGAACCAAGGGGCAGAACCCTTTTCCCTAAGAAAATCAGGAGGTGAGCCCATACTAGCTCAAGTTTGTCTGGCTATATCCATCTTGTCGAAGGCAGATACGAAGATGATGTCGGCAGAGCTCCCATTATTAATTAGGACTCGATGGATGGTTTTGTTAGCGATGATGGACCTTACCACGAAAGGGTCATCGTGGGGATGCTGGCAACTCTCCAAGTTCGCATCCGAGAAAGTGATGTCCACGCTCAGCCGAGGTGCCTTGGACACAACTTGTATTTCCAGCACCTCCTCAGTTCTGACTTCGTGCATGTGAGCTTTCCTGACTAAGCTAGATTCCCCACCTCCAGCGAATCCTTCGGATATCACGATAACCTCTCCTAGAGGTTGTTGATGTTGCACAGAGACTTGTTGCTGAGGTGCTAGAGGTGGGTGAGCTCGTTTCTGATTATCTTGTGCCATAAAGTGGATCAGTTGTCATCGTTGAATCAGGAACTCTGTCTCCTTCTTCAATTAGATACAGTCATCAGTGAGATGGTCATGGTCCCAGCGGTACTTGCAATATTTCATTGCATCCCTTTTTGTAGGATCTGTCTTCATTCAAGGTGGCCACCTCAGAAAATTTTCATTATGTAACTCATAAAAGACCTAAGACACTGTGGCTGTGAGGGGAGTGAATTGCCGAGGTGAAAACCTTGGCAACAATTCCTATGGTGGTGGACCAAGGCGGTCTCTGACGTCTCCTCTCCTTTTGGAGAGCGGTCCCTATCTCTTCGTGGAGATCTGTCTTGACTTCTCTCCTTTCTGGGACTTAGGTCTCTCTTCTTCTCCTTCTCCTTGTGTGTGGATGAGCTCCCTACCTTGGAAAGGAATGCTTCCTCACCGTTGATGTACTTTTCTACCTTGGCAATGCAGAACATCAAGTCCTTTGATTGGATTCTCAACCCAGCAATGAAGCTAGTGATTAGGGGTGTTCACCCTACCCTATGGGTAAGAAATATGTTATTCTGTTTTCCTACCCGATACTTTGTAAAAAAAAATTTTTTGGCCTACCCTACCCGACTTCCTACCCGATTAATCGAGTAGGAAGTCAGGTAAACATTTTTGTAACTATTAATTTTTGGACTGATATGTTAGAACTGTAAATTGAACCAAGAAAAAATATGTTGGAACTGTAAATTGAACCAAGAAATCATAATAAATTGAACTGATATGTTGGAACTATAAATTGAACCAAGAAATGATATGTTGGAACTGTATATTGAACCAAGAAATCAAAATAAGTTGAACCAAGAAATAAATATTAGAATAAAGGCTTGCATAGCTAATAAAAAATCTTGGTCACCATGAACAAATAAACTCTAGGAGTTTGGCACGAGCACAAGCAGCTAGAACGGCAAAACCCATGTCCCCATTTTTCCCAAAACGCATACATTCAAAGAGCAAAAAAGGAGAACCCATGTTCCCATTTTTTCCAAATGCATCGAGCATCACGTTATTAGATACAATACATGGTTCAGATATTTCATCAAACACAATATGTGCATGTTTAAGGTCAATCTGTCTAGCATACAAGACAACAAAGCACGTTTGTACAAATGGGTCGTTTGATACACCCCGTTTGATGACATGGGTATGGAGGGGTTTACCTATATGTGAAGCCAAAGAAGGTGAAGAAGAGGCTGCGTTGATGAGGGAAGGGACGGTGTGGCTGTTGGGTGGTGCTTGATGAGCAAGCATATGTGTGAAGAGGAGTATGGTTCTGTGTGGTAGGCCAAAGTTGAGGTAGGCTCTGATGAGAGTATTGTAGAGGAATGTGTTCATCCATTTGAATCTTGGAGAAGTGTGGGAGTTCAAGAGGAGGTGATCGAATCTGCAACATAGGAGGTTTTCTACATAGGATAAAAACTCATGGATCTGCAACATAGGATTTGCAACTCAGATCAGACGCGATCAGATCGCGCATTAATCTGCAAATCATGACTAGATCGCACATAGATCTACAATCAGACCTTCCAAGTCAGACCACACTAGATCGCGCAGAGAGAGAGAGAGAGAGAGTACCTGGGTGGGAATCGAGACTGAAAGTCTGAAACGATGAATGAGGAGCAGTGGAGTGAGGTGTGAGGCACAGGTGCTCTCAGGACTCAGTAGTCAGTAGATTAGGATTTTTGTATAAATTAATGCGGGTAAGATAGGGTAAGAATGAGAAAATGGATGGCTAGTCTGCATTCCTACCCTATTTAATTGGAAGACTAAAAACTCTTTGGCATTCCTACTCGATTTTTGTGGCTATCCGTTTAGTAAGGTAGGGTAGGGTTGGAAATTATGGTCATTCAAAAATTTGAACACCCCTAGCAGTGATGATGAATTTCTCATCAGGGACATCCACTTTTTGAGATTCTGAGTTGAACTTTTGAACATAGCTCTGTAGGCTCTCGTTGGGTCTCTATTTCATGTTCAATAGGTGATAACTTGATTTTCGATAAGTCTGAGCTCCTATGAAGTGCAATACAAAGGAGACGGAGAGCTCTCTAAAGAATGAGATGGATGTCGGGGTCAGCCAGTTAAACCATGCTAGGGTTGAACCTTTTAAAGTGATGATGAAGACTCGGCATCGTGCTGGGTCCTGGTATATATGTAGCTCTATTTGGTTCTTGTAGATGTTGTGGTGGTCTATGGAGTCTTTTGTTCCATCGAAGGCCTCTATTTGAGGCATTTTGCATTTAGGTGGGAGTGGAAAGTGCAGCACTTGTGTGGTAAACGGGGACTCGGTCTGCTAAACTAAGGTATCCATAGTCACTGGAGTTTTGCCTTTAACAGACTCTTTCAAGTAGCTGAGCTCATGTTGGATGTCTCTAAAGCGTTGTTATCGGTATTGTTCTTTCCCTTCCTGTCCAAACGGGGGAAATTCATTATTATGAGTTTTCCTGTTTTGATTTTGCATTTCCTCGTTATCCTCATTCCTATGAATTTGACGATGGGCATTGCCTATAGTGTGACTGCGCTCACCTCCCTCGGTGATGTCTTTTAGGGGATTGTTGTGTTGTTGTTCCCTCTGAGGGGGATCGCCTTGGGCTAGCTGTGCCCTTTGGGGACGCTGAAGGAGATTCAACAACTCTTCATTCTATTGGAGGAGATGCTGATTGGCTAGACGAAGAGCCTCTAGTTCATTGTTAGGTGTGGGATCCACCATGGGGGGATCAATTTCAAGTGTAGGCAAGAAATCATGGGAATTTTCTTGCTGCCTTCCAGTGGTAGCTTCTTATTGGTTCTGTAATTGAGGAGGATTCATTTGATTTATGCTCATGTTGCATGTAAAAACCATCAATTATTGAATAAAATAAGTATATTTTTAACAGGAGCGGTCGTTCCCACAGACAGTGCCAGCTGATGATGTTTTTAATATGATTGAACAGTGACGTGAATATAAAATGTACTAAACAGTTGGATTCAGTTCAGTCTAAGCTTCAAGACTCTAGGGAATAGGATTTGGGGATAAGTGGGTGATCACGCAGAGTGTTTATAGTAGTTCACCAACTCAAGAGCTCAGCTAATCTACTCTCAAAGGAGTCTCTTGCTCCCTGAATATATTAATTAATATGTGTAGTTTATAGATAGTGTTTTTGTAAGGTTACCATGGCTTGTTCTTTTACTTTCGAGGGCTTTGCCTCCTATTTATAGTTATTTTTGGGCCTTCCTTGATCTGAGGTGAGATTTTGCTCCTCCCTTCTAACAATTGCTCTTATTGGGTAACGAGACTTGCGCTTGTTGGGTGATTGATGCTACAAAAGGGGACTCGGTGGGATCCAACTGTCCTTTGCACAGTTTTCTTCGAGATGTGGACACGGGGAGTTGAGGTTTGAAGTCGAGGTCTGTAAATAATATTGATGAGCTGAGCTCCCGACCTCAATAGCATGACCTGGTCTGGGTTACCGAACTCATCCTTAGATATTTTATGTTAATAAAAGAACTTAGAATCATCGATCTCTTCCTTAAAGATTACTTTTGAACTATCTAAAAGTAAACTAAAGTAAAATTATGCGACAATAAAAGATACAAAGAGAAGAAGCTGCCAAAACCTTGAAGTGCACTGATTTCCAGTTTGTGTGATGTTCTAGAATCCAGATTATAACATCTGACCGGCAAATTGAAAAGTCAGAATTGATCAATTTGACATCTGCAAGAAATCTCTGCAGAGGTCAATTTGACATCATTATCATATTACAATAAGGTTCGGACAAAATGGGATCTTTGCATGCTTAGTGATAAAAATTAATGAGATGTCATTGTTAAATCTTTATTTTTTTTTAATGTTAAATGAAGTGACTATCAACATTTTAACAATGTGGGCCAACACTATGACCATTTCTCTTGTCTTACATGATTGACCTGATCAATTGAGTTATTAAGTGTAAATTGAGTTTTAATTAGTTGGACTGAGAGCTTAACAAAGTTCACAAAAATAAAATACGGGCACAGCTATATACAATACATAACCAATAGGAACTTCTTGGACAATAAGACTTTTCTAGATATCGTGGCATAACATAATGACTTATTATTATTTTGACGGTTAAAAGTGTTTAAATTAATTTATGTATATTTTAATTAATTATATTTTTAATTTGATCAAAAGTAAATCATTGACACAAGAATTAGGATGTTCATAAAAGATAAATTTTTTATTAATTAATTCTAAAAAATTATTAAAATTCAAATTTAAAATATTTAAATTTACCACCCGTCTTTTTTATCCGTTCATAGTTGTTGCTCTTTTATGTTGCAGGAAATTTTTGATCTTACCGTTCTGATGCAGCAGCCAAGACTCAGTCAAACCCACAAAATTTGACTAAAAAATTTTCCACGGTCAAACTCGCTCTTAGCTTCGTGGAAGAAGCTCGAAGACCTTTACGCAAAAGGCAAAGCAAATCAGCCATGAACATTGCTCTTTTTCTTTTAAGTATCTTCTCTCCGACACATCAACGCTCATCTCTCTCTCTCTCTCTCTCTGATCACAAATGGCTTCTTCAGGTGGCAACTTGAACACTTCTGTCAATTCTCATCCCAGCTTCTCTTTCTCAACCACCCAGTTCTCGAATTCTTCTTTCAGTGACCTTCTTGGTAGTAATGAAGACATGAATAATCCTAACCATGGTAGAACTTCATTTACTTGGGGATTATCCGACCGCATAAATGATCGAGGTGGCATTGAAATTCCAAAGTTCAAGTCTCTTCCGCCTTCTTCTCTACCCATCTCTCCTCCTCCTGTTTCTCCCTCATCTTTCCTTTCTTTTCCACCTAATTTAAGCCCAACAATGCTCTTGGACTCACCTGCCTTTCTTTCATCTGATGTAAGTCTTTAACTCTTCAAAGATTACTTCATATTCTTCAACATAGAATACATACTATGGTTTGTTTGTGACTCTATTTTGATATGTTTGCATGTAACATATATAGGTTGTACCAACTCCAAGTACGGGGACATTTGCTAGTCTGTTCTTCAAGGGGGATGACAGAAACTATTCTGATTTCTCTTTCCAATCCCAAACAAGGCCTCCTCCTGCTACATCAGCATCCATATTTCAAACGTCTGCACACAAAATTTCATCGGTATGTTTTAATGCTTTCTTACCAATTATGTATGTGCTTCTGTTCTAACATATATGACCATTAATTAATGCCGTTTTCTTCATTAATTAGGACCATTTTTGTCTCGCTTTAGTTTGTTCATTTGTATTAATTATTTGGTATGTTTTGTAACCGTTCCTAACTTCCTACAATGGTGATTATTTTTTAACACGGCACAAACCTGTGATATTGTGACTTGTTATACGTACTATTTTTTATTTTTTTGTCGATCGACAGTTTAACCTAATTGTGCTAATAATTAAGGAACTAGCACCCCTTGGGGGCAGTTGGGGGCAGGGGCAGGGGCGCTCTCTTTTACTTATGCTCTGTTTGGTAGGAAAGATGGAAAATAAGAAAGATATACTTTCTATCTTTCAATGATGAAAAATAAGAATGATACACTTTCCTTAGTTTGTATTCGATTAGATGAATGAAAAATAAAAATAACTAATTTTTTTAAAAAAATTTTGTCTAATATTAGGAGTGATGGGAGTGACAATCGAGTCGTGTCGTGTCAAATTTATGTTGAGTCATAAAATTATGAATCTTTTATATTTTTTGTTCGCGTGTCAGATAATTTTTAAATTCGTGTCGAGTTATAATCAAGTTCGTGTTAAGTCGAAAATTTTCACCCCTAATTAAGATTAAAAAAATATTTTTTTTAATTTAAAATTTTTATTTTTTTAAAAAAAAATATATATATATATATATATATATATATATATATATAAATACATATTTTATCATTTTATTTTTATATGAAATTAATGTATACATAATATATAGACAAATACAATACATCTCAATATAAATAATTAATTTTCTATCTACTTTCCGTTCGATTTTGGAGGGAATGATTTTTGTGAGTCGGAAGGAAAGTAAATCCATCCACTTTTTTCATTCTTCCTATTTTCTTTCCTTACCAAACTTAATGTTTTATTTATTCATCTAACTTTGTATTCTTCTAATTTTTCATCTTTCTATATTTTTTATCATGTCAAACGAAGCATTAGGCTTGTGTGTACATTTGGATGTCGAAAAAGTCATTCGCTGCAAACCTACATGGTTTTGGTCGTCAATACTTTGACTTTGACCCCTTTCATGAAGCCACACTTTGTACTTCTTGGAGGTGTTTTTTATATTCCAGGGAGAAATTTTATACATCAAGAGCCTGCATTCTATAATATATGCTCAAGGGTTTGTTCACAGCTTGACATATTAAGTAAATACTTCATATAGTTTATTGAAAATCATTGTCGGGTCGCCGGTGTAAAGATAAATCCTGCATTTGGTGGGAAATTTTATAAGAGAATGAAAATCCTAGTAAAATCAGATCAAAAGCATTGGATTTTTTCTATCCAGTATGAAAAGTTTCTATTTTAGTTTCTTAATTTTGATTTTTCGAATGTTCCACTCAAACAGGAAGAATCATTAGGAAGACCACAAGAAGGATGGAATGCACACAAACTAAATAAGCAAACTGAATTCGCTTTGGAGAAAAATGGGGTGAAATCAGAATTGGGACGGATCCAGAGTTTCTCCCCAGAAAACATCACAGCCCAAACAACCATGCAAGGTAATGCTGCACCTCAATCCATTCATATCAACCATACTCAACCATCACAATCTATTAGAGAGCAAAGAAGATCAGATGATGGGTACAATTGGAGAAAGTATGGACAAAAGCAAGTTAAAGGAAGCGAGAATCCACGAAGCTATTACAAGTGCACACATCAGAACTGTCTTACAAAGAAAAAGGTTGAGAGCACTTTGGATGGACAAATTACTGAAATAGTATACAAGGGAAGCCACAACCATCCCAAGCCTCAGTCTACTAGAAGAACATCCTCACATTCATATCAAACATCAGCCTGTACCGGCTCAGAAATTTCAAATCAATCGAACACAACTTTTGGAAATGCACAACCAGAATCTGTGACAACACCAGAGAATTCATCAACTTCATTTGGAGAGGATGACTTCGAACAAGGCTCTCCAATTAGCAAATCAGGGGATGCCAATGAAGATGAACGTGAAACCAAAAGATGGTACGTGTAAAACTTTCCATTTGTTTGAATGCCATGTTCTATGTTCTTTGTGATGGTAATTCCAGTGTGCTAAATTAATCTTTTTTCCTTTTTCAGGAAGGGAGAGAATGAGAATGAGGTTATATCAGCTTCGGGCAGTAGAACCGTGCGAGAACCTAGAATTGTGGTTCAGACCACAAGTGATATTGATATCCTTGATGATGGTTATAGATGGAGGAAGTATGGACAGAAAGTTGTAAAAGGCAATCCAAATCCAAGGTAAACACCTAGTCTTTGTAAAATTGCAATTTTAGAAGATTTCTTGAACGCAGCTTCAAGAAAGGAAAAAAAAACAGTAGCCTTGGACTATTGCCTAAAGCTCTTGTGAACTTGGTTTTTAACATGAGAGGTTTTTTGGTGTAATTTTCAGGAGCTACTACAAGTGTACATTTATAGGATGTCAAGTGAGGAAGCACGTGGAGCGAGCATCCCATGACCTGAGGGCTGTCATAACCACTTATGAAGGAAAACACAACCATGATGTCCCGGTAGCTCGTGGCAGTGGCAGTTACACTGTCAATAGGCCTTTGTCCGATTTGGGCAACAGCAATGCTCCTACAACCATTAGGCCCAAGCCCTCAGCCATGACCGTCCCTTCTAATCATGCAACAAATTACCCAAGTTCCCTTCACAATGCAAGGCTACCAATACCACAAAGTCAAGCACCATATACCCTACAGATGTTGCAGAGTCCAGGGAGCTTTGGGTTCTCAGGTTTCGGAAACTCAGCAGGTTCCTACATGAATCAAACACTACACACAGATAATGCCTTCTCTGCAGCCAAGGAAGAGCCCAAGGATGACTCATTTTTCGAGTCTTTCCTAAACTAAGATTGGTTGGAAAAAAGAAAACACGATTGCTTGGGAGCGCAATCTATAAGAAAGTGATATTTCATCAACTCATTATTTTGCTCTGGTGCATAACTGCACAGACATTTGGCTTAGTAAATGATAGGACTCACTGTAAGAGGTAGTCCCATTTGTTAATTTGTTTTGGAGGCCTTCAAAATTGAACCTTAAACAAGCGGCCTCATTAGTTTTTTACATTGGAAAATAAAGTAGGATAGATAAATTGGGAGGAATATGCAATGTAAATCAAAGTTCAGTCTTGTATTTTTTTTTTCTCTGGTTAATTTATGTTAAACCGACCTCTGCTGTTGGTACTTCTTTTTCTCTTTATTTTTAGCTCCAATAGGATCTTCATAATTTATTCCTCTTCTATATTTCAGATAATAAAAGTTCATTGAGATGTTCCTTTGGCTGTTTAAATATCAAAAGCTTTTGTGCCTTTTGTTGCCCTAGCAAATCATGCTCTCTCTTCTTAGTGTTAAAAGTAAGGGTAAATACAATAATTTCATTCAATAATGAACCTTCATTATCTGAGAAAAAATGTCACAATGTAAAGAAACTTCCCTTGGAGTGACAAATACCCTGTCTCTATACAATGAAGATCTGCTAATGCACGTGCTTATACACAAATCCATGTGTATGAAAATGTATCTGGTGGAATGACAAATGAAGTAATAATAACATGAAGAATAGTAAAAAACGAAGTCAGCTTATTTAGATGTAAGATTGGTTAGAAAGCTTATATCCAGAGATGAGAGCTGACAATGCCTGTGAGAGGAATGCCAAGAACTCCATGCTAATGGCTGCTGCAGAGGAGTCGGTAAAAATGTTGTCCACATTCTCTCTCATCCTGTTCGTCAATGGAACTGCAGATGATGCTGCCGATACCAAAAAGTATGCCATGATCTGCAAATTAATCCAGAAATTTTTAAACTCAATAGCAATTTTTCTCAACCAATTTGGCCACCATAAATCAGAAGGAAGACAACGGACTTCCCAAAAAACAAGAAGTTAAAAAGCAAAACTGTAAGACAAACACGAGCAATAGCCATAATTCATCACAAGTTGTCAGTCACTGGCAGAAACGTGAAGTGTTCGTGTCATTAGAGAACAATGGAGTAAGCATAAACAGGTGGTGTGGTTTCAGAGGGCACAGAAACATACCTCCCATGAAACCTGATGTTCACAAAGGTTTTTGTGAAAAGCTAAACAGCTATAAACTTTTTAAATGTCAAGGAATTTCATTAAAATTTAAAAACAAACTCAGAAAAATCCCTGGTTTTTAACCAAGGTACAAGCAGACATTGATGCTCATAATTTTCCAAGAAAGAAAATTCCTCTCCATTGAAGTCAAGCGAGACTTCGAATCCCAGAGAGATTTCTCCCCAAACCCATGAATAGTCATAGCCATTATCCACACTATCTTGTGTACAATTCACAAATTCAAACACAATTCTTATGAAATTTAATCAACCAATCAACAGAAAAAACCAACCTGGTCCCCAAAAAAGTCCAGCAATGCCAAGTTCATTCTCGAAAGCATTTGTCCACCAGTCCAAAGTTCATGAACTTGCCTAAGAGCTTGTAATCCCGTATACAACGTAGACAGAATAGCAATAGCCAAGACATACCTGAAATTAATACGAAAATTTAATGCCCATATTCAATATATAAACATGAACCCATTACCCACCCATCCATTAACACACAATTTTACAATAATTTCTACTGACCTGTATTCTTCATATTTGTCAAAGTCCTTCCAATCACCATGTTGATTACTTGCCATGATAATGAAAGCAAGCAATGAAAAAAGCAAACCAAAACCACGCAAAGCCAATGATCCTCTCTTCAAGAAATCCTCTCTCCTCCACCGCCTCATAATCGCGGATACCCCGAACCCCGTTCCCGATGTCTGGCTCTCCACATCAACGGCAGCTGTAGTAGATGGTGGCGCAACCACCTTTGGTGGTTCTGTGATTTCCTTGGATTTTGGGTCATCGGGATTCGACATTTTTTTTTTGTCAAATTCAATGCTCAAAGGAAACAATACCAAGAAAACAGCGTTGAAAAAACCAAGACTTGTCCAAAGAAATCGTGCAATAACAGGTGAAAAGGACTCTCAACACAATAGTTTTGGAGGAGTTAACAAAGACAAGAAGAAATGGGAATTGTTTATTTTTCTCATACGAGGTTAATCTGGTGATGAAAAAGCACGTGAGATTGACAGAACCAATTAAAATCGGATATTAATTACAGTGATCATCAGGTAATTTTTGTAATAGATATTGTTAATGAGATGATATTTGATTGTTTTTGGAAGGAGCGTAACAGGGGATACAGGGGTTGGGAAGAAGAGATGGAAGTTCTCAACTGTACGTAACGAACTTCGCGGTTGATGCGGTCTTAAGAGGCTGTCAGGCCATACGTATACTCTTTAGTAGTTAAATACGGGGTGTAACAGCGATACCATAACATTAATTATCACGTGATATTCCCAATTAAGTATAAAAATAAAAATAAGAGCAGGGGTATTACAGTTTGACTCAAACTTTGTAATTATCATGAATGAATTTGTTAAGTAATAAATGTGAGAATTTTAAATAAAATATGAAACATATTGAAAGAGTCTTAATAAACTATTGATATATTTATTAGTGACCTGATAGAAAACATAAAGATTTAGTAGGATCTATATTGTGTTGGGTTACAATACAATGTGAGAATCTTGAATGAAATATGAAACGTATTGAAAATTTGTTAATAAATCATGGATATGTTTATAAATGATCTGATAGGAAACTATTTAAATTGTGTTGGGTTACAATATTTTATTTGTATAAATAGGGTTGGATACTAGATAATCAATTATCAGATGAACAATTTTTTTAGTAAATAACACATCAATATAAATTTTTGGTCCGTGGATATAGGTACGGTATACTGGGAGATATGCTGTATTAAACTACATTATATCTTTTTATATTTAAATTTATTGATTTCCTATCTTTCAACAAGTTTATTTGTGTTAATTATCCGTTGTGCAAAACAAACAGTAGTTATTAATAGTTAATAATGATGATGCACAATCAGTATTACGCGAGATCAACAGTCAAGAATATAAACAGAGGCAATCAATGAGCAATAAACATACAATTAATGGTAAAGCAGTAGATAAAGAGGTAACACAGGGATTTAGAGTGGTTTAATCTGGGTGACCTACTCCACTCTCGTAAACGGCAACAGTGGCCTGAGTCTTTTATTAATGGGTGAAATGGCTGGAGAGAGTATTATCCAGGAGTATTACAATGCTTAGAGAGAGAGAGAGGAGTGTGTAAAAGGAGAGGTGTAGAGGTTTCAGAGGCATGCCCTCAATATTGAGAGGGCGTACATTATATAGTTAGGGTAAGTCGGTGAAGTGGTGACGTGAGTAAGAGATCCTTCACTATTTTGGTAAGTGCAATCATTGTAAGTTTAGATCTCTATCCCGACATTCTGTCGCTCGTGCTCCTATTCAATCGAAGGAAGATCCTGAGCTAGATTGGGCTTGGTCTTGACCTTGAACTTGGATCGGAGTAGGCTTGGGCTTATATTGAAGTCAAGAGGACATATGAAGACAAGGAGAAAGCCTTGGGCGGCGCCTGGCTTGGGTGACCCCTAGGCGGCACCCCAAGTGCTTGGGTGTTGGCTCTTGGTGCTTTGGGTGCTGATTTTTTGGGCGCTGGCCTCTTGGACGTTGGCATCTTGGGTGTTGGCCTCTTGGACGTTCACCTCTTGATGCCTTCTTGGATTCCCTCCTAACGGATCAGCCTAGCTTCTCTTGGGCTCTGTCATGGGTCCTGAGTACTTGGGCTTCGTGGTTTATTTTAATTGGGTCTAGTCAAATTCGGGGTCATCATTTGCCCTCATGCCCCGAGCCTTTGACTTTTTTCAAGAGGAAGGGGTCTAGGGTATGTGTTTCGTTTCATCCGGATGAGTTGAAATTTTTCTTGCTTCCTGCGGTGTCTTTTCATTCTCGGGTACTTGCTGAACTTTCCGATATCAAAAAGATTTATTTTTTTTTTGGGATGGACCACCCTAGGAGCCTCTTGCTTCACACTTTTTTTTTTCTTGGTCTTCCTAGGCACTGACTGCTCCTTCTTTTTTTTTTCTTTTTTCTTCTTAGTCTTCCTGGCCTCGCCTCTTGCTCTCTCCCCCTTTCTTTTTCTTTTTTTTCTTCTTGGTCTTCCTGGGCGCCGCCTATTACTCTCTCCCCTTTTCTTTCTTTTTTTTTTCTTTTTTCTTCTTGGTCTTCCTGGGTGCTGGCCCTTTGCCTTCTCTTTTTTTTTTTCTTTGGCTTCACTAGGCGCTGACTCCTTCCTTTTTTTTTTTCCTTCCTTGAGTGCTTTTTTTTTTTTTTGCATCTTCGTCTATAAATAGAGGGTTACTACTTCATTGAGTTTCTCCAAGAAGCTACTACTTCATTGAGCTTCTCCAAGAAGCTAACTTACCAAGCTTCCTGAAGAAGCATTGTCAAGGCTTCCTCAAGAAGTCATCCCTTCCTATTTAAAGACTCCCAAGGCTACTGTTCATCTCATTCTCCACTTCTCACTTCCATTTCTCCCGCTTTGGTTTTCTCCCTTTACTACCCAAATCAAAGGTCATGGATACGAGGGATTCAAAGAGTCGTAACGGAGAGGAGGTAAGAGGAGGGGGCGCCCAAGGGGCTGCCAGGAGCGAAGCTAGGCTCACGGGATCAGGTGGAATAGGTTTGGGCGGCGCCCATTGCGTGGTTGCAGCAGCAGCAGGCAGTCTTCGTGAGGTCCCGACGAGAGGCGAGAGGCACTTCGGGGGTAGTGCCCGAGATTTGGTACGAGCAAGGAGTCTTCACTTAACCTTGTTAGTACATCAAGAGGGACCCCAAGCTCCCCAGGAGGTACCGTAGATGCGGTGTAGTCCCCCCATCGCAAGTCTAAGAAGTGGTCGATCAATGACTTGGATGATACGAGGTCTCGAGGTATGTCTCCCAGTATTCTTTTTACTCTTCCGTTGATGTAGTTACTTTCTTTAGCAATGATCTGAACTCGTTTTTTGCTGGTATTCATTCAAGCGAGAGGGAGCCTGTTGGGGGCCCCGATGGAGGTCTAGGTGCTGGGGGAGGCGACGGTTCCAAGGTAGCTCCTATACTTATCTTATTTGACGGTGATGATGATATTGCTGCCATAGTGTTTTCTTACCGTATTCCACCCTACGTGAATTGTCGTCGTGTTGAGGCCGACGAGACTGCATGATGTGACTCTTTGGACGAGATCGTCATTTACGAGAGCATGCTGGAGGCAGGTCTACGATTCCCTATTCTTGGGCCTATATGTCAGGTTCTCGGGCGCTTGTCACTAGTTCCAGGGAGACTAGCTCCCAATTGTTGGAGAGTGATTTCTATATTTTTTACATTGTGGCGGTTGGTACATAGTGCTACCGTCCCTCCGCCAGTCGAGGAGTTTCTAGCTACATATATGCTACTTGATAACCCCGCACCCCACCGAAGATGGTATCGCTTCGCCCCAAGATCGGGCAAGTTCATCACCGGGCTCACGTCCAACCTTCATAAATGGAAGAGGAAATTCTTTTTTGTCAGAGATGAGTGGGCTTCTGAGTCCGATTGAGACCTGGTGCCCTATCAATGGGATACAGTCCCAAATACCAAGCTAGGTGAGGGTTTTTCCTTTAACTTCTGTCTTAATCATCACATTTTTGTTCTCACAATGCAATTGTCTTTTTGCAGCTCCGCCAACTTTATCCAGAGATCAGGAGAGGTTTTTCCAAATGGTTCATGACAATCCAACGAAGGAGTTTTCAGAGATTATGTCAGCATCTAGTGTTTCCACGGCTCCTTCCAGGCCGAGGAAGAAAGGTACTTGACTCCTTTAGCAGTCTTATTGAAAACAAAATGTTGTAGGCTTTTTAACTTACATTGGATCTACAGGTCCCCCCCATTGATAGGTCGTTGGTGGAGTCCATATGTGCCTCCAGGGTGGTGACTTCCCCTCCTCCTCCTTCGAAGAGGGCGAGGACTAGTGCCTCAGTTCTTCTTCACCAAGGCCTACTAGAGAGGCTGGTCTTGTAGAGGCAGGGCTCGGAGATGCTCCTCCTCCCTCTTTGGCTGTTATTTCCTCACCTTCCCGAGATGATTCTAGTACCGTTGCAAGGACTGAGGGCCCGTCGCCATATCCCATCGAGACTGAAGATCCGCCCAGTTACTTCCCTTCGGGTGATGCTTCAGTATCCATGCTACGGGATGTGAGGTTGGCAAAGGAGAGACTTTGTGACTTTGTGTCCGTTGTCGAAGCCCAAGAGGGTTCTTCTTGAGGTCCGGAGGGCGTGGTCAATGCCACCGGAGAGGGCTTTGCTTTGGTATGTCCTGTACTCCCACTTCGTATCCGGCTTTCTTTGTTATATCTTGGCTTAGTTATGAGTCTCTTCATGCTTTTATTTTTTACTGTCTATAGGTGGCAGCTGCATTGCCCTGCTTGTTTGATAATACCCTAAGGATCGGAGAGGCTGCTGAGGAGTAGCTTAGGCTTGAACGATAAGCACGAGACGATGCTGCAGAGCTTGCATGACAGGCATAAGAGGATGCCGAGAAGTAGTTGAGACTCGACCGACAGACACGAGAGGATGTCGCTGAGGAGTTGAGGCTGGCTCACGAGAGGGTTGATCGACTTGAGGCTGACCTCCATGTAGCGATTAAGAGAGCTACTAAGGCAGAGGCTCAGAGGAATGCTGCTGAGAGGGCCAAGGCTAGTGCCTTCATTGACGACTATGATGAGTTCAGAAAGAAGGTCTCAGTAGCGTTCCCAGCCTATGATTTTTCTGACTATCAGCCTTATGAGGCCCCTGACACTGATGATGAGGACTATGTGAATGGAGGCAGTGAGGGTCACTAGGAGTGTGGCGCTTTGTATTTTTTGTTCTGTTGACAGACTATGTCTATCTTTTTATAAAAGAACTCATAGACTTGGAAGAAATGCAACTTTTTTGAGAAAATATCGAGAAATTTTATTTCATTACTCAGAGTAAATGTTTGAAGAAAAATTGATCAAGATAGAAAATTGACAAAAATAAAAAGGTAAACAGTCTAAATAATGACCACCTAAACAATGACCACCAAGCTAACTCATTGTCCTCAGCTACCGGTAATATTTCTTTAGGTGCTCGGCATTCCATGGATGGGTTAGGACCTTTTCTTCAGAATTTTGGACTTTGTTGGTACCCAGCCTTACCACCTCTGTGACCGTGTAGGGTCCTTCCTAGTTAGGTCTCAGTTTCCTTCCAGGGAGTCTTTGGTAGACAGGATTACCTTTTTGAGGACCAGGTCCCCAGGTAAAAAGGTACAAGGCTTCACCCTCGAGTTGTAGTACTTGGTCATACGATGTTTGTACTCTACATTCCTAAGCATGGTTATCTCCCTCTCCTCCTCCACCAAGTCAAGGTTGATGCGGAGGCCTTCTGCATTAGTGGTAGGGTCATGGTGTCGAACCCTAAAGGACTGTACCTCGATTTCAACGGGTATCACTGCTTATGTCCCATAGGCTAGGGAGAAAAGTGTCTCGCCCGTAGGACTCCATGGTTTCGTCCGATAGGCCCACAGTACTCTTGGGAGTTCATCCACCCACTCCTCTTTTGTAGTCTCCAGCCTGGCTTTCAAGTTACAGAGTATGGTCCTGACAGTGACCTCTGTTTACCCGTTCACCAGTGGATGGGCGGGGCTGGAATAGGGTTGCTTGATCTGGAAGTTTGCACAGAAGTTATTTAGGAGTTTGTTGTCAAACTGTTTGGTGTTGTCACTTATAATGGTGTGCGGTATCCCGAAGCGACAGACTATATTCTTCCATACAAAGTCCTTTACCTTCTGGTCTGTGATCCTAGCTAAGGCTTCAGTTTCTGCCCACTTAGTGAAGTAGTCGATGGCTATAACTACAAATTTGCATTGACCTCGACTCATAGGGAGGGGACCTAGAATGTCGATCCCCCACATAGAGAAGGGCCATAGGCTTTGAATGGTGGTGAGCTCCTCGTGTGGCTGTCTGGGCACGGTCGCAAAATGCTGGCATTTGTCACATCTCCTAACAAAGTCTCAGGTGTCTCGGATCATGGTGGGTGAATAGTATCCCTGCCTGACTGCCTTATGGACCAATGCATGCCATCCTGAATGATTTTTGCATACTCATTCATGTATCTCTCTTATGGTGTAGTCAGCTTCTTCGGGGGTGAGATAATGGAGCAGTGGGAGAGAATGACTTTTCTTATAGAGGGTGTTTTGTAGTATAACATACTTAGATGGTCTCATTCTTAGCTTTCGAGCTTCCATTGGGTTATCTGGGAGATTACCCGCCTCTAGATAGGCTCAAATGGGAGTCATCCAGTTGGACTCCGAAGCTGCGCAGTGGACATCGTCCTCCTCTGTCTTGGAGGTGCTAGGCTCATACTGGTGACTTGTCAGCACCGGGCCATAAGCAGGTTGGTAGAGGCGAACTTGGCTAGGGCATCTGCCATAGCGTTCACTAGTGACTTATCAGCACCGGGCTATAAGCAGGTTGGCAAAGGCGAACTTGGCAAGGGCGTCTGCCATAGCATTCTCTTCTCGAGGCACATGTTGGATTTGGAAGCAGACGAACCTTGTGAGTAAGGCTTGGACCACTAAGAGGTACTCTTGCATCATTTCTTCCTTTGTTTTAAAATCTCCTCTCACCTGGTTAACTATGAGCTGAGAGTCACTATAAGCAGTGAGAGTGAGGGCTTGCATCTCCAAGGCTAACCTTAGACCTGATATAAGGGCCTCATACTCTGCTTGATTATTTGATGTGGTGAAGTATAAGGAGACAACATACTTCAAGGGAGTACCATGCGGGCTGATCAGCACTAGTCCAGCTCCATCACCCTCGCTGGTGGATGACCCATCTATGTACAGCTTCCAGGGTGGTGTAGTGGGTGACGAAGGCGAAGCCTGGGGAGAAAAGGGAGGAGAGGATGATGAGGGCTGAGAGAGCGAAGCCCCAGGCAGGCTGGACGACGCCCAAGGTTGCCCAGTCTGCGGGGATGCCTCCTGCTCTATCTTCGAGTAGTGGTTTTATCCTTAGGCAACATCTGAACTGGTCTCCTGGAGGGGGAAGTTAATGTGTACTGAGCAGTTGGCGACAGAGGTGCCTGGTACCTCCTCTTGTGACTCCTGTAAGGGTGTGGACTCTGCTACGAAGTCTATGAGAGCTTGCACTTTGATGGTAGCCCTAGGCTGGTACTGCACATCAAATTCGCTCAACTCCATGGCCCACTTGAGCAGTCTGCCAGAGACATTAGGTTTCCCAAAATTCTTTTAAATAGCTGATCCGTGACAACCACAATGGTATGGCTCTGAAAGTAATGACGCAGGCATCTGGCGGCAGTGACAAGGGCGAGAGCCAATTTTTCCAGTTCTGAGTACCTTACCTTTGCCCCTTGATAGGCTTTGCTTACATAATACACGGGCTTCTGGACGCCTCCATCTTCTCTTATGAGGACAGAGCGCAAGGCAATGGGTGAAGAGGAGCGGTAAAGGTAGAGAATTTCTCCTGGCATAGTATGGGAAAGCAATGGTGGTGTGGAAAGATAAATCTTGAGTTTCTGGAAGGCCTCCTCTGCCTCTGGGCTCCATTGAAAAGACCTGCGGAGGATTTTGAAAAAAGGTACACATTTATCCGTAGATTTAGAAACAAACCTGTTAAGGGCTGCTATTCTCCCGTTGACGCATTGGACCTCCTTGGTTGAGGTAAGGGACTTCATCTCCAAGACTGCTCTGATTTCATCCGGGTTGGCTTCAATGCCCCTTTTTTAAACCAAGAAGCCTAAGAATTTTCTTGAACTGACGCCAAAGGCGCACTTTTCAGAATTCAACTTCATCCGGTAGGTTCTCAACACATTGAAGGTTTCCTGAATGTGTGTTACATGATATGTAGCTGCTACACTTTTTACCAACATGTCATCTACATAAACTTCCATTGTTTTTTCAATCTGGGTCTCAAACATCCTGTTGACTAGACGCTGATATGTGGCTCCGGCGTTCTTTAGCCTAAAAGACATCTCTCTGTAACCATAGGTACCTCTTGGGGTAATGAACGAGGTCTTCTCTTAGTCTGGGGGAAACATACTTATTTGATTATACCCGGAATAGGCATCCAAAGAATCTTAGGAGTTCGTGTCCAGCAGTGGCGTCGATGAGTAATTTGATGCGTGGAAGAGGATAGCTATCTTTGGAATAGGCTTTGTTGAGCTCCGTGAAAGTCCACACAGAGGTGTCACTTCCTATTGGTTTTTGTTACCGTCACCACATTGGATAGCCAGTCTGGGTAGGCTACCTCCCTTATCTACCCATTCGTCAGTAGTTTATCTACCCATTCGTCAGTAGTTTATCTACCTCCTGCTCCATGGCTTGCCCCCTCTCAGCACTTACACTCCTCAATTTTCTGGTGGACAGGCTTGTATCTAGGGTCTACGTTGAGTCAGTGGGAGACCACCTCGGGGTCAATACCCTCCAATTCTTCGTGGGACTAGGCGAAAATGTCTATATTCCGCCTGAGGAAGTCTACCAAGGCGGATGCCTACTCCTGGGAGAGTGAGGAGCCTATGTATACCTTCTTCTCGGGGAGGTTGTCGTTGACCCTTGCGGGTTGAAGCTCTTCTACAGGTTCACCCCTCTCCAAGATGTCGTTGTCTCTAGGATCAAGCATTTTGACTTGAAGAGTCTCCTGTGGTCTTTTGGCCCTTATAGAGGCCACATAGCACTCTCTGGCTGAGACCTGATCTCCTCTTATCTCCCAAATTCCACTAGAGGTTGGAAAACGAAGGAGAAGGTAGTAGGTTGACGGCACTGCCCTTAGGGCATTGAGGGTAGGTTGGCCAAGAATTACGTTATATGTAGAAGGGAAATCGAGTACAAGAAAGTTTACCATGATGGTAGAGCTCCTCGGTGTAGTCCCTGCTGTGACAAACAGGGTGATAGATCTCAAGGGATGGACTCTCTCTCCTGAAAAGCCAACCAAATAAGTCCTTGCTAGTTGTAGTCGCTCTCTGTCGAGGTGAAGGTTGTCATAGGCTGTGGCAAACAAGATGTCGATTGAGCTTTCGCTGTTGACTAGGACCCTCCTGATCTGGTAGTTGACCACCATTAAGGTCAAGACAAGGGGGTCATCAGGCGAGACCTAGACCCCCTCAAGGTCTCTGTCAGAAAAGGTGATGACCTCTTCTTCCCCACGTCGGGGTGTCTTCATTGGGCGGGAGTCATGTGACTTTGCCAATCTCGTTCTTCGGGCGTGCACCTTCCTGGTGGAGTTGGAGTCGCCTCCTCCTCCTAATCATCTAGTGATGGTTTGAATTTCATCGAGGGGCTGCTGCTGCTCTCGTTCTTCGTGCGGATGGGCTAATCCTCGACCAGTCACATACTGTCTAAGCTGCCCCACTAGATAAGTTTCTTGATCTACTTTTTTAGCTAAAAGCAGTCCTTTGTGTCATGTCCATGATTGCGGTGGAAGCAGCAATACTTGCTGGGGTTTCAGCGTTTCGGGTCAGACTTCATCTTCCCGGGCTAACAGATTGCGGGGTCGTCTTGTATCTGGAACAGAATGTGCTCCATTGAGGCATTGAGTGGAGTGAATGGCTATCGGTCTCTCAGGGGTAGTGGCCCGAGACGGTCTTTTACAAAGACTATTTCGGCTTTCTTTCTCTTGTTCTCTGTCTCCCTTCTTTCTTCTCGGCTATCTTTCCTTTTCTCCCCCCGAGAGGACTCACCTCTATGAGCTTTGGTGATGTCCTCAACCTTCATGTATTTCTAGGCCCTAGATAGCAGCTCAAGTATGCTGGAGGGAAACTTCTTGAGGACTAAGAACATAAAGCTGGAGGTGCGGAGGCCGACGATAAAGGCGGCTAGAGCTACCTTATCATCCGGCTCCTCAACCTGGAGAATTCCTTATTGAAGCAGGCAAGGTAGTCTCTAAGGCTTTCGTCCCTGTCCTGCTTGATGGTGAGCAGGTGGGTCACTGGTTTTTGATGTCGGCATCCCCCGATGAAGTGGAAGACGAAGGACCGACTCAGCTCAAAGAAAGAGAGGATGGAGGAGGGTCTAAGCTTGGAGAACCACTGATGGGCAGACCCCTTCAAGGTGGTAGGGAAGGCTCTGCACATAATCTCCTCAAGTACATTGTGAAGTTGCATGAAGGACTTATATATGTCAAGGTGGTCGAGCGGGTCCTTGGTGCCATCGAAGATCTCAACGTTGGACATCATCAACTTCGAAGACAGAGGATAATTGACAATATCAACTATAAAAGGTGTATCAGTGCATCTTACAAAGTAGTCCACAGTTTCAGGTGTCTATGCCTTGATGGCGTTAAAGGCGCCACCAAGTTGATTTTACACCTCCCTAATCTTCTCATCCCACTGATTGGGGACATCCTCAGTCGGGTGATGGCACTGACTTTCATGGTCCCCGTATTGACTTTCTCTGTCTTCGTTCTCCTGTACCGATACGTGCAAAAGGCGTACGCGAAAACTCCCTCCGCGCTGAGAAGGGACTACCGGGCGAGGGGCTGGCGTGGCCTTGGAGTGTTCTAGCGAGGGGCCCTATGGTGGGGGGCTGCTTGGGGCCCAAAAAGGACATGTTGTTGCTCCTCTCCTGTTAGAGGGAATGTGGCTCCTCCCACAAGGTGAGGGGCGATGCCTCCTTGGGAGAGCATCAGTTGGATGATCTGCTGGTTTTGGCTCACTAGCAACTACATGGTTTGGAGGAGTTGTTGCTGTCCGACGACGGGGGTCGCCGTAGTAGATGGTTTTGATGGTGCAAGGGGAGGCGAAGCCTTCTCCCGATGAGGCGAGTTGTTGTCTCCCGGCTATTGGCTCATTGATCTGGTAGTGATTGCCATGGATCAAAAGAGTAGGAAAACTAACCACAGACGACGCCAAACTGATGATGCACAAATTGGTATTGCGCAAGATCATCAATCAAGAATATAAACAGAGGCAATCAATGAGCAATAAACAGACAATTAATGGTAAATCAATAGATAAAGAACTAACACAAGGATTTATAATAGTTCGGTTTAGGTGACATACTCCACTCTCGTAAACGGCAGCGGTGACCTGAGTCTTTTATTAATGGGTAAAATCGCAGGAGAGATTATTCTACAGGAGTATTATAATGCTTAGAGAGAGAGAGAGAGGAGTGTGTATAAGGGGAGGTGTAGAGGTTTCAAATGCGTGCCCTCAATATTGAGAGGGTGTACATTATATAGTTAGGGTAAGGCGATGAGGTGGTGACGTGAGTAAGAGATCCTCCACTATTTTGGTAAGTGCAATCATTGTAAGTTTAGATCTCCATCCCGACATTTTCTCCCTCGTGCTCTTATTCAATCGGAGGAAGATTCTGAGCTGGACGGGGCTTGGTCTTGACCTTGAACTTTGATCGGAGTAGGCTTGGGCTTGCATTGGAGTCAAGAGGACGTAGGAAGATAAGGAGGCGGCCTTGGGCGGCGCCTAGCTTGGGTGACCCTTGGGTGGCGCCCCAAGTGCTTGGGCGTTGGTTCTTGGTGCTTTGGGTGCTGGCCTCTTGGGGCTTTGGGTGCCTGCCTCTTGGACGCTGGCCTCTTGGACGTTCGCCTCTTGGGCGTGGACCTCTTAGACGTTGACCTCTTGGGCGTTGGCCTCTTGAACGTTCGCCTCTTGATGCCTTCTTGGATTCCCTCCTGACAGATCAGCCCAGCTTCCCTTGGGCTCTGTCTTGGGTCCTGAGTACTTGGGCTTCGTGGTTTATTTTAATTGGACATAGTCAAATTCGGGCTCATCAAATAAAATAATGAAATTCACTAAGTCCACTTAGTATTCTAAACGTATTATTTGTGTTAATTATTCGTTGTATAAAACCAATAATATTGGTAGTTAATAAAATAATGGAGTTCATTAAGTCCAGTGAGTATTCTATTCCTGATTGATGATATTACATAATATTGATTATGTGATGTCACTGTTACATCCAATATTTTTTTTGCTTTAACAATTGGTATTTGTTGGACAGCTTAGCCGCCCAATAATGCTTTAAAGGCTAAATTTTTACATGCATTTTTAAAATCCTTTTGTAAGATGGAATTAATCATAAAATAAATGAGATCTATAATTGTCATAAAAAGAAAAATATTACATAACTCAGATGAAATCTAAAAATTATGACTAAAATACACATCATTCTTTCAATAAGTATTGGATGAGTGTGTCTCATTAAAAAAATTGATGGAATCCACTCATTCGAGGGATGATATGAATTTGAATTACAACTTTTTGAGTTTCATTTAAATTGTTTATTTTTGTTGTAAAATTAATTATTGCATGTGCCTGAAGGCATAGAGTAATAAAAAATGGTAAACAATAAACTTATTTGTATTCATATTCAAAAGTAAATCACAAATATAAAAAAGAGATAAAATAATTTAAGCATCGATTTGTAGTGAGGAGTGAGAGGTGGTGGGCAGCAGTGGTAGTGGTAGGAGACGGTGATGGTTGTGATGGGTGGCAATGACTGTGGCGGCAATGAGGACGGCGGCGATGGCAATGGCGATGGTGGTGGTGGTGGCAGCGGAGGCAGTGGTAGTGTTGGTGGGGGTGGGGGTGATGGCAGGGGTGGTGATAACAACGGCTGCGGTGGTGAGGGCGACAACGACGACTGTGGTGGGGGGCTGTGGGGGTGATAGAGGTGATGGTGGTGGGGGTGGTGGTGACGGCGGTTGTGGTGGTGGTGGCGGCAACGACGGCTATGGTGGTGGTGACGACGACGGTGGTGATGGCGGTGATGGTGGCGACGACAATAGGGGTGATGGTGGTGGCAGTGGTGGTGGTGTGTCGATAGTAGCCGTGGCAGTGTGGCGGCGGTGGTGGTGGTGGTAGAGGTAGTGGTGGGGGCGGTTTCAAACACTATTTTTTTAAAAAAAATATTTATGAGTAATAATTTTTGGAAGTATTTTTAAAAGTCACTCCAAACACACTCTTAAGGTCCTATTTTTTTTATTAAATTTAGGGTGTTAATATTAGTCGTTAGATTAACTTTAAAGTAAAAATTTAAAGCAATATCAACCGCAAATAGCAAAAATTATTTTGTTTATCTTTTGAGATTTGAATTGTAAACGACTTTTTTATATAGATATAAGCAAATACATAAATTTTGTCATTGAAATTTGTAAAAAAAAAAAGGAGAAAATATTAGGTATAATAGTGACATCACTTCATTAATGTCATTTGATATCACTAACCAGTGATAGAGTGTCAAATAAACTTAGTGGGTTCCGACCGTTTTAATAATTACCAATAATCACTTTATCTAATAAATATTATGTTAGAATAGTAGAGTTCACCAATCCTATTTATTATTTTATAATTGATAAGTGACACTATGTAACATTAATGATGAAATGTCAACATTATAACATCTCCAATCATGATTCAAATTTAAAATCAAATTTAAATTTGAGTAAAAAATAACCTAAAAAACTTACTTCAATTTTTGACTGAAACTTATACCAAATCAAGAGAGACTTATTTTTTTATTTAAATTAAATGAGACTCAAATTCTTATCAAATTCTTTAATTATGAGATTTTAATGTTTTTTAAAGATTCAATGGTAATCTTTATTTTCTTTTAACTTTGGGTTTGCCTTCATTTAAATTTGAGTTTCTCTTTCTTTAAATTTGAGTTTGTCTATTAAAAATTTTGTATCAAATTAAAATTTTTATTTAAATTTAAATGAAAAATTGAGTCATAAATAAAGATACTACTCTACGTCCAATATTTACATGTGAGGAAGCTCACGAAGGCGTTGGGGCCCTTGGGCTGACTCTCAGATTTCATTAGGGCCATGAGAATATGTTTGTCATGTGTCCGACATTACTAATGACGGGCCCTATAGTTTCCAAGTCGCTGCCCAACCATACTACGGATCACTTTATCCGTCTCTAAACGATCAACAAGTACGCCAATTAAAATTTAAGACGATACGATTAATCAATACGAATTAAGTGAATTTAGATGAGATTTTAATGAGTTTGGGGGATAAATGGATCAACCTGTCAGACACGTTTAATAAACAGGTCGTATTCAGGTAAGACATGTCAAACCGTTTATCACACGTTTATTCGTTTAAATAAAATAAATATAATAATAAATTAATAATTGTTTAAAAAATTAGCCAACAAAAAAGGAAGTAAAAAAATCAATACAAAAAAATTAAAAATAAGAATAAAGCAGTTGTTCAAAATCAAAGGAGAAGAAATAGGGAGCAATTCAAAAACAAAGGTAAATTAATGCCTTTTTTTTTATTCCACATCGGCAAATGAGGGGAGATGGGAGGGCTGACTTGGTTATAAAAGACAGTAGTCTATTGTCTTTTTTTTTATCCTTCAAGTCTAATTTTTATGTGAGATTTAACTAAAAATTTCTCTTTTTTGAGATAAATATAATTGACAATAAAAAAAGTGAATATTAAAATTTGTTTATATAATTTTTTTTAAATTAAATGGATTAAACGAGTCGTATCATGTTACCTGTTTTATTAAACAGGTCGTGTACAGATTTATATATTTTTCACCCGTTACCCATTTAACTCGACATATAACCATTTAATCCGACACAATTGACACCCTATAAACAGTAGGCATTCGAAAACCTTAAAAATGTTAACGAGTCCAAATTTAATTGGGTTTGGCCTGGTTAATGAGATAAGCCTAAATCAACTACAATTCAGGTTAAGTCCAGTTTATAAATCCTGTCCAGTGCAAAGTTTAATGAGTTCAAGAAGATTAGCGCATGTGAAAAGTAATTATTGAGATAATCACTCTCAAAGATCAAGATTATCAGTAATTGTATCAATCCTTAACTGTAGCTATTCACTTTGAAGAATTAGTCACCTATCAGTTTACACCGCCGCCTCAACCAATGCTCTGTACTTATAAATTGTAAATTCTTTCTATATGAAGGACATCTCTATGCACATCTTACACAACTATCTCTCTCATAGCTACCAAGAGTATACTCTTATTTTCTCTCTCTCACCTACTACTTTATCAATAAAGACCACCGATCACTGATGTCGTCTTCAAAGTGAAGTAAATCATCCTAACCGAATCACTATACATCTGTGTGTTAACTCAATATTTGCCTTTTACAATTGATTGTTTTGTTATTGCTTCATTTAATTATTATGAATTGTACACTCGATTGTTGATTATGCATAAATCTATTTTGTGCATCATTAAATGTTAATCTTATACTCGTCAGTTTTAAATTCCAATGCACAATGAAAATTGATCTTTCGTATGCACAAGGAAAGTTGATCTTTGCTCATTCCATGCGACACTATACTTATTATTTATTGCACACTATACTTAATGATATGCGATTCTTTGAACAAAGCATGATTGAGTTACTTATTTTTCAGATAAACGATTTGAATGTATTGTTTAGCATAATAATGATAAAAAAAATGCAAGAAATAAATTATTTTAAAAATTTTAATGTGTTTTGTTAGCATAAATTTTTCTGAAATTTTATCTAATTGTTATTTGTGTGTGTGTGTGTGTGTGTGTGTGTGAAAGAATTGAGTTAGAAATTGAAAGATCCCCTTGCTAATAATCACATCTAATGGATTTTGAGTCATCCTCGTTAAGCCTATGTTTGTTCAAGTCAATCTATGAGGGAACCTTCAATCAAATAACATCCGGGCCCACCCAACATGTAATCTAATGTGTAAAGCACACTAGAATTGCAGTAAAGGAATCTACAACTTTCTTATTTTGGAAGAAGCCAATTTAATAAGGCCAAAGAACTTCTCGGGACAACCTTTCGACTACCCAACGACCTATAACACAAATCACTATTTCTACTGGGACTAGCAAGTAAGCCACACAACTCAAAGCGACGGATAAAGAAGAAAGTCGGATGTCTTGATCATTCTTATTCCCTTCAGTGGGTCCGTGGTGTTGGAATAAGTTTTTAAACACTTTTGTTTCTTTTCCTTTCTTAAATGACATGATTCTCGTTGGTTTCCTCGGTTTTAGAATTTTGTGACAACTTTATTTCATTTGTTTTTAATAAGAGTAATGTTAGATAGACTTAAAAATTAAATTTAAAAATTAAACTTGATAATCTCAACCATTGAATAGGTAGTGGGCCTCAATAAATGCTGGGACCCATAATAAAATCAATGATTAAAATTATCAAATCTATTTTTTAAGTCCATGTAACATTGTTGTTTTAATAAATAGGTTGTGACATAATTTCTACCATATGATATATGAAAGTATATTAATCTTACTAGTTATTCTCTGTACTTGAAAACACGAAATAATAAAAAAACTGACAAATCATAAATAAATTTGTATTCACATCCAAAATGAAATTACAAAAATAGAGGAAAGAAAAAAAGAATTTAAGCACCAAATGTAGTGAGGGCGAGTGGTAGTAGTGGTAGTTGGGGATAGTGGTGGTAGTGAAAGACGGTGATGGTTGTGGTAAGTGACGACAATCGACTGTGATGATGCTAGCCGTGGGTGACAATGGTGATGGTCGTGGTGGTGTGGCAGTGGGAGTGGTGATGGTAAGGACAGGACAGTGGCGATGGTATTGGTGGGATAATGGTTGGGTATCGACAATGGTGGTCGCGAAGACAGTGGTGGTGGTGGGCCAGTGGTGGTGGTTCTTACGGAAAGGTGGTGGTGAGATAGCAACGATGGTGGTGGTGGGGTGTTGGGTGTGTTAATGGTGGTGGTGTGGCGATAGTGATGGTGGTGTGGTAGCGACAACAGAAATGATGGTGGTGGTGATAGTAATGATGGTGATGGTAGTGGGGTAATTCCAAGCATTAATTTTTTTTAAAAAAAAAATTTTTTTTTAAGTATTTATAAGAAATTATAAGTTTTAGAAGAACTTTAAAAGGTTACCTCAACCATATCCTTAGAATTCTATTTTTTTTTATTAAATTTAACGTGTTAATATTAGTCGTCGGATTAACTTTAAAGTAAAATTTAAAAAGATCTCAACTGCGAAAATCAAAAGTCATTTTTTTTTATCTTTTGAAATTTGAATTATATTATACTTTATTATATAAATTTTACATGATCAAAATGTTTCATGAGGAGGTGTATGATTCATCGATAACTTAATAAATAGACTCGTCTAATTTTGAGTTTACTTGCGTACATATGAACTCTTTAATACCTTTTATTTTAAAATCAATTTTTATAGATAAGTTCTAGCAATGAGTCTATAAACAATTATTATAGGAGATCAGATACAATATACACTTTAACTATGGAAACCTCGTAAAATATTATGATATCACACTAATTATATATGAACTAGTTTTTGTCTGTGTCTAAAGGCACATAGTAATAAAAAATAATAAATAATAAATATATTTGTATTCATATCTAAAATTAAATCACAAACATAGAAAAAAATAAAGAAATTTAAACATTGATTTGTAACGAGGGTGAGAGGTAGTGGGCAGTAGTGGTGGTGGTAAGAGACAATGATGGTTGTGGTGGGTGACAATGACTATGGCGGCGGTAGTGGCGACGACGAGGGCGGCAATAATGATGGTGGTGGCGACGACAGCGACGATGGTGGTAATGGTGATGACAGCAACAATGGTGGTGGTGTCAATGAGTGGTGGTGGTGGTGGCAACGGTGAGAAAGATAGTGGTGGTGGTGGTGATGGTGATGGTAGAGGTAGTAATGATGAGGTGGTTTCAAACACTATTTTTTAAAAAAATATTTATGAAAAATAATTTTTAGAAATACTTTTAAAAAAGTTACTTCAAACACACCTTTAGATACTTATTTTTTCTATTAAATTTAAAGTGTTAATATTAGCCGTTAAATTAATTTTAAAGTAAAATTTAAAACGATCTCAATCGCGAATAATAAAAATCATTTTGTTTATTTTTTGATATTTAAATTATAAATTACTTTATTATATATAAGATTTAGTCATGTTTATATATATATTTTAACACAATTATGTTGTAAGCCCATTTTAAGTGGTGGGATCTACCAATTCATAACATAAAAGATTGTTTTCTCTTTTCTCTCTAAGTCATCATAAATTATAGAATTTTTTTTTAAATGATTGAATCTTCACCCTTTAATTCATGATTTTATCGTAAATTTAAATCAATATAATTATCTATAGATCTGGACATTCCAAAAAAAGATATGTGTTTACAAGGAGCGATATTATTATGACTTAATTTGAGAATTTAATGTGGTAACCTAATTTACAATAATTATTGAATGAGTAATTGTCTCAACATTATTTGACACTATCAACTTAAAGAATTTTTATTTGGACAAAAAATATTTATACATTTTGTTATCTCCTTCCATCACAACCATTGTATAGGTAATGAATTCCAATAATTGTTGCAACCTATAGTTAAATCAATGATGGTGATATTAAAAGTCAACAAATACTGGTAATATTTATTGTCGAAATAGCATAGTGTCAAATTAAGTACAAAAGAGAATATTAAATTATATGGTTTTAATTTTAAATTTTTTTTTTTGGTGGTGATGGTTTTAAGATTTAAGCAGGGGGTGTGTGGTCATTGATTGAATTTGGGCCCCACGCGACAAGAAATTATTGGGGGATTGCTAGATAGAAGCGTTAATCATTGGTAACCGAAAAAATGGTATTGTTATTAACGTGGTCTAACGGTCTGATCTGAATCACGGGACCACTTTGTAGAACAGTCAAAAGGGGCATTAAAAGGAGAGCGAGGCATCACGAGTGACTATCGGGAACATGATTAAATCAGTGTAATTCTATGAAACTAGAGAGGCTAAATCAGTCTTTTTCGTTTGAACAAGGTTATATTAGTCTTAACCTTTATGCTTGTAGTTTATTCTGTGTTGGAATTAACACACGACGGCATTCACGTACAAGTTAAAAAACAGAAAATAAAAAGAGATTAAAATAAATAAATTTAATTGATTAAATGTAATAGAGAGAAAATTGTAGGTAGTTGAATTTGATAAAAAGGAAGTTATACGTGATTAAAGTAAAAAATAATAATAATAAAAGATTATATTATTGTGATTTTAAGTTGAAAAGTTCGAGTTGGTGACGGTATCTATCTACTTGTGTATATCTGATCTTCTCTACACCGACGTAATTGGCGTTCTGCATTAAGTCACCTTTTTAAAAGTAACCTAATAACCTAAATTTGAGGAATCAAACTATAAATGTAGGGTTAAAATGTAATTATGAAAACACAAGGATTGCTCTAAGCATCTTTATGTCAAAATTGTGGGTAATAATTCAATAATTTTTTTTTTTTGAACCTTGGCAAGAATTCAATATCAAAAGAGCAACGCTACCTGAATTTAAAAATTAAATTTAAAAATTAAACTTGATAATTACAGTCATTGATTTTACTATGAGTCTTAGAATTTATTTTATTTTATTTTTTATTTTATTTGTTTTGGGAGGAAGAGGATAAAGGGGACCTGAACCCTTGACATGAAGAAAACAAAGTCTTCACAAGATAAAAAAATATCATTGGACTAAAGGTCCGTTGGTGCATTCCTCCTTGACGTTGGCACCGCATGAATCCGACTGAATGAACGGCTTGTCAAGACGGGCACAACTGTCATAACTCAACATTTATTGGAACTCACTACTTATTCAATAATTGTAATTATTAAATCTAGTTTTTAAGTTTAATTTTTAAGTACATGTAGCATTACTCATATTAAAAACTAACTTTTCCATGATATATTCCTTATATCATTTTTAACAAAGAATTTTAGTTTGTTGAATGTAGAAGCAATAAAACAAGAAAATATTGTGCATACAATGGAAAAAAAATTATTGATTTATCAAATTATTTTACTGAACTGTGAAAAAGATACAACAAAAGACATAAATAAATCTACTATTTATTTTATGTCAAAAAAATACTTTGTAGTAACTCCCGTTAAAGGGAATATCACCGATACTTTCAAGACTCATCCTTTAGTGATAAAATGGTAGACACAATAGACTCAAAATCTCATATGTAAAATTATGCATATATTATTATGTTATGCATAATTTTTTTTTAATTCTTGTTAGAATTTAAATATATAAAATATATTAGATTCTTGAAAGAATTTGTATAATGTAAGGATAAAATTTACTTGCATTTATTGATCATTACTTATAATTTAATTAAAACATATATATCTATATCTATATTACTTATAAATATTATCATTTGAGAATTTTTATATCTATATGATGAAGTAAAAGTCCTACACATGTTAAATTATTTTATTTTCTATTTTATCTTTAATTATTATAATAAATTCAATTATACATATCAATATATTTTCATCAAATTTTTATTTTTTACTCATATTTAACTTGCAACTTATTTTGAACTCTTTTATAAGGATTTTTAAATTCTTTTAAATTTATTTATTAGCAGTACAGTGACATACAAATTTTTATATCTATATGAAGAAGTAAGGTCCTATACATGTTAAATTATTAAATATATTTAATTATAAAATTGAATTTCCTTATTAAATATATGCTAAATTTTATTTTGTAGTATGTAATATTATAAGTACTAATCAATCTATTTAAAATATAAAAAATTAATGATTTTTTAATTTTATTAAATATAAAAATATCTAAAATGGTCGGAGAGATACTTAAATAAATAATAAATTAGGTATTTAATGATTTATATAATAAATTAATTATTAATTACACATATAATTCACATTTTAAATAAAAAAATATTTAAATTTGTTTATATTTATTAGGTGGGTTGAAAAAGAGAGAAGATTTTTTTTTTGTCAATCTTACCATTTAAGGATAGGAAACATCTGGTAGGAAGCATGGGCAGTTCCGTTATTTGGACAAAATAAAGTGGTAGAGTTCTTAAAGGAAAAGGGTCCTATTTTATTTCACTTTATTCTCTCCTTAGGACTTCCGCGTGGTGACCTGTCACCTAGCCGCGTGACCGCGTCGTCTTCTACTTATATCTTCACCTCCATAACCGCTTTGTCCTCTCTCTCTCCTATTCTCTCTACCCCCAAAAACCACACTGGAAGTAAAAACCTTGACAAAGAAGAACTGCCCACGAGAGAGTTTCGGCCTACAAATCATCACCACACTGCATGAGCAAACCCACTATGTCTTCTTGTTCTACCCCTCGTTTTCCTCTCTATTTCCAATTCTCTGACCCTCACTCCCACCGTTCCCTCATCGGCGCTAACCACACCTCTGCTCGCTTCTGTTCCCGATAATCCCTCGAGTTTTATTACCCTTTTCCTCTTTTCAAAAGATACATACACTCATTCATACATTCAAACACAGATAATAGACATACACAAGACAGTGACAAAGTGTATCATGGAGTCCATAGCGGTGAAACCAAGCGTCCTTCGAAACATTCTGGTAAGATTCTTCTTTTTCTGTGTACTCATCGTCGGCATTCGATTCGCTTACATTGTCACAATCAGAGGCGAGTCCTGCGACGTCGGCGACTTCTGTTTCTTCTCTCTCCCCGAAAACCTCAACATGGTCACCGTTATCGGGCAGTTGAGCACCTCTTCCTCAGCCATCATCGTAAACGACGCTGTCCCGCCCAAACCCAAAACTCCCGATCTTTGGGCCACCAAAGGTTTTCAAAACGCTGTACGTTTCTACTCATCTATTTTTCAGGATCTGATCTCCGAGGGCTATTTATCGCCTAATTCGAAGTCTCTTTGCGTTGAAACCCAAACGGGTCCAGAAGTTTTTGCTCTAAAAGAAATCGGAGTTTCGGACTCCATTGGAATTTTTAAGAAAGCATCAAAGCCATTAGTAATTTCAGGTCAGGCGACTAAACAACCTTTCAAACATAATACTTTCGATTTCGTATTTTCCGGGGCCGGAATGCTCGATAAATCCTCCAAACCGGCCGAATTTGCGGCCGAGATTTGCCGAACCCTTAAGCCCGAAGGGTTTTTGGTGGTTCACACGGCGGCCAAAGATACTTATAGTTTCAATTCGTTTATTGATTTGTTCAATTGTTGTACATTGATGAGGTCTAGAGATATTGATGGGTTTGATTCATCTATGCCATATATTCGTGAAATTGTTATGAATAAAGGGGGTGAGATTGGAATTCTTGGCCATGGGACGAAAAATCCCGGTGGCGATTCAGTGAACGAGTGCTCTGTTTCAGGGCATAAACAAGAATTGATCCGGAAAGCTGAGCCGGTGATTATAGAGGAACCCTCAAAACCATGGATTACATTGAAGAAGAATTTAAAAAATATTAAGTACTTATCGTCGATGGTTGATATTAGTTTTAAGCAGAGGTATGTGTATTTTGATGTTGGAGCAAGGAGCTATGGATCGAGTATTGTGAGTTGGTTCAAGAAACAGTATCCGAAGCAGAATAAAACATTTGAAATATATGCTATTGAGGCTGATAAGACATTTCATGAGGAGTACAAGTACAAGAAAGGGGTCACATTGTTGCCTTATGCAGCCTGGGTAAGAAATGAGACTTTGTTCTTTGAAATTAATCAAGACCCAGGTCATAAAGAAGTGGAGAAAGGTAGAGGAATGGGTCGGATACAACCAGCTCAGTTGGAGAGTAGTTCTGTTGGCGATGTGGATAAGATTAAGGGGTTTGATTTTGCAAATTGGTTGAAGAGTGTGATATCGCCGAGAGATTTTGTGGTGATGAAGATGGATGTGGAAGGGACTGAATTTGATTTGATTCCAAGGTTGTTTGAGACGGGAGCAATTTGTTTGATTGATGAGATCTTTCTTGAATGCCACTACAATAGGTGGCAGAAATGCTGCCCAGGTGAGAGGACTTCCAAGTATCAGAAGACTTATGGCCAATGCGTAGAGCTATTTACTTCTCTTAGGGCAAGTGGAGTTCTGGTTCATCAATGGTGGTGATTGGTAACAAAGCCAACACATCTTCCTGTAGTGTTATGTTGATTTTAGACCAGTTTTCCTCTTTGTTCAATCAGCCACAGATGAAGTGATGTTTCTTCTCTCTGTATTCCAATTTCTTTTATATTAGAGGTTGCACCTTTGAATCAAAAATCGGTTACTTAAAAGTTTACTGTCTCCTCTCAATTGTCTTTCGCACTTTGTTCCCCTTTATTTGTGTTTTTTTTTACTCTTTGTCTACCTATTATTGGATTTGTAGACTACAGATCATAGTTTCATTGCATTATTAGGTGTAGAAAAAGTGAACAAGTTTTTTTTAAGGTTGATATCTACATTCAAGTTTTTATTAATGTAAAAAACGAACACCCCTTTTGGTCAGAGCATTGAATCTTCATTTGTAAATGCACTGTTCTTTCCTTGGGGACGGCCTGCTCCCTTGTTAACCCATTTTATTGCCTTTTAGAGAAACAGGGGAATCACTGTAACTTCTCCTTCAAGTGTCTTGGCATTGCTGCTGCCATGGTGTTTGAAGCCACAACACCACCAGAGCGGCAATGAATAGTATTATGCTTGTAAGTGAATTAAAGTAGCGTAGCACTAGCTCACAGCAACATGAGTTGGGTGGAGGTTGATTGCTACCCCTCCCACCAACACATGCGTATCTAGTACACAAGATTACTGTCATTGTGAGGTTTGAGGAGAGTTACATGTACGCAGTCTTATCTTTGCAAGCAAAACAAAGAGGTTGTTTTCGCGACTCGAACCTGAAGCAATTTTATTGTTGCGTCAAGGTCCACACAAAAAAAGAAAAAAAAAAGTGGGATTAGCATGTTGAGCAAACTCACATTCTGAGAACAATCAAAAAATGCTTCATTCTGAAACTCTTTTGAACGAGACTAGTTCAATATCCACTTGAAAATTGGACACAAATGGCGATGTGTACATCGTGTTCTAATAAGAGGGAAGTATTAGCATGAAATCAAATGACGTTGTGGAATGTGATGTTTTGTTAGCATAGAAAAAAATAAAAAATAAAAAGAGGTTTGAAGATCGACTCAAACGTTGGCCAGTGGGTTGATTCTTAGTGATCTGTTAGGCCAAATCAATACAAATTAGCTGAGGTTTTTTTGCTAAAAATTACACTGGATTCAATTTGATAGGTTGGGTCTGCACATAAAACCCGGTCCGGTAACCCACCCCTAACCTCGACTTGGTTTTTGCATGGGATGTTAGATGGTGTAATCATTCAAGCCACATAATAATGGTCAATGATGAAAAGCTCAACATTCAACTGAAAATTTGTACATTATTATCCGAAGAACCAGAGTGTCAACAACTCCGTCTAGAGTTTTCTCATCACTTCCGTTCCTTCTTTTCCTTCACCTTCTCCGGCAACACGACACCATCGTTCGGCATAACAAAAGATGGCCAGAGCCGTCGGGTCAGTATCTACTGGAAATGTTTCATTCGACAAACATCTACAGGGACCTGAATTCTGCGAGGCATTGTGTCCATGTGAGTTCCTCTGGTATTTTTAGGGGTGAAAATCCAACACATTTCACTTTGCCACTTATATTGTTGCAGCTTAGTTTAGTCACTTTCTTCTCCCGAACTCTGCATTTCTTCCTCACACCACTTGGGCAGCCTAAATACGTCTCCGATTTCCTCGTAAGCTCAAGCCTAGTTCTTTGCATTTTATGCCCATATTAAGTGCTTGCAATGCTAAAATAGTAATTCATTCTGGTTATCAAATTTTATGTTAATCAGGGTGGGATTATCCTAGGTCCTTCAGTTCTTGGACGCAACGAAACATTCTCCGAAGCAATGTTCTCATTAAAAGGTCTAATGGTGCTCGATGTCTATGAAATGATTGGCATCATCATCTATACCTTTTTAATCGTGCTGCGGATAGATCTGACCATGGTTAGAAGAAGAGGCGAACTAGCACTTGCCATCGGCCTCGGATCTTTCTTGTTCCCCTTGTTGATCAATGGAATTATGGCTAAGTTACTAAAGAGAAGCACTAAAATGGACAACAAGCTTCAAGATTCGGTAGTCTTGCTGGGAACGCTTGCATCCATGATCAACTACGATGCTTCCTCCAGCATTCTCAGAGATCTCAAGCTTGTTAATTCACAAATCGGGCTCGTTATTCTCCCTTCTGCAATGATCAGTAGCCCGTGCACCTGGATATACGATTTAATGTTGAGAAACCTAAGTGACGCACAAGAAGGTGTTACACATGTAATAATAGCAACTTCATTGTGCAGAGTACTCTTGATACTAGTTATCATTTTTGCGATCCGTCCTATGATGTTCTGGATGATCAGACAAACCCCAGAAGATAAAACCTTGAAGGAATCATATGTTTGTGCAATCGCAGTCATGATTCTTGGAATTTCTATTTATAGTGAAGTAACCGAGATTCATCCAACGTTTTCCTCTATTGTCTTTGGCTTAGCTGTGCCTGGAGGACCACCATTGGCCTAAGGCTCGTAGACAAGCTTGAATCTTTTATTTCAGCAGTGCTCTTGCCCTAATTTATGGCAAATGTGGGTCAGAAGGTTGATGTCTACCTCATTAGGCTGAGTACTTTCGCGATCGTGGAGCTTCTTATCATCCTTGCTTGCTTAGGAAAAATCATTGGGGGTATGATCCATTCACTTTAATTGAAATGCCTCTCATGGATGCTTTTTTGCTCAACCTTCTCTTGTGTTGTCAAGGGCTCTTAGACATTGAATTCTTCAGCGAAGCTCTACAATACGAGGTGTTGTTTAATCAATAGTAGTGTGATCATGATCTACATTCTTCAAATTAGCACCCTTCTTAGTACAAAATTTGATTTCTAGGTCACCCGATTTTACGTATGTTTTTTAAACATTGTGCAGTTCATTGAGGTCTTTTTTCAATATTTATAGTCTAGTCCCTGATTCAAAGGGATTTACAGCGAGATTTTCGCCTTTTCCTTACAATGTCTTGCTTGATTCTAGGCAATGGTTGTGGCGGTTAAGGATCTTTCGCCTAGACAGGCGCTTCCAACTGTTGAGGGGGCACGTTGTGGTTTCCAACTGTTTTCTATGTGTTTTCTTCTGGGTGCAGGTCAAGGGGGTTCCCGACCTGATCTGCCGAGTGCATGATCTCTTGGCTGAGCTCCTTTCTTGACCTCTACTCCTAGGCTTAAACTTGAAATTTCTTTTAGGTACCATCAATGACAATTTTGCATGCTGCTGCTATTACACCCTTAGTAAATATCTCTATAATCCTTCAAGAACATACATATCATACAAGAGACGCACAATTCAAGACACTAGAGGCAATGCTGAACTCCGAGTTCTTGCATGTATTCATGAAGATTACAATGTCCCTACCACGATCAACATCCCGGAAGCCTCCCATTGGGGTACATGTTTTGGACTTGGTGGAGCTTGTTGGGCGAGCCATGCCTTTACTCATAACTCCCCGGATGAATAGAATCCCTTCCAACAAGTCCACTAAGAGCCTTTCGTCAGTATGAAGTCCATAACCATGGCCAGGTCACATTGCAGTGCTTCACGTCCATCGTGCCTCATGATACAATCCACGACGATATATGTACACTGGCACTTGAGAAGTGTATATCCCTAGTGATCATCCCATTTAAAAAGTCAGATGGCCATTCGATAAATTTAAATTTAAAAATAAAATAAAAAAAATTAAAAATTAAAAAATTTAAATTAAAAAAATATATTTTTTTTATCTTAACTAAGGGTGGAAATTTTCGACTCAACACGATAACACGACTCGAACTCAATACGAAAATAAGCAGGTTAACTCGCCACTCGACACGACACAATTAGTTAAATGCGTTAAGTTAAGTTTGACTAATATTTGACACAAACCCGTAATGACTCAACACAAATTTGACGCGACACGACTCGATTGTCACTCCTAATTTTAGCTAGCAAAAAAAAAAATAGTCATTTTTATTTTTCATCCATCCAACCAAACACAAAGGAAGGAAAGTGTATTTTTCCTACTTTCCATCTTTGAAGGATAGAAAATGTATCCTTCCTACTTTCCATCTTTCCTACTTTCTACTTTTCATCTTTCCTACTTGTCATCCTCCCTACCAAATGGAGCATAAAGCCACACATAGGTCATGGTTTACATTAATCTTCATAGGAGGACCCAATGATCGTGAGGCCCTTGTGTATGGAGCCAGAATGGCTGAGCACCCTAGCATTAGGCTTAGTATCATCCGAATTATTGCCATGAATCACGATACTTGCGATTTAGAAGAGAGAAAACTTGATTTGAATGTTGTCAACAACTTCAAAGTCAACACAATGGGCAACAATTGTATCGTGTATAAGGAGGAATGTCTGGCAGAAGGATATGGAACAATCTGAGTGATTCAATCCATGAATAAAGACTTTGATGTCATTTTAGTGGGAAGAAGACACGACAATGAATTGCTGATAATGTCAGGGCTATCAGAGTGGAGTGAGATTAGGGAGTTGGGCTGAGATTAGGGAGCTGGGCATCATTGGAGACACACTCACGTCTTTAGATTTTGAGAGTGATGATACTTCAAAATAAATCTCAAACGCCAGCTCAGGAGGTCAGCTCAGCCCAGGAGGTCAGACTAGACGGACAGAACTAGGAAGAGTAGAGCTGGAGGTCCCTTCGATATAAGCAAGGATAATAACAACCAAGGCAACAGCTGGAAGATCACGACAGGTTCCTAAAAGCGTTAGGAAGCAATAATCAAGGCACCTAATCTCAACCAACCAAGATCTTCTCTTAAAATTAGGGAGAATCCCATGAAGTAAGGGCAAGAATCTCGGCCAGGATCCCACTTAGCAGGGAATGGCCTTATAAATACCAGGTAACGCCCCCATCAGAAAGGGGGGACCGAATGACCAAAAAACCTATTCTATAAACCTTTGGTATGATCAATAAAGAGAAAGGAGCCAGACCTTCCATTGAAGAGTGGATTAGCCAAGCTCCCTAGTCGGTGAACCACTATATTTCTACTGTGTTAATTCCCCAACTCCCCAACAATTCTTAGTATCATTCACTCGAGTCTAGTAGCTCAGATCCCAATAGTTCCAATATTGTTTCTTTCATTTACTCGTCATCACAAAATTGCATCACGTTGAAATACGCCATCAGTTTGGCGTTGTCTGTGGGAACAACTGTTCCTGTTACGAATAAAGCTGAATTTTCAGTGACTAATGGTATCAACGCGAAACATGAGCCGAAGCCAGACCAATCCTCTACAGATGCAAGATCAACAAGAAGCCGCAAATAACAGACGATCCGAAAATGCTCAAGAAGTAGATCCCCCCATAGGGGGCCCTCCCATGAATAATGAGATGGAGACCCTTCGTCTTGTTAATAAACGTTTGATAAAACAGAACGAAGAGCTCTTAAAGCTCCTACAACGTCCACCGGAGGCACGACCGGCCCAAGGAGGCCAGAATAACCCACCACCAAGAGAGCAACCGCATCTCGACCCCCTCAGAGAAGTTAATGAGGTGGGAGAGAATAGCCAGACCTTGGGACAAGAACCTCGCCTACCCCCTAGGAATGGTCACAACGAGGAAGTACAAAGTCAGTATAAGGAAGGGGAGAGGAGCGACTTCTTCCCTTATCAACAGGAGAGAAGAGAACACAACTGAGAGCAACGTTTCAAAAACATCCAACAAGAGCTCAGCCAGATGAAGGAGGCAGTGAAGAGCAAGGCCCCAGTCACTATGGATGTCTTGGTGTAGCAAACCGAATCCTCATTCACTGCTGGGGTGCTGCATTTCCTTCTCCCACATAAATTTAGAACGTCGTAGGTGGATGCTTTCGATGGGACAAAAGATCCCATGGACCACCTCAACACCTACAAAAACCAAATGGAGTTGTATGGATATCAAGATCCAGTGAGATATAGGGTCTTTGCTATCATCCTGAAGGGCTCAGCCTTAGCATGGTTCAATAGACTTCCCCCAACCTCGATTTCCTCTTTTAAAGAGTTGTCAATCTCGTTTGTGTCCCATTTCATTGGAGCTTGGACCTATAGGAAACCGAGCTACCATTTGTTAAATGTGAAACAGGGATCGGATGAGAACCTACGGTCTTATGTCCAAGGGTTCAACTCAGAATCCTTGAAGGTGGATGTCTGATTAACCCTAATTAAGGCATAAATTAATAGGTAAATTGTGTTAGTTGAATAAAGTTAAACTAGTCAAAATAAATCAAATTAGAATTAGTGTGTGAATAAAGGATAATGCATTAATTGTTGTTCTTTTCAGGATTTTGTGCATCAAAGCTACAAACTACTGGGGTGCCAATTATCACAGCTCAAAACAAAGGGGGATCAAAGAATTCAAGGCCACCTAACAAGATTTTAAAGTCCACCAAACAAGATTCAAAGCCACCTAACAAGACTCTTCAAGTCCACCTAACAAGATTCAAGGCCACCTAACAAAACTTTTCAAGTCTACCTAATAAAATTCAAGGCCACCTAATAAAACTTTCACCCTCCCTTGTTGTCTATAAATACCACCCCTTAGAATTTGTAAAACATTCATCTTTTGGTAGTGAAAAACCGTCCAAAAGTATTATTACTTTCCTTATTGCTTATAGCTTTCTTTAAGTATTGTTTTCTTTTATTGTATTCTTGCTTCCTTTTAATTTATTGCTTTCTTTTATTGTGTTATTGTTTTCTTTTACTTCCATTGCTTGAGCTTCATTCTTCCCTTAGAGGAGTGAAACTCTTCCACTTTTCTAGAGCTTTACCAAAGCCGTGAAGGGTGGAACGTGATTCACTCATTCTTTGTTGAAGATCGGCTCCTTGTGTAAAATGTGTTACCTTGTAACTCCTCTACTTGGAGGGATGAACATCACTCACTTTTCTAGTATTAACAAAGTCATGAAAAGTGAGTAGTTTCTCATCCAATCTTTAGTAAGAGGTGGTTATCCGGAAGTTAAATTTATGCAATTCGTTTATGTTTAACTTTAGTCTTTATTTTTTCATAATGTCTTCTCATCATATTGTTGTCTTTATTTTAAACATGAATAGCAAAATCTCTTAGTTGGCAAAATCAAGAGGAACCTCCACTTGGGTATACCATTTCAACTCATTCTCCTCCCCTCTTTCAGAGTTCAATGGTTCGGTTTGACTAGGTTGAGGGTGGATAACTTGGTGAGTCTTTGATATTCCGTAGGCCTAGTCACGGTTTATGCTTAGATACTCACCAATCTTACCCCTACCTTCCCACAAATCAATCGTTCATTCATGCTCTATTGGATGAGGGTTTCGAGTTGAGACGATATTCCTATTGGAGTGACCTCTTGGATTTGTCAACATTTGTTTCTCATTTTACTAGCATCAAAACAACTTCACCAAACAACTTCCAACAATCAAAGATTTTACACTTTCTTTCTCCCAAAATCACCTTCCCCTCCGTTTACTTCCTTCCCCGTGGAAACGACCTTGGAATACCACTAAGTAAAACACGATCCGCGAAAGTCTCCTTGCGCTTGGGGAGCACTGTTGTCCACACATACTCACATTTGAAATCTCATTCATCCACCATTCCATTGCCCTTTCTTTTGACATCATCCCTAAGAGAGTGACACTTCCCTTTATTCATATACTATACATGCTAAAAGATGATGTTTATAAGTTAGGAAACAACAAGAAAATTTGTCAAGCAATGTCCCAGACAAAAAATTTGCTATTACAGCCTTCATAACAGGTCTAGGGGTTCAGTCAAAAGACTTGATGTTTTCCATCTCAAAGAACCCCCAGGCTAGTATGGCGGAGGTGCTCGCCAAAGCAGAAAAGTACATAAATTGTGAGGAAGCGCTATTCTCCAAGGTCGGGAGCTTTTCGTCGAGAAAGGAGAAAGGGAAGGAAGAAAAGAAGAGAGAATGAAGTCTCGAAAAGGAAAGAGAACGAAGTAGGTCTCCAAGAAGAGACAGAGAGTGTTCCCCAAAGAGAAGGGGAAATGTCAGGGATCGCCTCAGCCTCTACAACCAGAGCTACAACCAAGGTATGCACCCCAACAGCTCACCCCCTGACTGCTACAGTGTCTCAGATACTGTATGAGGTGCAAAATGAGAAGTTCTTATGGTGGTCACCCCGGATGAAAGCAGACCCGGCAAAAAGGGATCCTACGAAGTATTGTGACTTCCACAGAGACCATGGTCATCACACCGATGACTGTGTCCAATTGAAGAAGAAATAGAACTTCTAATCCAGCGAGAGCACCTATGACGCTATACGGCCAATGATAATCAAAATTGAACTCTCGTACCCCCACCCCCTCAACGTCAAGCACCAGAGCCACACCAGCAACCTATGAGGGAGATCAGAGTGATATCTTGAGGATTTGCCGAAGGATGAGGGTCCAGCTCTGCCAGAAAGGCCCACTTGCGAAAAATCAGAGCCATAGAAGCTCTCGAAGTATATACTGTGTCTAAGTCTCCACGCTTAGACACGGCTATCACTTTCTCAGATTCATATCTGGAGGGCTGCCAACATCCCCATGATGACCCTTTGGTGGTAAGAGCTGTGATGGCTAACAAGACTATCCATCGTGTTTTGATTGACAATGACAGCTTGACAGACATCATTTTTACTTCTGCTTTCGACAAAATGGATATAAGAAGGAAAAATTTTGAACCAGTAAGTGCCCATCTATTAGGATTCTCAAGAGAAAAGGTGCTGCCCCTGGGGTCAATCCAACTCATCTTGACCTTAGGTGACCCACCCTGTCAGACTACAACAACTGTGAAATCCCTAGTGGTTGATGCACCTTCAGAATACAATATGCTCCTTGGAAGACCCTCGCTCAATTCTATAAGGGTTATTCCCTCTGCCTATCACCTTGTAGTGAAGTTTCCAACAGAAAATAAAGTTGGAGTGGTCTGAGGAAACCAGCGCGTAGCACGGGAATGCTACATGACATCCATGAGAAATAAGGAGGTTGACAACACCCAATTGGATGAGCTTGACATGAGGGATGAACTCGAGACCAGGCTAACACCATTAGAAGAACTGGAACCTGTTCAAATTGATGAGGAGCCGGAGCATCTTGTTTACGTTGGATCCAAGCTGAGCAAGGAGATCAAGGATCTCCTCATCCAATTCCTGAAAAGGAACAAGGAAGTTTTTACGTGGAAGCAAGAGGACATGAAAGGGATTGATCCCTATGTCATCACTCACAAGCTCAGCGTGAATCCAGCCTGTAAGCCCATTAAGCAGAAGAGGAGGAGCTTCATCCCGGAGAGTCAGAAAGCCATAAACGAAGAGGTCAGCAAGCTCCTTCACGCGAAAGCCATTCGAGAAGTGGATTACCCAATCTGGCTGGCCAATGTAGTCCTAGTCAAGAAGACAAGCGGCAAATGACGTCTTTGCATTGACTTTACAAACCTCAACCGTGCTTGCCCGAAAGATAGTTTTCCTTTACCCTGGATAGATTTGATTGTAGATGCCACTACGGGATATGAGCTCCTCAGCTTCATGGATACCTTCTCAGGGTACAATCAGATTGGGATGGATCCCAGTGACCAAGAGAAGACCTCATTCATAACCGAGCAACGGACGTACTGCTATCAAGTGATGCCTTTCGGATTAAAAAATACAGGAGCCACTTACCAGCGCCTGGTGAATAAGATGTTTCAAAAATAGATTGGGACCTCCATGGAGGTCTATATTGACGACATGTTGGTCAAGTCACTGAAGGCAGAGCTCCACATTGGGCACCTAGCAAAGTCGTTTCAGGTCCTAAGAGAATACAAGATGAAGCTCAACCCAGCTAAGTGTGCCTTTGGGGTGTCAGCAGAAAAATTTCTGGGCTTCATAGTTAATATCAGAGGAATAGAGGCTAACCCAGAGAAGGTAAAAGCAGTGTTGGATATGCAGTCTCCCTCTAACATGAGAGAAATACAGCATTTAACCGGGAGAATAGCTGCCTTGAGTCGCTTCGTTTCCAGATCAAGCGACAAGTGTCAGCCCTTCTTTCGAGTCTTAAAAAAAGTCTTTCAATGGGATGCTCGATGTGAAGAAGCCTTCAAAGCATTGAAAGAATACTTGAGCACCCCATCTGTCTTGGTAAGTCTGTTAGAAGGAAAAATACTTACCCTTTACCTGGCTGTCTCAGAATTCTCAATTAGTGCAGTGCTAGTAAGGGAGAAGAAGAACAGAGCTCTGAGGGGGGCAGAAGAAAGGTATCCTAAAATGGAAAAACTCGTTTTAGCCTTAGTGACAACTGTCAGGAGACTAAGACCCTACTTCCAAACTCATACTATCGAAGTCCCAACAGATCAACCTATGAAGCAGGTACTGCACAAGTTAGAATCTTCGGGAGACTGGTTAAATGGGCATTGAACTTAGCGAGTTTGACATCAGATACAAGTCAAGAACAGCCATTAAGGGGCAGATATTGGCAGATTTCATTGCAGAATTCACAATTGGGATACCTGCAGATACAGGGCAGTCAGTACCTGACCTCCCCACGTGGAAACTTTCAGTAGATGGAGCTGTCAATGCTCAGGGCAGTGGAGCTGGTTTGATTTTGACCTCCCCCGATGAGATAGATGTTGAATACGCACTGAAACTTGGATTCAAAGCTTCAAACAACGAAGGCGAGTATGAGGTAGTCATAGCAGGGCTCAACTTAGCTCATTCAATGGAAGCCGAGCAACTGGAGATCTGCAGTGACTCACAACTCGTGGTGAAACAGATAGAGGGTGCTTACGAGGCTAAGGGTGAGAAGATGGTCCTTTATCTTAGGAAGGTGCAAGAATTGATCAAGAAATTTGTGCAAGTAAAGATCAGACATGTCCCTAGAACTGAAAATTCGAGAGCAGACATTTTTGGCAAAGTTGGCAACAACTTCTCAAGAAAATCTGGACAGGTTGATCCTCGTAGAGCAACTGGCGGAACCATCTGTGGGTATTGAGAATGAATAAGTTTTTCCTGTGCAGAGTCCATCAAGCTGGATGGACCCCATCGTGGAGTATCTCCAGAACGGGACCTTACCGAAAAACAACAAGAAGCAGCAAAGTTGAGAACCAGGTCAGCTAGATTTTTCATTTTGCAAGAAAACTTGTACAGACGAGATTTTTCAACGTCACTCCTCAAATGCGTAGGGAACGAGGACGCTGATTATATACTCAGGAAAATCACGAAGGAGTCTATGACAATCACATCGGAGCTCGGGCTTTGGCAGGAAAGACATTAAGGCAGTGGTATTACTGGCCCACTTTGCTCAAGGACTCAACAGACCTGGTCAAAAAATGCAAAACTTTCCAGATACATGCCAACATCCCTCACTGCCCACCAGAGTTCCTGACCTCAATGATAAGCCCTTGGCCATTCCAATAGTGGGGTCTAGATATACTAGGGCCTCTTCCCACTAGTGTAGGACAATGTAAGTTCGTCATTGTAGGGGTGGATTACTTTACCAAGTGGGCAGAGGTAGAGCCCTTAGCAGCCATTACAGAACAAAAGGTTCAGAATTTTACTTGAAAATCCATAATCTGTCGATTTGGGATCCCCAGAACAATTGTGTCGGATAATAGGAAGCAGTTCGACAACCCGAAGTTCAAAAACTTCTATGTCGAGCTCAGAATAAAGAATTACTTTTCTGCCCCAGCTCATCCTCAGTCTAATGGACAAGCAGAAGTCACGATCAGGACTATAAAGTCCGCTCTGAAGACCAAGCTAAAAAATTTGAAGGGTAAATGGGTGGAGCACCTCCCAGAAGTACTATGGGCTTATAGGACAACCACTAGGTCGGCAACACAAGAGACTCCATTTGCTTTGGCTTTCGGTTCTGAGGTAGTGACGCCTGTGAAAGTTGGGCTCCTTTCACTTAGAACAGAATTAGCAAACGAGGAAAACAATGATAATTCCCTTCTGCTAATTTTGGATCTGTTGGAAGAAAAGAGGGAGGCAGCACTGAACAACATAAAGAGCTACCAAAGGAAGGCAGCTAGGTACTACGACAGGAAGGTCAATCATAGGGGTTTCAAGGTTGGAGATTTGGTGCTGAGGAAGCTTCTGCTGGCAAGAAAGGATCCCACTCATGGGAAACTGGGGTCTAACTGGGAAGGTCCATACATAGTCTCTAAAGTGATTAGACCGAGAAATTATGAGTTACAAACGGAAGAAGGGAAAGTCTTGCCCCATTCATGGAATGCAGAACATCTTAGGAAATTTTTTCAGTAAGTTTGTCTTGTATTATGAACCATTGTTAAAAAAAAAATATCAAGTCTATAATTCATCTATCCTTACGAGCACGCAAAAAAAAAAGAGCCTTAGAGCTCAGTATGAACTCATTAGTTCATAAAAAGAGTCTTAGAGCTCACGATGAACTCATAAGTTCATTAAAAGAGCCCTAGAGCTCAGTATGAACTTATTAGTTTATAAAAAAGCCTTAGAGCTCAGTATAAACTCATTAGTTTATAAAAAGAGCCTTAGAGCTCACGATGAACTCATCAATTCATTAAAAGAGCCTTGGAGCTCAGTATTAACTCATTAGTTCATAAAAGAGCCTTAGAGCTCAGTATGAACTCATTAGTTCATAAAAAGAGCCTTATAGCTCACGATGAACTCATCAGTTCATAAAAAGAGTCCTAGAGCTTAGTATGAACTCATTAGTTAATAAAAGAGCCTTAGAGCTCACGATGAACTCATCAATTCATTAAAAGAGCCTTAGAGCTCAGTATAAACTCATTAGTTCATAAAAAAAGTCTTAGAGCTCACGATGAACTTATCAATTCATAAAAAGAGCCCTAAAACTCAGTATGAACTCATTAGTTCATAAAAGAGCCTTAGAGCTCACGATGAGCTCATTAGTTCATAAAAAGAGCTTTAGAGCTCAGTATAAACCCATTAGTTCATAAAAAGAGCCTTAGAGCTCACGATGAACTCATCAGTTCAAAAAAGAGCCCTGGAGCTCAGTATGAACTCATTAGTTCATAAAATGAGCCTTAGAGCTTACGATGAGCTCATCACTTCATAAAAAGAGCCCTGGAGCTCAGTATGAACTCATTAGTTCATAAAAAGAGCCTTAAAACTCACGAAGAACTCATTAGTTTATAAAAAAAGCTTTAGAGCTCACGATGAATTCGTCAGTTCATAGAAAGAGCCCTAGAGCTCACGGCGAATTTACTTGTTAATAAAGAAAGCCCTGAACTCACGATGAATTTATCGGTTCGTAAGAAGAACTCAAGAGTTCGGAATGAACTTACTAATTCATTACAAAGAACGATGAACTCATCGGTTCATGGTAAGAACCTTAGGGTTCACGATGAATTCATCAAAAGATTCATGGCGCTTAGAAACATCAGAGATTACAAAACAAAAGACTTCTTCAAATCACAAATCGTTCACGATATGCAGCAAATATGAGAAAATTGAGATTTTCATAACATCAGCAGTTACAAGGAAACAATCAAAGCAAAAATCCTTGTAGTCTCTCCAACTCAATTATCCTTTCCTTCAGACGAAGATTCTCCTCTTTCAGCTCATCCATTTTCTTCTCAGCTGATGACAGAAGATCTATCAGCTTTTGCCCAGCAGTGGAAAACAGAACTTTCCCCAGGCCAGAGTCTGAGGTAGGGGAGGAAGAACCATCCCTCTTACGCCTCTTTGAAGGGGCTCCAGTGTCTTCGCTTTTATCAGATTCTGAAGAAAAAGAGTCGGGTTCAAGAAAAAAGGAAAGTCTTGTTCAGCCGCAGCAGCACTAAACAAGAAACAGATTGTCTGATGTCATGAGCTCAGAGAAGGACATGGGCTCAGCTTGGGTCACTAGTTCCACCCTCATCAATTCAAGTAAGTCCAGAGTTCAGGAGCACCTGCATACCAAGAAACAAGATAAACAGAGAACATCATAAAATTTGATCTCAACAGAAAGATCATAATCGCTTTCAACTCAGTAAGAATATCTTTTCCAGGACCGAGGGACTCTGCACTCTCTAGTGCCCACCTCGGAAGACCTCCACGAGTCACTTGAAACAAAAAAGAAGCGCTGAGCCCATCCTGAAGAAAGGGAGGGGAGACCAAACACTAAACGACGAGCCAAAAATCTCTCCACGGAAGCAGACGAAGCATGGAACTTCATCTTCCTCAAGGGTAAAAAAGTGGAGAAACTCGGCAACCATAGGAAACTCGTCATTATCTCGCAGACGCCAGAAGAGGAAGAAACTAGTCATGATAGCTCATCCCATAGGTGAAAGACGAGAGGGGCACAAGCCAATATAGGCCAAAATAAATCCAATAGAAGGATGAATGGGAAGGCACTGACATAACTCCAAAGTTGCTTCAAAGAAACATGTCTCCCCAAGGGGAAGGTAATTATAGGATTCATCAGAGCTTGGAGCACGTAGAGGTAACTCCAGAGAAGAAAAGAAAATATAAGACGTTAAGCCCTCAAGAATAACAAAGGGATACCCGGAGGGAAGTGATAGCCAGTACTTATAGAAATTATTTGAAGACCCAAATTTTTAGGAAGTTGTTAATTACATGAAACCTTAAGTCGGTGGGTCTCTAGGTTTCCAAATTAATGAAGCAGGAACCTTTTTGGTAGGAAGGTTATGCATTGAAAGCAAATATTAACGACACCCCGGGATAAAACAAGCAGACCTCCAAGGAGGGGTCCAGAGCATAAAAGAGAGGTCAAAACAAAACCTTACACATCGGGAGGCCAGCAAGTCAGAAATAAGGAAGTCAATGCACTCAAGCAACTACATCTAGGCATATTCTTCCAAGTTGTCACCTTGCGTGTGGTCCATGGCAGTCAAGGACCTCGACACATCAGAACCACTGGACAGAGCATGATTGTTTACCAAAAGGTCCCCTCAAGACCAGTCCTGGAGCAAGTCAGCTACGCAGGTCAGTAAATGGAAGCTCCTTAAGGATAAGACTTTAGGTACTTATTGCATTATATTTCAAACAGTTAAAAACTAGACCCCTACTGTGTATGCTAAACTAGTCATGCAAATCTCGTATCCATTTGCTGAGAGAGGGAAAGGGTTGAGAAGATTGCACTACGCAGTAGAAGTTACATAGTTGCATCCTAGTTTAAAAATTGTCACAACCATGAGTTGATAAGTTTAAAAAATTGGCTTCGTATCCTAAATCTTTGAGGATGAAGTAAGGCCAAAGCTCTGGTGGTCAGTTGCTGGAGCTCGGACATAAGCAGGGTGAGGAGCTGGAAGCTCAACTAGGCACATCAGCAGTTATTCCTAACCCTTTTACTTCAAGGAGATCTGAATGACCCCTGAAGCAAGGGGGGAAGAGTTGAGGAATATCATATTCGATTGATGGAAGAGTAGAGCAACAAGTTAAAAGCAAAGGGAAATGAGGAGAGCTATAAGCTGTAAATTAAAGATACAAAATGCTATAATTCTGAAATTTTCGTTTCAAAATGTTACAATTTTGAGATAATTAGCACAAAGCTACAAATCCTAAGTTTTTGAAGGGAGAGTAGATGAAGAGTCTTGCAGTGCAGTAGCTGATGTCTCAGCACGAGGAATGGAAGAATGGCTCTCCAACTCAACAAACAACCTCTCTGGCACAGCAACAGTTGAAGTTTCATGAGGGCCAAGAGCAGGCAAAGAGGTAGGGACCTCAGATTCAACCAAGGCAAGAACACAACTTATAAATCAAAAATGCAGAGGTCAGGAAAACAACTTATAAATCTTCAAACCGCAGTTCAGTCAGGCAAGAACTCACCTAAGTTATCTAGGACTGACCAGGCTCTGAAAATCCAAGAGTGTATGTTTTATCGACAGGGTTGTATTTCCAGTTGACACCCCCACGAAAAAGAAATTCTTTTTCCATCCTTTATGAGAGCTCGGGAGGTGTGTGATGATCTGCCTAGACGAGGTCCACTTAGAAACATATAGAAATCCCTCAGTTGAGGTAAGCTTGACATTGAAAAGGTCCATAAGCAGAGAAATGGTGGGAGTCCCAAGCCCATGCTTCTTAAAGAAAACTAAAAGACCCACTAAAACACCTCAGAAGTTAGGAGAAAGCTGAGCAGGGCAGACATTGAGGTGCTGCAGAATATTTTTGATGAAGGGGTGCATAGGAAAACGAAGGTCATTCTCAAAAGCAGCCACAAAGAAACAAACTCTTTTGTGCACTTGGGCAACGTATGGGGTGAATTTATCCGAGCACCAGAGTTGAACACCAAGGGGAAAATCAAAACGAGCACTAAGAGCTTCCATGAGAATAGGATCCACCCTATTGGGACCCACGAGCTCAGCATGCCTGAAGGCAGCCCCCATACCCGTTGTGCTATCAAGAATCCCAACCTCACTCACCTTGCACTTACCCTTGTCAGCACTAGGAGGTACATGAGAGGAAGATGAGGGGAGTTCCTTGGAGTCCACCTCGGTATCGACAACCTCAACACCGGAGAAGTTGTCAATCTCATCACCTACATCCCCTAAATCAGAATTTCTCTCGGAAGACCTATCGCCTAGGAGGGAAACAGAGGAGGGAGTTGCTCCAGAGGAGGCAGACATGATTGGCAAAGAGAAAGGCAAATCGAAAAAATTATAAAAAGGAGGGATACTAACTAAACACCCTTTGATAATCCTAGGGTCAGCACTGTACCTCCTGATAGTAAGAATTCATACAGTGGAGTTCCAATCCACATAGTGGGGAAGAGGAGATAGGCAACGATCGCGATTCAAAAGAAAAAGAACTGAAAAACCCAGAAAAACAATGGTCACCTCGGAGTCGAGGGATCCAGAGTGAGGAAAGGCAGCAGAAAGAGAAAGGGGCATAAAGAAGCGTACCTAGACAGGGAAGAAGAGCAACAAACAGCAGCCAAAGAACAAAATTGGAGGAGAGGAACAAAGCAGGACTTCAAGTCGAACCCAGAAAGCACAGTCTAGAGCAGAGAATAAGGGAATCGCGTGGAGGAAAGCCCAGAAATCACAGAGAGAAAGAGCCGGAGACGAAGGTGAACAGCGTAGAAGATGAACGGTATTTTTGTACATTCTCTTTTAGCCGTTTTGAGCATTTAAAGCTTGAAAGACATGGGATGAGGCGTGCGCGGGAACCAGGGGAGCCATGATTGCTGCTACTGTCAAAAAGCCCCTCCCACGTGCATCTCACATGTAGGCTAAGGTCAGCTAGGCGTAGGTCCGGTCCAAGGTAAAAGCAGCTCAGCCCATGCCCAAGCTCGCTTGGGCCAAGGGCTGGGGGGGCAACTGATGATACCTCAAAGTAAATCTCAAATGCCAGCTCAGGAGGTTAACTTTGCCCAGGAGGTCAGACTAGACGAACAGAACTCGGAAAAGTAGAGCTGGAGGTCCCTTCAAGATAAGCAAGGGTAATAACAACTAAGACAACAGTTGGAAGATCACGAAAGGTTCCTAAAAGTGTTAGAAAACAATAATCAAGGCACCTAATCTCAACCAACAAGATCTTCTCCTAGAATTAGGGAGAATCTCACAAAGTAAGGGCAAGAATCTCGGCCAAGATCCCACTTAGCAGGGAATGACCTTATAAATACCCGGTAACGCCCCCATCAGAAAGGGAGGACCGAATGACCAAAAAACCTATTCTATAAACCTTTGGTATGATCAATAAAGAGAAAGGAGTCATAGCCTCCATTGAAGAATGGATTAGCCAAGCTTCCTAGTCGGTGAACCACTATATTTCTACTGTGTTAATTCCCCAACTCTCCAACAATTCTCAGTATCATTCACTCGAGTCTAGTAGCTCAGATCCCAATAGTTCTAATATTATTTCTTTCATTTACTCGTCATCACAGAATTGTATCACGTTAAAATACGTCATCAGAGAGGAAGGCATCTGTGTTGGTGGTTCAACAAGAAGTCTTAGTAGTAGAAGATATGATTCATAGTCACAAAAACTCACCCACCCATGCTGTACGGTCCAATTCAATTTCTACTGGTCATTTGGACTTAGAGAAGTGTAGTAGTTGCTGCAGTACAAAACCATTTATCTCTGGAAGCTAATGTTACAATATCATTTGCATTAGAAGATGTTTTCACATCTTCACCCTTTACCATCCTCCCCCTCATAACAATTAATTTTTATATTTTTTTTAAAAAAATCATAACAATTAATTTTTATAAAAAATCATAACAATTAAAATACAAATTGTATGTTTGTACCACATGATATGATTGAATTATACAATGTCATTTGCATTAGAAGATGTTTTTGCATCTTCATCGTCCTCACTCCACCTTCATCCCGCTCATAACAATTAATTTCTATAATTTAAAAAAAAAAACTATAACAATTAAAGTACAAATTGTATGATTGTATAACATGAAATGATCAAAACCAAAAACAAAGAAATAAGTTAATAAAAGTTCATTGACTCAAAATTTAAATATCTCCAAACCTATTGCCACACAGATATATACATATATATAATTTAATGGGTTTAGCGGGACACAGTAAGGATAAGTTTTAGTCCATTATCGATTCTATCCTTGCACGGGTTTATACTGATATTCTCATATACATCCACCGTCAAATACATATGATTCATCTCTAATCCAAACGAGACGAATTTAAACGAATTCCCCCTCCCCCTTGTTTTTTTTTCTCTTCCACTTCCAACTCTAACCACCACAGACCATAAACTAAAAAGAAATCAAATATTTTCTGCCTACAATAACAATTAAATGTTTTAGTCATGCTAAAATTGGGTAATTACTAAACCACCTACATTTTATGTTATGTTAGAAATTATCACCCCTAATTGATATAAGACCTCTCATTTGCAAAGACTATAGCACTCACACATTACCTACAACTGTGAAAATTTTCATTTTTTTTATTTGACTAGTGCTATTTTTACTCATTTTAGGGCCGAATTCAAAGACGTAATATATTGTCATCCTTAGACTAAGAATTAATTGAGTAAACTACATTGATTCAGGACAACATATAGTAAATAAACCTTTCATCATCTGTAATTTCAAAAGTTATACTTATGCTCTGTTTGGTAGAGATGATGGAAAGTAAGAGAGATACACTTTCTATCCTTCAAGGATGGAAAGTAGGAAGAATACATTTTCCTTCTTTTGTGTTTGATTGGATAGATGTAAAATAAAAATAACTTCTTTTTTTTTTATGCTGACTGAGATTAGGGGTGACAATAGAGTCGACCTGTGTCGTGTCAGATTCGTGGTGAGTCATTACGAGCTGTGTCGAATATTATTCAAACCTAACTTAACTCATTTAACTAATTGTGTCGTGTCGAGTAGCGAGTTGACCTATTTATTTTCGTATCGAGTTCGAGTCGTGTCATCATGTTAAGTCCAAAATTTTCACCCTTAGTTAAGATAGAAAAAATATTTTTTTTTAACTTAAAATTTTTATTTTTTTTATTTTTTTTAAATTTTAAAATTTACTTTATTTTTTATTTTTTTAAAAATTAATTTTTAAAATTTTTTAAAATATATATACATATTTTATCATTGTATTTTTATATAAAATTAATGTGTACATAAGATAAATAGACAAATAAAATACATCTCAACATAAATAATTAACTTTCTATTCACTTTCCTTCCGATTTTGGAAGGATTAATTTTGGTGAGTTGGAAGGAAAATTAATCCATTCACTTTTCATCCTTCCTACTTTCCTTCCTTACTAAACATGATGTTTTATTTATCCCTCCAACTTTTCATCCTCCCATTTTTCTATCGTACCAAACGGAGTATTATGTTCCGTTTGGTAGGGAGGATGGAAAATAGCAAGAATGGAAAGTAGGAGAGATACACTTTTTATCCTTTAAGGATGGAAAGTAAGAAGGATACATTTTCCTTCCTTTGTGTTTGGTTGGATTAATTGAAAATAAAAAATTATTTTTTTTTTGTGCTGGCTAAGATTAGGAGTGACAATAGAATCGAGTCGTGTCGTGTTAAATTCGTGTTGAGTCATTACGATTTTGTGTCAAATATTAGTCAAACCTAACTTTAACTCATGTAACTAATTGTGTCGTGTCGAATTACGAGTTAACCTATTTATTTTCGTATCGAGTTCGAGTCGTGTCATCGTGTTGAGTCGAAAATTTTCACCCTTTGTTAAGAAGGAAAAAAAAATATTTTTTTATTTTTTTATTTTTTTAAAATTTTTTAAAATATATATACATATTTTACCATTGTATTTTTATAAAAAATTAATGTATACATAAAATATATAAACAACTAAGATATATCTTAACACAAATAATTAACTTTTTATCCATTTTTCTTCCGATTTTAGAGGGACTAATTTTGGTGAGTTGGAATGAAAGTTAATTTATCTATTTTTTCATCCTTCCTACTTTCCTTCTTTACCAAACATGATGTTTTATTTATCTCTCCAATTTTTTGTCTTTCTAACTTTTTATCCTACCATTTTTTAATCATACCAAACGGAATATTAGTCTACATTGCCTAAAATCAACCAAAATCCCTCGCAATTTCTCTAAGCTGTGTTGACAAGTTAAATCAGGCCTTAACATAGCACCTATTCTTAACCAATCCCAAGTGTCAATTTTATCCGTTAACACGAACTTGACACGAATTCAATCCAACATAAAACTCAAAAATAACACGAGTAATAAATTAATCAAATTAAAATTTAACACGATTAATAGATATTGTAGATAAAACATAATTATTTAACGAATATTATAGATAGAAAATAAGAATTTTAGAATTTTTTAAAAAATATTATATAAATTATTGTCAAATTAAATAATTTTTTATTAATACGAATATTGACATGAATCGATATGTAATAAAAGTGGTACGACTCACGACCGAAAATAACATGACACGAGGATTGACAACCCTAAACAAATCCCAAAAAAAAAACCAAAAAAAACACAAAAAACAACAAAAAAGGCCCAAAGAGCGCCTATCCCATTGTTTGAACAAAGGCTCAACAGAGCAGCTTCCAATAGTAACATTGGAAGATCGACCGAATAGTATATTATTCCATAGACAAGAAAACAATGGATGCGGAGAGAAGATGAAAGCTGATCTGATCTAACATTTGACAACACGCTCCTGCGCCCGTGACACCCTCTGTTTTCGTCTCTTCTACCCTTCCTTTGAAAATCTCACCCACACTTGCCCTGCAAACCACAGAGCCCAGTCAACATCCCCACCTTACACGTTTCTTCTTTTCCACATCCCGAAAAAGCTACCAAATCAAAGCTAGAAGAAGATATGAGACCAGCAATGGCACTCAATCCTTTTACATAGGCGTACAATGCCATCTCATGTCTCCAAAAGCCACCATTTTCTGTTAGTCATATAGTCATGTATATTTGAATACGAGATACCATCATGGTTCCTAAAAAAAAAAATTTGATACCATGACATGCAGAAAATAGTTTTAACTATAAATCGCACTTACTTAGATTTATCCGTGACCATTAATGGTTAAAACACAAGAGACTCGATACCAAAACATAACTTTCAGATACCTCAAGTCCCCTTGGATTGTTGCTTCATGCTTTAGGCAGGCAGTATACTGATTTCTTCAAAAATCATATAAGAATTGAGCCCACAAGGCCACCTTCTGGTAAAACTCCCCACCATTATGAAGTATCATGAAGGAAGAATGGACAGAAAGAAATTACAGTATTAACAAAGTTAATCTACTTTTTTTTCTTTTATATTAGACAATATAATACCACCACCACTAGTACTATCAAGTAGATTTAAAGTCCACAAACATTAGTTAAACCTTCAGCAAAACAAAGTAAACAAAATTAATACATCATCTTTTATCAAGCTAGATGGCAGTGGACTTGCGGACGATATATCGATAAGCAGCAACCTTTCTTTTCCGGGAGGCGCTGTTGTCAACAGACAACACCATTTTGCCAGCTTCTTTAGGAGTGAATGAATTGTGCATTGCCTCTTCCGTGGTGGCGATCTTCCTCGGCTTCTCAACGGCAATGGTGTAGCTCCCCTCGGCATTTGGCACAAATTCAGCATTGTACTCTAAATCCCAGCCTCCCACCACTATGTCCCATGTAATTGTTGCACCAGCCTACTCCACACCCAAACAAGCCAACACACAACAATTAAGAACCAACTAGTGTAAACAATGATCTAAACAAAGTTGAGGCCATTGATTAGGATTTATGGAATCATTTAAATTGAATCTTCTAATGACCCAGACACTTAATTTCTAAGTATTTTATTAAGCTATGATTTACTGGAAACTTATAATAATAGGAGGGGGGCAGCAGCAAATAGCAGAATGAACCTCAATGCCCTCAATTTGAATGTTAACTTTTTCTCCCCCTTTCACAGTGAACTCGGAAGCTGGTTTTGGTGGTCCATTTTGTAAGTCACTGGGTCGACTCAGTCCACCATACTGAACTGGAACATCCTCTGGCCTAATAAACCTGATCAAAGAACCAAGCCCACTTTAAATAAAGGACCCAGAACAGTAAAATGTGAAGATGATCAATAATCAGAGAAAACAGGATACAGGAAATTGGGGAATAGCAGAACAAAACCCCAAAAATCATAAGAGCATTTAACAAATGAAAAGTAAAACAATCCTAGAATGGAAAATTGAACAGAAAGCAAGATGTTTATTCTATAAACAGAAAACACTGATACAACCGAACATAAAAGGCATTAAAGATGATCTATCAAGAGCAAAATAGGAGCAAATCAAAGGGTGAACATAAAAAAAAATGAACGTAAAAAAAATGAACAAAATGAGCCAAGGTACTTACTTGTAAAGAGTCTCTGCAACATTTCCTTCCTTAGAGATCACAAACTTGCTCTTAGTTCTTTGAGTCAGAAACGGACTGAACATCGAATACAACACACTAAAGTACCATGGAACATTGATAAAAATCTACACGCAGAAAAACCCAAAAATAAAAAATCAAGGGTGATCAAATCACATTAAAGCTCTACAAATGCAAGCAAAAAGGCCAAGCAAAGAAAAATATAAAAAATTTAACCATGTCTGAAGTATCTGCTCACCTTGCGAGCGACCATTTCAGGGTAATTGTCTTGAAATAGAGAAAGGATGTGATTAGAGGCGACCCTGAGCTCTCTTTTGGGCATGTCTTTCAGGTCAGTGACCTGAATGATCGAGTTAATACCTCCGGGTTTAAAATGCAAGAGCTTAATGCCTCTCTCAAGAACTTGAACTCTCCACCTCAAGAATTTCTTCAGCTTCTCATCATCTCCGAAGATCCTCTCATACATATCTTTGTCCTTAAACATCCCATAAGCATTGTAACAAAGTGGGTGCCCCTCTTTATCATAGCCATGCATATAAGCAACAACACCCTCAAGTTCTTTGAAACCCAAGTCTTCTTCCAAAATGTTATCAGCTTCAAAATCTTTTCTCCAAGACAAGCATTTGAGCAACATTTGAAGCGAGTCAGGGACTCTGAAATCTCTGGCACGAAGAAATTTCAGCAGTATCACATCTGCTCTCTCATCTCCACCTAAAAGTGGAATGCCCCACATCGAGTCAGGACCATTGGACGCCACGAGCCTCTCTTTGAGCTCTTGGAGAGCCTTTTTCTCTGAGGATTTGAGATGAGAGGCAAAGTATGTGTCTTCTTTGAAGGATGGTGTGCGCAGTGTAGCAGCTTCCATTAAAGAAGTCACAAAGCCTTTCTTGAAAGGCGATGGCTTCGGGGAGGGCTCTGGTTGCGAGTCTTCGAGCGTTTGTTGGACGGAGATGGGTGATGAGGCCTCCATTGAAGGATCCGGATGAGACCCACCAGTTGGAATCTTTGAATGAGAAAGCTTGAGCCAAATGCGGGTAGTGAAGAGAGTGATGGAGCAGGAATTGTGGGTTCAAGTCCTAGTTGTATATATTTGTGTGTGTCTTTTGTCTTGGGAGATAAGGGTTCTGAGAAGCTCTGCTTTCGATTCTCTGATGGGGGCAGGGAGGAGAGAAAAGGAATGGACAACTTATGGGAGGGAGAGGGACAAGATGAAAGAGAAAGCAGAGAAAAAGAGGGAGTGAAAATTATTGTTGTGGAGGAGGTGACATGATTAGTGTGGATGTGTGTGTTGAGCTGCAATGCAGTTTCAAGTTTTGAACTTTCAAAAGCGGCTTTGGAGTTGGGACTGAGCACCACGTGACAAGGGAAGGACTTTAATTTATGGCCTAATCCCAAATTGCACCCCCAAAAATCTCTCAAATCTTAATTTGTACTCTTAAAATTTAAAAATATTAATTTATATTTTTAAAGATATAAATTTATATTAATGTGCATCTAAATCTAATAATCATCGAATTTTCCATCTAAAATTGAATCACATGAGTGGGAGGAACATGGGCTCAAGTGTAAAATCCAAGTATATTGGTTCACATAAAACTCTCACACATTTTGGTGCCAAGCATGTTGGATTTTATACTTAAGTCCGTGTACCTCTCACCTTCCACTCACTCACGTGATTTAGTTTTAGACAATAAATCAGATTGCAGTTAGCCTCAAGTTCACACGAATATAAATTTATATTTTTGAGATTAAAAATTAATATTTTAAAATTTTGAGAGTATCAATTGATATTTGAGAGATCTTTTGAAGTACAATTTACGATTAATCTTTAATTTATAGGAGTTATTTGAATCAAATTTAAAAAACTAGTACAATATGATTTCACTTAAATTTAATTAAATTGAGGTAATAATAATTGAGTAGATATTAGATTGATGCTAAATCTTGTACCAACGGATTATTAATCCAATAATATTTTTTATCTTGTAATTAAGAATTCAAACACTCCTCTCCTCTCAAAACAAAAAAAATGCAAGGATATAAATGGTGGAGCGAGCCGAGCCATGAATAGAGCCGAGAATGGGTGCGCCTGTAAGAGGAGAGGGAGGGGGGGTGTCAGGGTCCTAAGGTGAAGTCACTGGACACGGATGATTAGGCCTGAAAATTGTGTCGAATAGAGCGATTTTGTATCGAGAGGAACAAATTTATGTCAAAAAATTCTTCATTTATATCTTATTTGTTTATATAAATGAGTTCAATTATCATATTTATACACGAATCGTTTATTAGACGGGTTATTCAATACAATTCGTGTGTCACCCGCTAAATAAAATAATAGATTAAAGTATTTTGAGTTCACACAAAAAATATTAACTCGTTACACAATACACATGTTTAATTTATTTACTATAATAATAAATCCTAGATAAGCAAAAAAATAAAAACAAAAATAAACATTAAACGATTACTAAATTTCAACGAGTCTAAGAGATGGGAGGTGTAAGTTGAGACAGAGGTTGAGACACCAAACTTTTTTAAAAAAAAATTATAGTATCATTGTTAACGGGTTGAAACAAGTTTATGGGTGAAACACAAATTCGGTTCATTTATTTCATAGGTATATTGAGTTAATTCGTTAATCACTCAAATCTGTTAAGAGTATACTAAAATTCGTATTAATTTTGTGTCAATTTTATGAATCGTGTCTAGAATTATCAGACTTACGTATGATTGAAAAAGTAAAAGGGAAAGCCATGTCTAGAATTACCAAACCTACGGATGATAGCGAAAGTAAAGGGGGGTGGGGGGGGGTGGGGGGGGGGGGGGGGGTGGAGTGAGAAGAGGGTGACAGTAGTAATTAATGAGGTTTTTCCTTTTGAGTCACCACCACAACCACACCCACAGATAAGAGAAAGGACATAGGGGAAGAGACCCCACATTGCTTTTCCATTTCTTCGCTACAGTGGAGATGGGGTCCAGGGACCAGGGTCCAGAAATGGGGCCCAGTTCCACTGGAACACGCCTCCTAAGTTTGAATTTCTTGCTTAGTTTCACAACTTTTCAGGAGGAGGTATTTCTTTTCTTCTTTTTTTGAATAATGCAACGGACAGGCATAAACATAGCAATTATTTAACGATCTTATTTAATAATTTAATTATTTTTTTGTTATTATATTAATAGTGAATTCTACCATTAAACATGATTTATTATTAATTCAATAATTATAATCAATCAATTTACTAAATAAAATCATTAAATTAGATTTTAAAAAAAAAAACACTTCCCGTAAACAGAATATTGTCAATCCTGTCGAATCTGACCGCTTCACAGGCTCAGCTACAGCTTCTTGACTGACGAAATAAAGCTTTTGCATCAATCTAATACCTACTCATCGCTTCTCAGGTACAGTAACATTCTGCCTGTTTTTTAACCAGAAATTTCTCCAAGACAAAATTATTTCAGACTTATTTTGTAAGGAAGTAAATGAAACATACGTCTGCAATACTCGTAAATTATAAATACCAGTTAAATTTAAGAAATACTATTGAACGTCAAACTCTTGACTTATGGGATTACAATTTATTCAGGTCTAACTCTATACTGTTAGGCTATCTGTGCAAATTAATTAATTAATTAATTATCTATTCTTTTTAATATTGATATATGCAATTGGTGTATAATAACTCAATATAAATTTAAAGATTACGAGTTCGAATTTCGTTATTTTTCTCATCTAAAAAAAAAATTTCAAAAAACTTTATGAGGGCAAAAAAGGCCGTGGTAAAGACAATGCAATTTGACGTAGAAAGTAGCCAGTTTTACGGTTGTCTTTTACTGTAATATTTTTACTACTAAACCATATATATATAAAATGATTAACTTCAAAGAAAATAGATGAGAGAGCTCTGGGCCCTATTTGCGAGGAAAAGCCAGACAACAGCTCTGGAGTGTTAAAACAAAGGTCCCATGAATGCTTAGATTAGTGTTAGTTAGGGGATGTATGTTAGTGGGAATTTCTGGGGATCCAAAGTAAGCTGTTTCATCTTCTGCTTCAAGGTTTCCATCTGCCTCTTTATGTAGGATGTACTCTTGTCCTTTTTTTTTTTTTTTTTTCAACTGTTAGAGATATTCGTGTTAGAGATATTCGAGTTAATATATGCGTATTTTAACTAATTTTTTTGGTAGTTCGATCAAATACAAGTCATTCATGTCGGAACGAAAAATACTAATGAGGGATAAATTTCTTGTGGCTTAATCGTAAAGAGTTGCCAAAATTCAAATTTAAAATGCTTAAATTTATAACTAATATCTATTATCAGTTGAGCCATACATTAAGATTATCTACGACCGACTCTTATCCTAACCAAGTTAGGCCCCATGCATTCTCTCTAATTAATTGAGATTAGAAATAAATTTTCAAGTTTTGAATTTAAATTTTAATAATTACACATGCCAAAAAAAAAATTAGGATAATTAATGTATGTGGTTGTAAATAATTGAATGCATCCAAGATTTAATTTAAATTATAATTAATTATTAGACCATTTTTAGCTATTGGTTCAAGGTGAGAAAGTTAACCACATGGATTCATTCGGTGATGGAACAAAAGAAAACACAAAAGTCCGCATATTTTGACTTGGAGTTGTCTTGGTCGCACAAGAAATTTGGGTTGACAAATGTCTTTATTTTGTGGTGATTAAAGAAATTTGAGTTATTCCACAACTAAATAATTAATGCAGATGTTCCTTGCTTAACAAAAAAGTAAAGTGATTAAATTGCTTAGGCTTCTTAATTTTGGTTTAGGGTTCTCTAATCATGAAAAAATAAAGACAAAAGTTTTAAAATTGTTCTCATACTTATCCATTCGTCCTCGCTGATCATGTAATGTGAAAATCGATCTATTAGACGATTAGTGTAGTTATTCATATTTCATTTTGATGCATAAAAAGTCCCATCAATTTTATTTAAGATATGTTTTTTCCCACATCTCACGAAAAGGGTCACTAAGCAAACGTGGACATAATATTAATCAGATAAAATTTGGACCTTATTAGCATGGGGACCCGTGGAAATTGAAGAAGTTAATAATAATAATAATGTTTTAAAGTTCAACAAATGACAAAGTAGGTTCTTTCACCTTTTACTTTACACGCTTAGGATCAGTTCACTTTTGACTTTGTGTGACAAGCTTCTCAATTCATGTACTTCACTTTAATTATCACCCTTCTCTGGAAAAAGGTTGGTGTGCTCAGATTTCAATTAATATATGAGGGCTGTTAATCAAAATTACCACCGAATGAGGCTGATTTGTAAGATCAACCGTGGAAGAATGACGTTTGACTTGATGAACGGAGGAGGTCACAATATATCTCCATCATCGTTCTCTCTCGGTGATAAATAATTAGGTTAATGAAAATATAAGGTGACCCCATTAAAGAGAATATTCAATAATACATCAAGTCTCTTGGACTTTATGTCATAGCATCAACCCGATTAAGAGTTAAAAGATCGTATGAGGCCTAACTCAAGTAATGGGCTTAGCCAACTCGAATAATAAGGCTGGCCCAAACAAGACCTAGCTCGAGTAACGGGTCACACCATCTTAGAATTTCAGCCACGCTATCCTGAATCCCTGTTTGTAACTAATAAAAAGATCTCCATGTAACTATTCCGTCCGTTGCGAGAATGATACCCCCTCCACTGAATTTGTTTATCTATTACGAATATGACACCTTAATCTGTTAGGAGACGTGTATAAATTGTAAACCCTACCTATACATAGGGGGCATCTTGAATCTGGCATATGACACAGCTTTCATTACTCTCATCTCTACACTCAAACATCAATAAAACACCCCCCCAACAACCAAAGTCCTTCAAAGTGGAGTAAGTCATCCTGATCGAATCATTCTATATCTATGTATTGCTTATGTTGATTTCATCTTTATATTTACTATATTTATTACTTATATTAATTACTCGACATGCAGTGTATAAAACCAAATTATTCATCATCAGTACCTACAATCTCTTAGACTTTATATTCATCATTTTTGAAAGCGGAAAAAATTACCACCTCGAGCTATTACTATATAGACTCGTTTAGTAGACGTATTATGAGAGAATTAAATATTGAATTGTACTATTTTTTATTTAATCGGGTCTAATACTTTGTTTGATAAACAAATTTAATATCGTATTAATTTCAAAAACGTGTACTAATCGTATATTTTTCATACGATAAACCTGTATTATAAAGATCTTTTAATATCACCAATAAAGGTGGTATTATAATTTAACTCAAACGTATTATTCTACATATTTATTATTATAACCCCTCAAATGATAAAATAAAGTTGTTATCAATGTAACAAATACTGATTTAGAGTATTTTTGTTTATTCAACATTAATACGATGACATAATTCTCTAACTAAATAATCGATTAGATTAAATAACTACTATCCAATGCTTATATTGTGTATTGTCAAACACTAGATAAAATTACGTATAATTCTAATACTATATTTAATCTTATTTTTAATTTATCTATATTATATTAGATTGTATTACTTTATCTAATCCATCTATTTTTAATACGACAACCAAACGAGTCATATGTTGCATATTTTTTGCATGTTAAGCATCCCTTTCAATAATAATTTTCGAAACTATGTCGCTTTGTCATTTTTTTTTTTTTGGGTATCTATGTCATTTATTGGGTGAAGTTCGTTTACTTTTTGATGTGCCTTTATTTTTTGGGTTCACTTACCGCTGATTGAGTAAGATTTATCATTTTTAGAGTGTTTTTAACTTTTCCAAATTTTACTTTTCCATACTGTAATGTTTTCTTAATGTATAGGGTAAAATAGAAAAAGCCAACATAAAGATAGAAGAGTTTGTTTGCAATGTGGAACTAAAAGTCAAAAAATTGCTTAGCGTTCTTCTTCTTACCTTAAAAGAATAGACATCTTCTTAATCAATGAACAGTGAATCTCAAGTTTAGGATTCCTATCATTGAGGGGAAGTGGCTAACGAGTTACAACAACAAAGGTTACAATTAAGCCCGCATCATCATCCAGCCTCCCACCTAATGTTTCTAATCTTTTTTTTTTAAAATGGTCAAGAGTGTCTGACTTAATTTATTTATATTTTGACTAATCTTTTCTCTAGTCGAGTCAAAAAAAAATTATCTACGTTAAAATTAGGGTATTCACGAGAAAACAAAAATCTCTAATGCTCTGATCTCAAAAATTTACTCAAATTTACAACTTACCTCTAATACCACTCGATAGAACTTGGGGTTCCCACCTAATTATTTCCCCCAGACTTATTAGTTGATAGAAGACTTTCTTTATCACCCTCCTCAGCTCAGGGACCACGCCACCAGGACAATATGTGCGGAAACAATGGCGCATGCAAGCACATGTAAAGTGGAATTAGCAATGATCATTTGCAACCAATTTCATTTCCAAAATCATCACACAACCTACTCGATAGAATGTCATGTTTGTTTTAATTCAAGAACATCGGTTATCATTTAATATGATTAGGTTATCATTTAATATCATTTAAAAAAAATTAGAATACAACGCGTATTATAAGAGATTTTATTTCGAAAAAAAAGGATTGATTCTAAGTGATAGGATTGACTTTAAAATTTAGATTGATCTCAAACGAATTGATTTGAAAGAACCTCATTTAAAACTCAATTATGATATTACCCTCATTTTCTCTCACAATAAAGAAAATATTATTGTTAGGATAAGATTAGGATGTCACAAAAGTATTGTATTGAAATTGAAAAATAGTCATTGATTAAATATGAATAATTTCTAGATTTAAAAAAAAGTATGAATTATTTTGGATCTGGTGATTAAAAATTAAAAACATAATAAATTTACAGATATTATTTTTTATTAAATAAAAAATTAAAATAAAAATATTGAAAATTTATTTTCCAATGTCTTATTTGGAATCTCATTTTTAGTTTTTTTTTTTGGGTAAGTATAATTGGAACTGCATTGTTAGGGGTGCAACTTGGGCGGACTAATCCGATTTCAATCCAAAAAAATTAGGGTTTGGGTTAAGATTTTTAATACTTGAGTTGACATGGGTCAAAAAATGTCAATTCAAATTTAATTTGGGTGGGCCTCGGGTTGACCCCTCAGATTACCGGGTTGAACTCGAATATTCATAACTATATAAATACATTTTTAAGTTTAGGGTTAATCTGCTCTGAAGTCTTCATTGTGTGCCTCTCTCACTCACTATTTCAATAATGAACTCTATATTTATACAAGGATTCTGGTTGTGTTTATTTGTGTTATGTATGATTAAAGTTACATTACCTCAACTATTGAGTTTTTAATATTATGATTTCTATGTTAAAAACTTGATTGAAGTTGTTGGTTGTTAATTTATGTGAATATTATATAATATATGTATTAAGTTTAGAATAACAAGTCTATTTTGGGCTCAACTCAAATTAAACCTGTAAAGTAGCTCGAAATAATTAATCTAAATTTAACTCGAGTTTACCCAAATTAAACTCAGACAGTATTCAAATTAAGTCCCTAAACCCAAGATAAGATAATGATTAAAAATTATATATCTAAGCTTAGGTCAGATATGACTCTCCAAACCCCGGAGTTGCACCTCTACGCATTGTCAACATAATGGACAATCCTTTGTGGTTATAGGATATCGAATGACTAGTAATTGCCCGTGCCTGAAGGCACGGCGTAACGAAAAATTTATGCAGAATTAATACGTATTCAATCATCAACACATATCCAACCACCAAAACATCAAGTTAATCCCTACTAATTTCAAGAAATTTATGCAGAATTTCTTTTAAAAATAGATATACAAAAAAATATAAACCTGTCTACAAAACTTACAATCATCACTACATACCCAAACCACCAAACAACCATCATTCCATACCCAAAATCATCATAATTATGTATAATTAGTTAACTTTACAAAAGACGGAACACAAAAAATAGACACATACACAAAATAAAGAAACAACTTCATATTCTTTACAACTTATACCAAGTATCCTTCAATGTATACCTGAAAATATTTGAAATATAAAAATTATCGAAATAAGTGAGTCAAAATAAAACAATTGTAAATCTGAAACATAAGACCCCTTACTTTTTTCGTTAGTTGGATTCAATAAAATTAATTACATTACCCTGGAATGATTTAGATTGATATAAGTAAGAATTTAGAGAGTTTGTAACAAATTATCAATTTATTTAGGAAAATATATGGAGGAATGTAGAGACTTACAATCAAATAAGATTTTCTTAGTATCATTTCAACAGACGGTTCATTTGCTTAATGATTTCAATCATAAATCTGTATTAGTGACAATATAATGGTGTGTGAGTTTGATTTGCGAGTGTTTGATTGGTTACAGTTATGTGTTTGTGTTTGTGCATGTATTGTGTGTTGTGTGTCTACATGAGAATAGAGAAATATAGAGTCTTAGTAAGAGAGATTTTCATACCTAAACAATTGTTTGGTCAGTGATGAGTTAGTCATCGTCAAAGGTGGACAGGTCGGTAATGGATTGCATATCATTTAACTCTCTTAAATGTCTTATTCATCCCTTTAAACCTTCTCTTCATCACTATCCTTAATGTCCTCGTATCAATACGAACGCACTTGCCCAATGAGGAGAATGCACAACCACCTAATTATTCACATAAACAATAAAAGTAACACAATATTTATATTGTAGGAATAATAAAGTTATTTTAATACAGTGACATAAAGTAGATTTACCTGATTACGTCGGCCCCATCCACAAAGGTCCATTGTATATACACTATCGTTCTCGTTGACAAATTCACTCCAATCCTATAAAGAGTGAATCTCATTGTAAAACTAAAAGTTGAAATGATGAAAAGATTACATAATTCAGTAGAAATAAATTTGTTTAAACTATACCATTTACTTGTCGTAAGAATCTTATAACAAAACTTCTGGGTAAACAATATTTGTAGTGCAATTCGACCCATCTTCTGGAAGGAGGACTGTAATACGATCTGAAGATGTGCATCTAGATAGTGCCACATAAAGGTGTCCATGACTAAAAACAGGTGTCCGCAAATCAATCCCAACGAACTTCACAGATTGTCCTTGGGCTTTATTGATTGTCATAGCATAAGTTAATCGGACAGGAAACTGACGTCTTGTCATTCGAAAAGGCAAGTCCAAAGATGTTGGTGTCATTGATATTCTCGGAATGAAGACTAAATTGCCAATTTTATCTCCATTTAATATCTGAGCTTCGATTGCCCTTGAGGCACATCTAACAACCATCAATCGCGTGTCATTACAAAGTCCATCCTTTGGTGCAATATTTCGTAACAACATTATTGGGCATCCAACTTTCAACTCCAATTTAAACGGTGGCAACCCTGAAGGATTCAGCGAGTTTAAGTACTCATTAGGATATCGATTCCTAATGGTACGGTCAAGCTCATCACCTTCAGACATTTTATCTGCAGCTAAAAAAGTAATTGTCTCTCCCGGAGTAATATTCAGTGCTGCAGCATTTATATCACTGACGTCGTCATTACGCGCAGAGAGAATTGTGCGTTCAGTGAGAAAGGTTGGAGTCACTATACCAATCACATCCAATTGTGGATAGATTTTAAATATCAATTCATTTAGATTGTGACACCGGTTTATTGTAGATGGAAGTTGCACAATTTCACGTGGATTGGTCCCAATCTAAAAAATGAGAGTATAATTAGTCACAAAGTGAGATTTAATTCAAAGCATCATGTTAAAAAATTCAACAATTCAAGGTGGAATGAAATATTACCTCCATCAAGAATTTAGCAAAATTAGTATTTCGAACGTCGGTGCGAGTTAATCGCATGTTTAAACCTAGAGTCAAAACACATATATCTTTCCATAGCAAAGACCGTCTCAATGATGCACCCACAATTTGCTCACGAACGCCTTTAGGAATAACAGGCAATATTTGTCGAAAAGTCTCCACCCAGGACAACAGTGATACCCCAAAAGGTCTTTTATCGTCTCTGATATCTTGAAGGGTGCGATCGACTGCCTCAACACAGTATCGATGCTGCATAGGAACTTCATCCCATATTATCAACTTTGTTTTTCTAAACAATTCGGCATGCATTGATTGTTTAGTGAACCCACATATTGAATTGTCTAGGGTTTCCAAAGGAATACAAAATGTAGAATGTGCAGTGCGCCCCCCTACCAATAACAACGATGCAATACCAGATGAAGCCACAGTAACAACAACATGTCCATAACTACGCAATTTGGTTGCAATGGTATTGTACAAAAACGTTTTTCCCGTCCCAGCACCTCCACTCAAAAAAAAAGTAGTTGCTATGTTTTCACATACTGACGTTGTGACGGCAGTATAAGCAGCAAGTTGTGCATCATTAAGACCGTCAACATTAATTTGTGCATCAGACTGTTGTGCTTCATTCTGAAGTTGGTGATGCTCAAACAATAATCTATTTCTAACTGTTGCATTCCAATTTCCAATTGATTGTGGCATGGGTGGAAAGTCAACTAAACTCTTCCCCGACTCATGGAGCAATTGATTAATCAAATATAAGCCATAATCTTCAATATGATCATTAGTTGGATTCAAAATACCAAACATAGTACGAATCTTGTGTGCTAAATCATCACATATATGTGCTGAGAATTGCTTCCACAATGCAAATGGATGCAATGGAAAGCATTCCGTTAGAATTATGGCAAATAATCTTCTTAATTGGTACCCCGTTCTCATAATTGCAGCCTCTTGAAGACATTGTATCCATTCTTCATCATCTTCAAGAAGTCCTCTTGCAACACATGCTGACTTGAATGTATCATGCATAACATTATTTACCGTGCGTAGCCAGTCAAATGAAGTAGGTCCTCTGACAACAGTTAGAAGCAAACGTAAATAAAACCGCTCACCTGAATTAGGGCTAGCAAAGTACATTCTACCAATTGCATAACCCCTTTGTCTTGGAGTCCATTTATTGATAGACTTGTTCCAAACAAATTTTTGTGGAAATTCCTGATAAGTTAATACACGTGCAGATTCATTTGCAGCGCAACAATCAAAAAAACCAGTTAGAGTTGTTTCTTGATGTGCACCTTTAGAAAGGATCGTATCAAAAGATTCAGCAGGGTTAAAGACCACACGATGCATCCCAGGCAAATGAAGTGCCAATCTTACAACCGACGGAATCTCTTCATGTAAAGGATTACCAAATAATCGCCACGCAGCTTCTGGAGGTCCAATATACCTAGCATCAAGATATTGTTGGATCTCATTAATTCCTCCAAGTACCATTGTTGCGCGATCATGTCCTTTATAAATATACTTGTGAATGTATTTTACACATCTGATTCCTGCACAAACTTCAACATTGATATGACAGTTGAACATTCTTGATAAGTACGGATTATGTGGCACAACATCTCTATTATCAATTTCTTGTCCCCTCACGATGTACTTCTGACCAGTATTACGACGACGATAGACAGGATATCCATCAGAGTCCATACTTGTTGATTCAACAAATGACCGAGGGTACCGCTTGGTACATACCCATTTTCCATACATGATGCTTGTGGATTTCGAGCACCACATGGTCCGTGTACCATGCAACCTATGATTGTTTCAAAAAGCAATGGGTCAGTTTGACAATCCGGAAATTCAGCACACACTACTCTGTCCACTTGAGCACATGTTTGGATTTTATCAGAACCATGAAGGAACAAAAGTGCATGCA